>JAUYWH010000008.1:20110211-20141876 GCA_034779795.1 Ctenopoma multispine | reverse complement strand
CCCCCCCCCCCCCCCCCCCCCCGATAGGGTATCACACTCAGTTTTAATTCTTTACCAGGAAGTCTGTCTTAAAAAAAAAAGAAGGAGACTGAAGCCAATCAATTACGAGGCTGCACGTGTTGGGCTTTAACTGTGAAAACATGCTCAAATGACATATTTTAAAACTTGCAAGGCACATTACAGTACATCCAGTATGTGTGCTTTAATGTGCACAGGCTTGAGTGTTCACTTTCCTCTTGCAACTGTGGTCATCAGTCACGGAAAGGCAAAACAAATTCACACAAATAAAAATGCTGGCTCACGCTAAAACACCTAAGTTAACATTTATAACATTCTCCTTATTCATTTTCATCACACAGATGCTGGTCTGAGAAAGCCTTCGTCTTATTTTACCATCTTTGCTGAGACTTGGCACTGTGATTACCGCTTCGTCTGAAGGATGGCACCTGCAACAGCAATGAACTCGGTTACATAATTCTGCTTTTAAAGTTCAATCCTGCTGCTCTACAGCTGAGTGTTGGGTTAATACAGTGAAACAAACTGGCTGCGGCATCCTTTTCCTTCACGTCTTATGCGTGCCCAGATAGTGAAATCACCACAAAAGCCGTTCAAAGGAGACTCCCCTTCAATAGATTTAGTCAGAGTAGCAAAGATACTGCTGTTTGGGACTGATTCAGAGACAAAGCCAACAACTGAGTGTGTCTTTGTACTTTAAAAGATGATTTTGACTCACTTTCATCTGTACATCTCTGGTAAGTAGGGAAAATGTGTTTTATCTGGCTTGCTTATTCAGAGATGACAAAGAGAAGTCTGGCAGTACACAGCCACCAGGGGACACAGACTGGCTGGAATGAGTAGACTGTAGAGATCAGTATATCATGTAGCATAACAGGCTGGTGCTCTTCAGTTGTGTAAGTCTCAGTATGCACACTGTCAAACACGGGATTCAGGGAAAAGCTCATGGCCTCCAAGAGCCGAGCGTGCCAGTGGTTTTTGAATGACAGCCTGTTATTTAGTAGGTGACCATTGCTTATCCTGAGATTTAGGCCTTGATCCCTTCTTCTTAGGCCTCTAAAAGAACAGGGATCTTCTTACACTTTGATCTACAATCAGGCTCTAATTCAATCTGGATTCTGCATCAGGGAGCCAGCACATGCTGTCAGAAGTAAATAAATAGTACTAGAACAAGAGAAAAAGAGAACAACAAAGCTAGAAACATTAAAAAGCCTAAAACACATCCATTTGGAGGGTACTTAATGGTAAGATGCCTAAAGACATTTTTTTCTTTGTCTTTTTCTTCCTTCTCATCCCTGCCTGGCGTCACATCACAGAGTTCTAAATATGGCAACTTCTGCTCAGTTTACTTCTGATCACTTCCCTGCACCATCAGATACAGCAGAATCCAGCCACATGTGTGGAACCCTGTCTGAAACCCTGCTCTAGTCTCAGTAACCCCAAAAAGCAGCCGTCACTTCCGGCTCTTCTAAGCGGCAGAGGGAGTGTATGATCTGTCATTTCTCCCTCGAGTCTTTGTGAAGATGGTTTATCTGGTTCCAGCAGAGCAGGTTCTAATAGAGAGGAAGCTGAGGGCCAAACACACTTACACTTTAAAAGGCTGGGGCCTTGTGGAAATGGTCTATATAACCACAGGAGGCTCTTACCATCCGCCAGGCCATACCAGTAAATGAGAGAACGGTTAAATAGATGGAGGGAAGCCTGTCTGCGCTGAAGAGCGACTTCAGCTGAGAGTACATTAATCTCAGACAGACAGTCTTAACAGTACAGTTAAACGTTTGAAACGTGAACTCAAAGATTGCAGTAAAAAGTAGACAGAGCTGCCTCGTCTCACTGAGAACTCTGGAGTTTTAAGTTATCATTGTGAACAACACAGTACTACACTACTATTACATGTACTCCATTATGTTGGAAGGGTATGTTTCACACTGTATGAGTATGAGCCTGACCTTTATGAAGCACCTTTCTCCTGAGTAAAGTGTTCAATTACAATATCTGTCCTAACTGAGCTTTTAAACTTAACAACCTGGGTCTAGATATTATTAATACTATATTATTGTTAAATATTTTCAGCAGCATAGGCGTCTTGCTACATAATTCTGACAGCACTGACTTCAATTTCTGACATCTAACTTTGATGCAGGCTGTGAAATACATGTCTGACATTTGTCCTGTGGCGCTGTGGTCAGATCCACTGTTAGGCTTATTGTTTTCATATCTCTGCAGGAAAGAGAAACTTGGAGGCCCCAGTTCTGCACAGACCTCAGCGCAGCACAAACCCAGGCCAAGATCACCTCGCTGTGGAGCGACCCCACACACACACACACACACACACACACACACACACACACAAGCACATATGTACGGACACATTTTTCCCTTATTCTCTCTACACACAGTACGCACCACGACACACAGGAAATCACCCAGAGATAGAGGAGAGGAAATTAGAAACACCCTCACAGCATCCCCAGTGAAAACATTTGCAACTCTTGAGCTAAAAAATCTCAGTGGAGAGATCGGCAGCAAACGGAAAGCACATCCCTTTGTTTGTAAGAACCTGATACCTCTCCAAATGTAATCTTCCTGTGCCTGCATCAGGCAGGACGCTGTGTTTCCTAAGTGGCCGGTCAAATGAACAGAAGGTCCACAGAGCAGGCCCCCCCTTCCGATCTCTCTGGACACCCCACCCACTGTTAACCTTCTGCTCCCCCCTTCTACTGCATATCCCACTGTGTCTTCAGCTCCATCCAAAAGCACATTTGGAAAAGTGGGTGTAATAGTGTAAATAGTGTCTCCGTGTAAATTAACATGATTAATGAGTGTATCTGAAGATGACACCATGCAGATGTGTGTTGCATGTGGTGGTGCATGGATGTACACAACTTAAGTTTTTCCTTCCATGGCAGAGAGCAGCTTTTCTCCCTGATGTCTATGAGAAAGGCATCTAAGCGTGATGCCTCCTGACAACAGATAGACTAGGTCTCACCCACATGCCACCACAAGCAATAAGCTTGTGGCCTGGAACAGCAAAACAGCCAGGCAGCCAGCCATCCCTGTGGCCCTGCATTCCTCTCTTATAACAGTGCTTACAGAAGCTGACAAGCACTGGAGGTCTCCCTGGCCGAGGTGGAAATCTGCAAAAATAAACGCTTTAGGTGACATGAAGGCTTTGTTTGTTTCTGCTGGCCCGGCTGTTTGTGTTAGCGTGCTGGGTTAATTGCGACTTTGATCACTGCGTTTATTGATCCAACAGTGGCCTTAGGAGTGAGGCTGGCCTGGTCTGGTCTGCCTTGCCTGCTTGCACCCCTGATCTCAAACAATCACCATTCCACCACCCTAGCATGGTGAGCCACTACAGATGGAGTCCAACGGGTAGCCACGCCAAGTTAGCGTAGAGGATGCACTTGAACAGAGTGGTCACAAAAGGCCTGGGAGACTGAGAGGCTTAGTTTACGGGAAAAAGACTAATAATTTGGAAAGGCTGAGTTTAAGGCTGAGGTTTAAGATATAGGTAATTCAAGATTGATGATACAGCTGACAGCTAACAAAAGTCTTGACATACAAAGGCAGTGGATTGTGGCTTAAATAAGAAATAGGCTTGGCCTGGTTTATCTACAATAGTAGGAGTAGAAGTGGCTGTGTTATGTTATGCAGTATGTGTTACTAGGCCAAGTTGGATCGGATGGTGATGGACTACAGATGAAAACGGCTTTTACTGGCTAACTCTGGCAAATTTTCACCACTACTGATTTATATGGTGTGACCTACTCAAGTAGGCCAAACTGGATTATTCTGATCCTCAGCTGATCTGAATTGACCTGTGTTTGGCTTCCCTCCTTTGTCCCGAGGCACAGGGTGGATGCATGCCCCAACAATTTATCCAGGAATCACCTCCAAACGTGCTTTCCAAAACATTTTCAGGGTAAAAACCGCACATCATTTTCCCCCAACAATTTTTTAAAACATCTTAATCTTGAAATTGTAGCTGCCGTTACAGTGTTGTACTTGCGGCAGTGTGTCCGTTTTTAAACTAATGAAAATCAGTTCCAGGTCTCTAGGCCTCTAAGGTTTGAGAGGTTACAGACACAGGAGAATCCTGGTAAGCAGTTTTCCAGTACAGCCCGGTGAAAGAGGTCAAATATGTGTTTGCGTCTATAATGACTGTGAGGTCATCAGTGTATTGACACAGCAGCAGATGATGGAACAGGATTCTGGCCACACGCAAATTAACGCACCCATCAGTATGTGTATGCACGTGGGTGAATGTGTAATCAGGAGAGAATGTACACCCTTTTCTCGCTCACTCTCTCTTTCTAACAGTATTCCCTGAGTGTCTGTCTCTGTACTTCCTTCTCTCCTTCATTCAACTTTGCTCTTCATCTCCCTCACCTCGCGGACAAATGTGTGGAGACTCAATGACATTACAGAGACATTGTGCATTAACCCCTTTCTTTGTTTGCACTACAGCCAACCAGTGCCTGCTTTCAAAGGGACATGCAGAGACTGTGCTACGTCTTAAACACCACAGCTTGCTTTTTTCTGTGGCACTGACACTGTGTCAGAGAATATACATTCACAGTTTCAGGCTGATTGAGCTTTCATCAAAATATGCTATCAATGTGCAGACTTAATATCACACTGTATAGAATATTGTCAGGTTCTAAACACAGTGAAACGTAAAGATGCCAGTCAGTAGGTAGCATGTGTAATTAATTAATCTGCAAGTCCAAAAAACATCCTGTGTTTGAAAAATCAACAGTGCCCTGATTAAAATAATCCTCTTTAGCTTTGATTAAATGCATAATTAGGTAAATAAAACAAGTTTTTTTCTCTCTCCATTTCTCTCTCAACCCCCCCGAGTTTGTAACATGACTGTCAAGTTTAAAAAGTTGATCATTTTTCTTTACTACAATCCTCAAAAGAATGTTGTTTCAAGTGGCACAAAATGAATGCTGTAATTACACATGAAGTGATGGGGTCTGACGGACAGGGAAGATGAGGTGTTGAATGGAGGGATGATACGATGAAGGGAGGAGGGCAGAGGATGAAGTAATGTGCCTGCAGAAGGCGCTCCAGTTGGGGGTCAGATTCTGTTCATGGAAATCATCTGGCCAGCTCTGTGTGAGCCACACCAAAAATACAGTACACATGATCCTTCGTTCTGTCTTTCTGTCTCACTTTCCTTGTACTTTCAAACGCACCTTCTGCCCATTTACTCTTCTTCTTCGTCCCTTCCTAACCACCCCCTCCACTCCATCACTTTATCTTTTCTCCCCCACTGCTTTTTCTCCTCTTTTCCTCTCTCAAAAAATATCCTACTCATTAATGCATGGCAGCTGCAGGGAGCAGTGTTACTTCACTTTTTCCATGGCAACAGTCTCTCTGTTTCAGCAGATCCCATTTCAGTTTTGGTAGCAACGTGCTCCTTTTCCAGCACTGAACACATACATGTGTTAAATAGAAGGAATTATTACAGAATTCCTGAAATAGAATCACCATCCTGATCACTTGCAGTTATTATCAGGTCCCAGAGAGAACATAGGTCTCCTTAAGGAGAAAGGGAGATGGAGGGACGAAAAGGGGTGAGCAACCGGGGGGGAGGACTAGGCCGGATTTAAGCAAGGGGGAAACTGTGGGGGACAGGAAAAGACATGAGAGGAAAGAACACACGAGGCAGAGTGAGGAGTTCAAGAGAAGCACCGTATGCAAACGGCAACACAGCAATGTGATGCAGCAAAAGAAAGACAGAACAGTGAGGGTTGGACTTCCACGGCTGGGGGACAGTGGCCATTTTGAGATGTTCCAGGCCACTCTGGCTACGGTGACAATTGCAGCGCTGCCTTTCTGTCCTAATGTGAAGTGACTACTGAAATAACACCACCCACATATATTATAACCTTGCATGACCACAAAGGATAATTGTTTCTTTGGGAAAAACACAGACTCCCTCAATGTGCTATACATAATTTTAATCACATTGGAGAGCAACAATTTGGATGCTATGTCCCTCTGACGTCACCATGCCTTAAATGATGTGAAGAACAAGTTTTTTTAGTTTAATGTGTAAATACTTTTTCTCTTAGTGCATTGTTCTAGTAATTAAAGTTATTTAAAAATATTTACTAGATCACGTTTGGATTATTAGGAAGCAGATCCATCCAGCCTGCCTGTTTTCAACAGCAGCTGCTCATCTCTCTTTATTATTGATACTTTCTTGAGAATATTGCAGGATGAAAATTGCCTATCACACTTACAGATTTGAAGTCACTGAGTAGCCATGGTGCACAATCATCAAGTCACAGTGCAGTAGGACAGAACTGCTTACATGGACTGTGTTTGAGGTCTCATGTTTTTTCTTGGGGTAAGTTAAGGAATGATGTAGCAAAGTGTGGTAGACCTTCAACTTAAATGTATCATACTAAAATGAGAAAATACAGCATGTTTTATTCCAAGTTTTCTGACACAAAAAAAGCTGCAAATACAAACATCACTTGCTCGACCTATTCCATTTTTATTACCTGCTCATAATGAAATATCTACATCTTTGCCTCTGCTGTTAATCGGTAGGAAAGAACTGATGTCAAAGCGACAAAGCATCATGACTGCACGACTAGATTTTTTTTTTTAAACAAACAATTTGCACAATCACCAGCTATTTCATGTCCCTGTTCTATTTAAACAGTCTTAAGTGGTCTCAGCAGCCATAGAATAATAAATACTTGTGTAACTCCCCCCCCCCCAATCTCAATTCCCCACCTTCTCTCTATCCCTCGTGCTCCTCTCTCTTCTGTAAAAGACGGAAAGTAAACCCTGCATGCCAAATTGGGCACATGTGCAGCAGAAGTGTGAGCCATTAGGTATTCTGTTTACACCACACTAAAATAAATGGAGTGGTTTAAGTTTGGGGATATCCAAGGCCTGGGGTACCAGCTGTTGGGTCGTTCCGTTTGGTTCGCTTCCACTCCCATGTCAACAGGACAGACTGTTTCCTAATTACTGCTGCAGTATGTGGTGTGGTCCCAGCTCCCCAGTCGAAGGGGACAGAGGAAAGTGGAGGCAATGACGGGCTCAGCAAACTATTAGAGGGTTGAGTTAACTTTTGTGGAAGCACTGTAAACAGTTGACATGGAACCTGGGCTCTGGAGAATTATTTCAATTCATATGTGTAATGCTCTCCTTTATGTTTGAGTGACATCAGTTTGTGTGGTCCTAGCAATGAGAATTAAGACGAATGAAGAAAGGTTGGGCTTGTGCATCACTGGTCACTCAAATTAAAGACGGGTTTAGCTGTTTACTTGTATTATGAATTTCCTGTGAAAACTGGATGGTCTTTAAAGGTGATTTAAGATTTGTGTAATGCTTTTCTCGGTTGTGTTCGATGGCCAGTAACTACTGTTTACACTTAACTCAAGGAGAAAAAAACATGGCACTGGTGCAGATTCCTGAACCCAAAAGATAAATGTGCTAAAGACTGGTCTATAAAGGAAGGCCTAGAGATGTAAAAGCATGATCCAGTGATTATTAAAAAGATTTCAGATCTCCAGGGTCTCCACACTGCCCCCATTTATTATAAAATCTTGCAGACCACTAACCGATGGGTAATATGAAATAATTGTCATTCAAAATCATACGTTCCCCAGCAGAGGAAATGGTTATGTAACGTAACAGCAGTAGAGTGTATAGTTTGGTACCTGTAGAGTAAGGCGTTTTACAGCATCCCAGGCATGGGCAATGAGCTCTTTCATTCTTTCATCCGAGGTTGTCCATGACTCCGCTGGTGTTGAATCTGGCATCACTTTCATGGGAACAGACAGCGGACGCGATTCTGTGACAGAAACAAAAGTCATTACGTCAAAAAACATTGGATTTGCACGTTGTTTCTTAAACAAATCAATCACACTCAGCTGTACAACATTTTTCAGTCCTGAGTGTATACAGTAGATTTGTTTAAACTTGTGGTCTTGTGGCTGAAAAACCTCTTTTACCGCAGAAGTGAAGTATTAAATAAAATGAATATATGGTACATGCGAAAATGTGTGCTACATCCTTCCTTTATTTAACTCTCTTCATAATTCACTGTTATTTTCATTTGCTTTACAGTATTGTGTTATGTGACGCTTGAGGTGATGTAATGTTGGCATGCAGGTTTCTTGTCTCCTACAGCGGGAGAGGGAACTGTGAGAAATGAGAACGCACACGCACACACACACACACACGCACACACTGTGTGACACGTCCTAGGCTGTGGTCCAGACAAAGGCCGACTGTCAGCATTGACATTCGTGGTAACAGCCAAGCGCACAAATCACACAGCAACAACTATGGATGACACAGGGGGTATTAGCCTTTGCACTGACTGTAAGAACCTGAAGGTCAAAACACACTTTTAGTTCTAGTGTTCTTTTGTTGTGAGAGAAGAAGACAGACAGATAAAGGAAAAAAAATAAGTTTAAGAGCGAAGCACAGAAGCAGAAACAGAGGAACTGATTCAGAGGTGTACAGACAGAACACACATTCTACCAGATTAGCCTGAGGTCTGTGGATGTTAAAGCCATCAGGGTGTCGGAGGTGAGGGAAGGGATTCTCTCTGAAGACACATTAAGACATATTCCATGATTTAAAGGTCTGCCTTGCTCAGCAGCTTTATCCCACAGTTGTCATGAAACAGCGGTGATGTCACAGCACCACCATGCCTCCCTCAGACGACACACTCCCAAATATCACTTAAACAGCCAAATGGGCTGGCATGGCAACAAGAATGTGTTGCTGGGCCAATGGACTATAAGGGTGGCTACTTATCCTGGTTTGTGCTCACTGTGGCAACCTGCCAAAAGCTTGTGGGAGTGTATGTGTATAGCTGAGTGAATAGGTCACAGGTGCATGAGTGTGAAGTGTGTGTGTGTGTGTGTTGGAAGTGGAAGAAAAGAGACTGAAGGCCCGAGATCATCATGTCTGGCCCCTCTTCCAGTATTTTCTCACACTCAGCATCCAGGTGCCTCTGGCACTCGGGGACTATGAAATAGACTGTATTTGTCATGATGCCTACAATCAATGCTGTATCATTACGTACTATGCACAGTACTGTGACCACACTGTTGTAGACTTGACAAGCCATATTTTCCAGTATACCTACTCTCGCACTTATTTGTTGCCATGCTCCATGTAGACAACCAATTCCAGTGTTCATATAGCACAGTGAATATCCACACAGTCACAGATGGCAGAAATTGACTTTGACAGCACAGATTGGGTTTCATACTGTCATTCACTGAGTAATGTACAGAGAGTGTTGCGCAAACTGCTGTGAAATCACTGCGTTGTCAATACTATTTTGTTGTGAAAAGCTGTGTATGTATTAGAGCTTTTCTGTCACACTGCATTACGGAGGGGTTTGCTATTGAGCCCTGCAGGGGATCCATACAGACATAACAGAGCTTTGTGGCTGCTGCTCTCTGTCATGTGGCTCAGCAGTCTGGACCAGGGAGACTTTACCCCAGGGACTGTTAATGCTCTTTCTACATACACATGTGAGCATTTACATAAAATCAATGTTTTTCACCCATCTCTGTGTGGTACTGTTCGTTACTGTGCTTGTGTATGATGGTCCAGTGGTGCTTATCTGCAACAATACCACAGTCTCATTACTTCATTAGTGGCCTGGTTAGCCAATCCAGGACTCCCACACCTCAAATACGTCCTTGCAAATCCAAAACTGTGCCTTACAACCCTGTGCATAGATATATCCAATAGGGGTGAACTGTGACAAGAGAACTAAACACGTCAGATTTTTCTCTTAAACCCCTCATTTTATTACTGTATGGATCCTGCATCACTTTAAGCAGGTACTTCCCATTACTATCTCACTGTGTGTGCAATGTGAAAATTACAATTAAGAGTCATTCCAGTTTAAATGCACTACAAACAACTTAATGTATATAGAAAGTACACAACATACAACATGCACACACATAAGCGTGTGACTAATTTCATGATGCACAACATATACTGAGCACTAATACAAGTATATTGATGCACATGTGCACACACATCAGCACCAAGCCTGTAGGTGAGCCAGCGAAAGGTCGAAAAATTACCATTAAACTCAACTTTTAACATTTTGACCTTCAGCCCGCTCACCTGAAATCAATAACTTCTTCAAAATTGTATTGTTTGTCACTCTTCTAGAGGAACCCATCACTCTTCAGGATTATACTTTTTGGCCTAGCCTCAAAGGTGGTACTCAGTGTAGGCCATGCTGTGAAAGTCTTTCCCCAGAAAATCTGTTAGGCCAATCAGAGAGTGTGCTAAAGTTCAGTATAGGAAATAACAATGCAAGGTCAGTCTGCTTGCAGCTCTGTGCTTTGTTATAAATACCATTCCAGGACTCTGTTTGTTAATCCTGGGGTCATTATTTGGAGTGAAACTGCCATATCTTGTTATAGTGATTTGGCGCCACCCATTTCTGTAGGGAGAGGATTGAAAGAAAGAGAGAAGCAGGCAGGGACACAGAATGAGAAAGACAGAGGGAACTCAAGAGGTCTAAATTCAAATGAAAGAGAAATATGACAGGAGCGCCCAAAGCTCTTAAACCTGCCCGGCCCTAACAAGTCCTGAGAGTCCTCTTAAAGTGGGGTTATTCCCCCTGACTCGTGCCATCTCAGCCGTGTCCTCATTTTCACCCTCTGTTAGGCCATTAGACTAATATCTCATTGGCCAAAATTATGGCCAAACACCCTTTCACTCTTTTTTCCCCCTCGTCTGTTTTGTTCTCACTCTCTTCAACCACTCCCACTGTTTTTCCCTCTCGTGTTCAGCTGGTGTGTGAAGCTGCCAGTCCAGTGCCCCATAAACATTCTAGTGTTCTGATGCAAATTATTCGCTGCCTTTTACCAGCTCCATCCTATCTCCCAGCAAGTGAAAGGCCCGAGTCTTTGAAGCCCTCTCAGCCTGAGCATGTGTCAAGTGATCAGAGACAGCGCAGAGACACAGCCTGGTTCCAACAGGTTGACTTTAAGGGGAGAAACAAAATCAGCGTCGCCTCATTTCACGAACACGGCACCGACACAGCACAGCAACGGGCCATAAAACGTGTGAGGGTGTGTGTAGCGTGGTGAGTGTAAATCGCACATCATACAAACGTGCGATTCGCACTCACAGTTGAACACACGCATAGTCACTGTGATACTCCCACAGTCGCAGAACACTCGCATTATAACAGTGCCAGTGAACTTTCCACTGCAGTGCATTTAACAGTCCTCACCACAACAATGGCACACAGCATCCATATGTTCTTCTCCGAGTGGTTGAGCAACTCAACCATAAGAACAGCCTCACTGAGGGATCTTGGCATTTGCCCATGACGTCTGCTATCTTTCTGGTATGTTCCCTATTACAAATGGTTTACAGCGAGTTGAAGTGTTGTATATTCTGTTACAGCTGTGTGCAGAGGCAGCAACGGGGCTTATTAGTAAAGCTGCCTGCCTATTTGTTTTGGATGCGAGTCACTGTTTATTTTAATATTTACGTAACTTCATTTGTTACGGTGTTTCTGAAGCCATCATGAAAAAGCCATGGTGTGGCCAGGCTCACTGGAATGGGTAAGGCAAAAGGGGGTAAGGGGATGGTAAGAAGATTTTTTTTTTTCCACTTATTTACACACTTATTGAACCCGTCTCCTGAAAACAGTGTTCCAATGCAACCAAACTGCAACTGCGATAATGATTTTGTAGCAAATGTAATATGTTGTGAGGCAGCGTACTTTTTTGAATGTATTTTCTGAATGACTAAAGCGCTATATTTATTAAAGGAAGGAGCTGCTTGGGGCGTATACTGTGCAGGACTGACAAACCACAGGGCCGTGTTCGGGTCCAGGTTCCAGGCAAGAAAAAATGTGTTGGATTGTGCTTTTGTTCAAATTTTAATAAAGATGTTATGGGTAAGGTGTTAGATTTTTCTATATAATTTCAGCCCACAATGTTTGTCCGACATAAACCCAGTGCTACAAGGTCCTGACCCAAGTCATAAAAAACATTCAGAACATCGGAGTCACAAAGCTGGATGTTGTTCTACAGAATATTTTTACATAAAACAAAAGGAATGTTGTAGATCAGATATTTCGCTTTCCAGAATAAGACGCTGGAAAGAAATAAGAGAATTTTACACATCTCTAATGTTGTCATCATTTTCATCAGCATTATCTTCAGGGTTCGCAGTGATCACGTATCAGTCTGCAAGTTTTTCAGTAAATCAATCTAAAAAAAGAAAAGAGGAGAAGAAAGCAGAAGAGAGAGGATTTCTGCCAGCCAGACCGTGACACGGTGCCTGAAGAATGAAAACAAACACACACCAAAACTCTTTGAAACATCCCATGTGAAATCATCTCAGTGCTGATTCCTATCCCTCCTGTGCCTCAATCAAAAATGTGAAATAACCCCCTCCAGCCTGTGCACTAATCTCACGCTGTGTCAGATGAACCACAGCTTAACCTCAACGTCCATCTCTGACGCTCTCACTCAAACCTCAAAAACCAAAGCCACATCCACGAGGGCTGAGACCCTTCTAATACTGATGAAAGCAGAAAAGGGACGCACAGGAAAAACTGTGTTTCCCCACAGACTGCTCTGTCTGTCCTGGAGGTGAGTGAGAGGTTTGTGTGGGCTCCTCTGTGTGCAGAGGTCAAAGACATTCTAATATAGCATGTACTGTAGAATGGCTTGAGGACTACAGCCATTCTTCTCTGGGGGGCCTACTATCTCATTATTCCTCCTTTTTCTTGTTTTCTTTCCCCACTCTAACCATCATTACCTTGATAAATTATTGACTTTACCAGAAAAATTAAACTATATAAATAACTCCACAATGAAAATATTATCCCCTTCTGAAAAGTGCACAGCAGCCAATAAAAACCTGCCTGACTTCCATCAGGCTACTTGGGCTTGAGCTATAGTTATGTATGACTGTGTAGTTCTGCCTGAAATCCTCTCATCAGTACACATTCTTTTATGTGCATATGTATGTATAGTATATATATTCATTTTTCTCTGCTGGTTCTTTCTCCAAAACATATTAGCTTTGTCTTTCCAAGATATATGTCTCTCAACCATGAAACCTGGATTTACTTTCTTGTTCCCAACCGGCCTTTTTTTTCCACTGACACACTACGACTGACATCACAGAAGGGCCATCAGTTCAGGAAGGATTTAAAGCAGCAGAGCACATGCACCAGATATTGTCCCCCTACTGTGCCTTGCAGATTGACAGCATGAACAATGCAAATGCTTCCATTTCTCTATTTCTGGTCCTCAAAGTAAACAGGAAAATTACATCTAATCCCATCATCTAGAGCACTAGTAGACAGGCACAGAGACAACAGTTCTCGTTCCAACCTTTAAGAACCATGGCTAGAGGAGAGGTTTCTCAGCGAGAGAAGTATGTTCTTAGAGAGCCAACAGCTAATTTTAGGATTGAAAAGAAAAGCCAGTGAGATCATTACTCTGGTAGATGTTAGAGAACAATGAGAAGCTCGGGACTTGAGAGGCTCTCCATCAGAAACACGGTGCTGCTGCCAACAAGAACATTCATTAGGGACAAATAAAGAAAATACTTATAGGCTAGTTTTATGTGAACCAATTTGTGGTGTAATTGTGCGGGCAGACAGAAATGGACCTTTAACTGAGGAGAAATGAATTGTTTTCAAAGTCGTCGTTCCGCAGCCTTTCCTGTAAAGGATAATTACACAAAAACAACTGTTAACACTTCTGTGATGATGTTACTAAGCAACATTAAACCAAATGCATGATGTGAATCAAATGACCAGTCATGTATTTTGTTTTTTCTAAATGAAGTCAAAAACCTCAGCCTCTATAGTTTATCCACCAGAGTATTTAATTGGACCATATATTTTGACCAGTAATAAAAAGCCTAATGAAATTATCAAAAATATTAGCTATCCAAAAAGCAAATCAGAACCATGCACCTATGAAAAAGGAGACTCTTGAAGAAACCTTTACTGCATAAAAAACACAAAGACTAGGCTTAAAAAAGACTTGCAGAGCATAACAACCAATTTTAAGAAATACATAAGCCTGACATGATGAACAGGTAATCTTCATTGCTGACCTGTATGTGTTAACTAAAATGAAATATCCTAAATATATTTAGCAATGTGTATGTTCAAAGTCAAAGTCTCTCAGCCACCGGAACTGGCTTCAGTCCAATTCAGCTAATGCTGGTTCTAAAGGTCTGCGGTGTCTTGTAATATGTACTCTGTTTATTTAACATGTGCAATGACCAAAACCAGAGAGGAAGAGAGACAGAGTGAAATATTTTGTTGCCAAACAGAGCTGAGTGGATATGGACCTTGAGATTCGAGCTGGGCAGCTCCACGGCCTCAGTATGATATCACCTTGCTCTCAGTGCTTTCTGGGGAAATGATCTGCAGTGAGCTGGTTCTGTGTGTCTCTGTACATTTGCCTACATATTAGCAGGCACCTTCCAAAAAGCCTGCAGGAAAGTCCCCCTTGATTACTATGAAACTGTAGCTAGGCTGAATGTGGTAACAAAACAACATAACACTCTCTTTACATCATAAAAGTGCCAGGCATGTGTTCAAATGGCCAATTTTGAAGCAGGGACATCATGCTAGTGCAATTGTTCTGAGGAGGTTTTGAATAGCTAAAAGCACTGAAAATGATTTTCTTCCAGTGGATTATGATTTATTCTGTTAATTCCCAAAGGTGACCTCTGTAGGGAAATCAATAACTCCAGTGGAAAACTATCGTAATCAATAGGCACAAAAAAAGACTGTTCTAGCCAACGCATAATCAGGCAGAACAAAACAGCACTTTAGATCAACGTTCCATATATTCGGCATATTGGGTCATTTACTATTATAACAGTATGTCAAACAACAACGTAAGCTGCTAATGGACTTTTATTAAATCATCACTTTAATGCATGATTAGAGCATACAGTGTTTTAGGGGGGCGACTGCCAGCACAGTATGTTCTCTGGAGCTCAACATGTTAGTGTAGTGCACTCAATGAGGCATCAGTCAAAACAATACTGTACAGTGATACAGTAAAGGAACGTTTTGAAAAATGAACATTGTGTTTTTCAGCCATTTCCAGTAAGGGACTGACCACAGTATTAAGGCACTTGGAAATAAAACTTCATCAGTAAAATGATGAAAAGCTGGTATTATGGCCGTTTTAACATTTGTTTTAATGAAAACAATTTTGACATTTTGACATTTAATTCACTCAAAACCCATTTAGATTTATCTATCTTTGCAAACAGCCCAGATTTCCCCCATTGTCTTGCAGGATGTTGTGAAAGCTTTTTAAATCACATTAGCACTTTTAACAGCCACCTACTCTGATTGGCTACAGGTGTGGCTTCAATGTTCAGCACCAGAAAATGAGAATACTAATGAATAATGTACACGTATTCACATAGACTGCATCTTTACCTCAGTAATGGCTGCCATTGGGGATGTAGTTAGACAGTAGTGATCTATGAAGCAAAACGTGATGCTACATTTGAAGATGAAGAACCTGTTGCTGCACTACTGAAACTTCAACAGGATGTATGACAATGGTATGATTGCGTCCTTACTTTAACAACTAAGGAAGTCTCTCTCTAGCCTTGACCATCACCCTAATCCATCCAAAAGGTTATTTTTATTATTGTTCCATATTGCCAGCTCTATAAAAATAGCAAATAACTACCTAGAATTGAAGCGTTAGGGGCTAAATATTGGAATATAATTAATACCAGTGCTTGATTCATATAAGAATTTCTTGAAATCTTCTCCTTGAGGTCAACTCAGCAGCAGCACCGGTGGTAGTCCAGTTGGCTGTCTGCCCCTGTTGAGCCTGATCCAGTGTTATGTGTTTATTCCCATGCATCCCTGTGAATGGCAGTTCAAACGCATGCTGACTCCAGCTGGCAAACAACCTGCACATCTCTCCTCTGTTTACCTAAATAGATGACTGAAGACTGAAAAATAAAACGTCTGTTGTAGTGATTACAAACCCCCTTGAAGTCCCCTACGAAATTACATGCCAACAATAAACACACAACTAAAATCAACCAAAATATATCTGAACATTTATTTGGAGCTGCATTAAAACGGAGCATTAGCGCTATTGAAATGAAAATGAGCAAAACAAAGAAAAAGTGAATGTCTTTCTGTGTAGCCACTACAAAAGTGGAAAACTAGTCGGGCAATTTTAATTGATTTCTTACAACAACACATTTATTTCAACTTCGAAGCTCACATGGCTAAATGACTTTACAGATGAAATGTCTAGTGCTGACAAGAAAAACAGTAGACAGTTTTATGTTCAGCTAACAGTCAACAAAGTATAAACACCACAGGCAAACATGATAAACCAATAACCAAGTTGGACTGGAGGGCCGATCCTGGCCACTGTTTTTTTTTCTATAAGTTAGACCAGTTGAGGTCCCTTCATCTCCCTCCTGTTTAAACATCCAGTTCACAGTGTGTTCCACACATGGTAAAGCAATTAATAAATCATCTTTAGAGAGCCTAATTCCAATCACAACATGTTAGATGTCAGCAGCTCTGCTCATGAGGTGACTGGAGGGGGGTGCTCTACAAGAAGCAATCCACCCTAACGACACAGTCCACATATGTTATTCCCATGACCTTGAGTCATATAGGAGCCCTGGCTAACCATAGCTCAGAAGTCTCTCACTTTAGCTAAACTGTGTTCAGTTATGGGGTTAACATATGTGAATTTTGCCTCAGCAAATAGTACTTTCAACAAAATCTTGAATTAAACAACTATTACCCAGAGGAGAACTGAAAATGAGGATAGATCAGTTCACATAGTGGTGGTATCATGTATCTACTCCACCATGGTCAGCCCACCCTTGGGAATATGAAAAATAAATGTTCCATTTATCATCGCCCAATTAATCACAGGGACAATGGATTATTAGAATAAATGAGATAGAAGAGAACTTTAAATATAGGAATCTCAACCAGTGTATCACATTTCACTACAAGCCAACAACAATCCAACAACCCTAGAAGATGTGAGGAGGTCCTATTTTTCATTAATGGCCCATGACATGAAGTCATCTTTGCTTACAGAGACACAGTGAACAGCAGGAAGGATGCATTATTACGTAACAAGGAGAAGGTGAAACTTGAGTTGTGGGATAAAGAAAACAGTACCTGCAGGGCTGTGAGCTCCACAGTAGTGTTGATCTGTAGTCTATCAAGATCTTCTGACTGCAGGGAGGCATATTGTTTCAGCATGATTAAAACCATAAGGGCTAAATGCCTCTGCCCATTTCTTATTCTGATTGCTCACGGAAACGATTTGTAACTTTTCATTACATCTACTCCTGTAACACTGCAGCAATTTCCAGAGAAGATGCTATTCATTACTCGTACTCTGATGTGGAGTGTTGGAATGGGGGCACTGAGGGCTGGATTTTAACAAAATGCAGCACCAGCACCTAGTTACCAAAGCCTTGTTTTCTCTTCACAAGAGAAATATTTGGATAAGATAGAGCTGGACTCTGACTCAGTATACGTTTCTGACTAACTAATGCTGCCCAACTATGAGGTGCCATGTACAAATATGTAACACTGTATGTGGGCCTTTTTCTCAAATCCAGCCTAATTGTCTTTTCAGCCATTTTCAGTCAAACACCTGTGTGGTCGTTTTAACTTTACAGTTGAACAAAAAGAGACAAGTAGCCAGGCAGAAAAACAGCTTCACAGACAGAAAAACAAAAACGTTAGACAGCAAGACAGAGGACCAGTCACATACTGCAGATAGACAGCTGGTGGATAGCAGGTCGTGCACACTGATAGAGAGTGTACTTTAGTCAGTTGAGTGCTGCTGACAAGCTACAGCCTGTTGTAGTTCTGCGTGTAGTGTTGGAGCCAAGGTGGCTGTTTACTGACGACTCCGTATGAGAGAATATACTGTTGAGATGTGAGTAAGCAAAGATGCTGTGGTATGGAAAAGCCATTAGTGAACGTTAGATGAAACAAGCAACAGAGGGAAAACCAGGAGGAGAAGGCAGCGCGACCTTTCAGCTGTGAGCTTTTAAAGCGAGTGAGCAAAGAACCCTAATGGCCTTTTTTAGACTCCAAAATGTCAAAGGAGCATTTTTCAAAACACATGGGGGAACGTCATACACATGCAATGTTATTTACAGCTACAGGATGACTTCACCCATTATCACTCCTGTTGGGAACATATTTCCCAGGGACTTAAAAAGAAGAAGAAAAAAGAACAAACAACCACTTGCTTATTTCCCCTGACTTGTCACTGCAATGCTTTGGCAGAGAATGTTTCAACTGTTTAAGTGTTTAGAGGACCTGGAGCCTAAACACCGTGAGAGTTAAACAGTAGAGACTGGGAAGACTTTTTAACGTATTTATTTATTTATTCATTTTTTAAACTGAGTTAGTAATGCAGTTAAATGACCCTAACAAATACCTTTCATTGGATAACATTGATTAAATATCTATAGGGGAACATAAGAGAGGAGGTGGGTTATTAGGTTCATAAATAGCCATATGACTATTAAATGAAAACCATTTCTGCAGTCAGGAAGGCTCTGCCTTGTGTCATAGACAGCTCCTAAACAGAGACTGGTCCAGCCATCCTCCCAGGTAGGAGTATAAGAACAAAAGTAGTACGTACTGTACAGTACAGTATGTGCGTGCACAGTATGTCTTTCAGGTAGTTTTTGTGATCACCATACAATATTCCTAAACTCCACAATATAGATCTGTTCTTTGGGTGTGAGTGTGTGTGTGTGTATGCATCCATGTGCACTGAATATGCTTGTTCTGTAGAGGGGGGTCCCAGAAAGTGGAAAACTGGCAAAGAGGAAGGCTCCACGCAGCCAAGCCATTCTGGGCATTCAGAGCTGATGGAGACACAGTAATACTACCAGAGGAGGAAAAGCAGTGGAGGATATGCCTGGTTATGTGGTGTCCTCTGAGAACCAGGTTCACGCAATTGTTAGTGAGCTGTCGTATGTTATGTAACAGCAAAGTAACATGGTTTCATTGCATAGAAACAAGGTTAAACACAGTGACTTATAATTACTGAAAGACTGTGTATTTAAACATAAAAACAGTGGCAGAGTTTGTAGATATCAGGGGAGAAGTAAATGTCACTGCAGTTTTCATTTGCATTTTAATCTAAACAAATCACAGCTGAAAGCAAATACTTAGACTACATCTGGACCCAGTCCTGCTGCTTTTATATGTGCAAACCTCCCTGCAGCACGGATTTAATGACGTTATTCCAGAAAACAACATTATATATGAAACTCCACAGAGATCTCTTCAATATTATAGCTGTTACAACAGTTGGGCTTGGTAGACTTACCTGTGACTGTTTTGGTTTTGACTGGGCTGCTGGCATAGTCTGAGGCCTGATTGGAGGGCTGTTTAGCTAAAGGTGTGCTCCCTATTGATACTTCGTCCTCTCTCCTCTTGGCCAGAGGAACTGGACCTGGATTCTGCAATGATATAACAGTGTGACTGAGCATGGGAAGTATGGTAAGGCATATGTGCTGTTTTGCTGTAAGATAAATGCATTTCCATTAAGTGTACTTTAATTCAATCCTTGAAAAGAGAACAGACAAATTTAAAGATCTGGGTTAATCAGGAGGAGCAATGTATAATGCTATGCAGGGCTGAGAGAGAAAGAGAGAAGAAAAATGCAGTGGAACACAAGTGAGGCCTCCAAGACCAACAAGGACTAGTGACAGCTCCCTGTTTTTCTGAGCAGTCTCCCATGCTGCTGGCAGGCCAAATACACACATACACGTCCTGGCTGGCAGTGAAATGGCTGAAAGACAGAAGAGTGGAGGGTTGGTTTGAAATAAGGAAACCCCATTAGCATCAGCCAGCAGCACCACTAGGCTATGATGCAGCTGGACAAGGCCACAGGCCAACAACGTACTGCAGCCTGTATACACACACACACACACACACACACACACACACACACAGTTCTTTTTCAGAGACTGGGTCGAGACCCAGTTGCTGGTTGAGGAAAGATTAAAAATGGGCCCCCCAAATTACATTAGCATTCAAAGCTACTGAGTAACGTATGATGCCAAATTCTTCCTAAGTTGTTGCAACTTAACATGAAGTGATTCAAATACTGTAAGCCAGTAGGTTAGTTGCCCAAAGTCATGTGTCATGACACTCTTTCATTAAAAAGACACTTTCAAGTACAATCCATGTAAGCAGTTTAATGCTTCATGTGCAAGAGAAAAATGCTAAATGGTTAAAAAGTTATATAATTCACTTCGTACACTTGGTGGAAACTATGTGCTTGGCCACATTTTAATAGTCTGTGCTAAAAGCAGGTACCTTACCCACTGACCATTGCTCATTCCTGGTGAATGACATAATATGAGCTAACTCCTTATACCACACACCCCCGGGGTGGGATGAGGAAGGGGGTAGAGTGTGTTTGTGTGTTTCTCTTCATCTACAGCACTGCCGTTTCCTGCTTGCTTGTTCGGCTTCTCCCTGACTTTCTCGATCCTGTCTCGTACCTTTCACTGTTCCATGCTCTTCTTAACTTGCCCCATGCCTTGGTGTTTCATTTGTTCGTCCATATGTTCGTCCTCACCTCCTTCCATATGTTCTCTGTTCTCTCTCTATCATGCTGTAACCCCCTTTACCTACCCTCTCTGTTTTTGACTCCACTACACTCTGATACTTTCACTTATCTTCTGTTCCTCTCTTGTGCTTTTTCCTACATCTATTTCCTCTCTATTACTTAAGACCTTCCCATTTGTCTCATGTCACGCATACTTCCCTCTTCATCATCCCATTAAATGTCACCCCCTTTGTCCTGTTTTCTGCTCTAATTATCTCCTTTCCTAATAATTTCCTGCCACCCTGACCATAACCAGTCAGTGTCCACTCCTCTGTCCTTCACAGGCTGCTAACTGTCCTTCAGCTGGAATCCTTGTCTAAGCAGCCAGGCCTTGAGATGTCCTTGACAGGCAGCTGAGGTAGGTGGCCTTGCAGAAACAAACACAGACATACACAACCACACATCTGCTGCAGTGTGAACACACACAACTGCCAGTGTATCCTTCACACTGGCTGCAGTTCAACTCATAACATGTGTTTACCCCCATACAGCAACAACATCCAGTTCCTCCAACAATTAACTCCCTCTCCGTCTTGTACACAAACATGCCGATTGCCTTTCCAAACTGCAACTGCAGGAGGCATGAACTACAGCAACTTGACGAAGACAACAATAAAAGTATTACAACATGATAAATATGTGTGCGTGTGTGCGTTCGTTGGAGTGTGAGTGAGTGTAGCCGTAGTGCATTCAACATCTATAACCATCACCATGACCCTTGTCAAATAAATAGAGAGAGACTGGATGGAAGACAGGGAGCAAAGCACATGATGGAAAAAGGTAGCTGGGAAAGAGAAGTCAGAGCAGAGGGAGGGGTGGCAGAGTTACAGACATTTACATTTGCTCCAGACTCTTACCCAGAACAACTTAGAATAAATGCAACAGTGAAATACACTGTAAGTACTTATTATTACAAATTACCAGCTAAAACATGTTTAAATCACCACACAAATGGCCTGGAGCAGAAACTGACAGATCTTGTCTGAGAACACGAGACGGATTACATACCTGTTGCTGTTGCCTGCTGCTCCCTCTGTGAGGTTGGTACAACAGCCATGTGCAGATGACTGGGTCCACGTTGACAGCTATGCCCTGGATGCTGGCCAGCAGGACTGCTCCTGGAAGGCAAAGAAAATCAAAGTCATGAGAAATGAGCAGTTCTTACA
The DNA here is from genome assembly GCA_034779795.1 of Ctenopoma multispine. Classification (NCBI taxonomy): domain Eukaryota; kingdom Metazoa; phylum Chordata; class Actinopteri; order Anabantiformes; family Anabantidae; genus Ctenopoma; species Ctenopoma multispine. The sequence goes on along the minus strand of JAUYWH010000008.1, from coordinate 20,120,011 downwards.
AAAAAAAAAACTATTAGGAAAGAATACTGTACATATACTGTGCACCTGTCTTGTCTTAAAATCTAAATTACTGTTGTCTGAAAGCAGCCATGCAGCAGTTTGATAATGCCTGATCACTATAATACTGATCAACACTCAATGATCCCATTTACACTTTTAAAATGCAGCATGAGCAATAGGATCACAACTGGACAGAATGAAATACAAGTGTAAACAACCGCCAACACGATTCATCACTCAAACCACTTGCTGAGGTGCTCTGGGACTCATCTGACCTCATATCTATTGCAGCGGAACAAATAATACGTTTTTAAGTGTCAATGACCAGGACATAACAGGAAAATACGTAATCGTGCAGGAAGTGGTGGTTGTTTTTTTGACTAACCCAGTCCGATGTGGATCTGCTGGACACCTTGGAGAATAGGAACAGGTTTAAACTTAAATAAAAACTACATGTCCAAAAAAATTGTTTGCCACATCAGTAAAAGGCAGAAGTCAAGTTCATTAGTTAAGGCTGAGTGTCAGGTTCCTCCACTCCTGTGCGTGTTCACAGTGTCCTAATGACCTGTTGGTGGGTATCGAGCTTGCTTGTTGGAGAGCGGCAAGGAACACAGTTTGTTTCAATTGCGCTGTTCAAAGTGGTATCACACTAAGCCAAGAACAACATTTTCTTTTGAAACTCGAGTATTTCTCCGGGTTTTAGTTTACTCTTAAATAATAATCTTTACCAACAATAAGTGGGCCCTGAGGTAATGCATTAGGATCCTAACAATAATGATTCCCATGCCGGCAGGATTAGCGCAGGGTCTCTGGCGTGCCGTGGAATGTCCCACCATGACGATAGGAGGATGTTTCAGCTCTAGGAGGACTTTCAGGAGTTTAATGGAGCTTTGGACAAGAACGCCGTCTTCTGTTTCAGGCCCTGAGGCGAAGCAGAGTGTGTGTGTAAGTGTGAATGTGTAAATGTCTGTATGTGTTTCACCTCCTACAAAGCCTTATAGCTTGTTGCTTTGCCTAACATTAAAGTGCCTCTAAAGCATGGACAAAGCACAATTATAAACTCTACCTCATAACACACACACACACACACACACACACACACACACACACACACACACACACACACACACACACACACACACACACACACGTTACTCCAGCTCTACAGATCCATTATTCCCAGTGAACAGTGCAAATAAAGCAGTTTTAATTTGCTCCACTACTAATGTTCAGTGATTTGTAGCCTGTGTGTGTTTGCTTTGTAAAGTAAATGCCTATGACCGACAGCATGAGCGATAAAACGTTTAAGAGTCAGTACTGATAAATATGTGTAATATGTGTATGATATGCTGTAGAGTGCATGCATGCATCTGATCATTATTTATCAAGGGCACTTTAATCCCCAGCTATTGTTTATTACTGTTACATAATATGTTTTTTGATCTCTTGCCTTATCTATCTTTTTACTTTCTGTCAGTGCTATTTCCTTTTCTACTGACCCCTACAATTTTCTAACTACTCCTACAATGGCCCTCATGTACCTACAGTAACAACAGCCTTGTCATTCTACATCCTCATCTCTTTTCGTGACGTGGAATCATAACCTCAGCCCTGTGGCCTAAACTCCTACACCACAGAGTGGCTGCTTAATAGGCTTTGGCTTTGGCTTTGGCTGTGGCTGTAGCACTGGGGCCTGACTTCAAGTGGTTTCATCATAGCCCAGAACAGCATGAGCAGTGCAGGACCCAAAAAGCTGGGAATGGGTTGAGTAGTGTCAATGTAGTGAAGATGTATTCAAGAAATTGAGCCCAAACTGTGGTCTATGGGATATACTGAGCATGACAAACCACATTCAGCAGAAATGAGTCATAGCGCAATAAATCACGTAACTTACTAGATGGATTGTTTATTTAACAGTTATTACAGATATAAATGAGCAAATAAATGGATAAAAAAAAGCTTAACATATCTTACAAAGGTTTCCCATAATCATATGACATTAACTGTAAAGTGACCAAATGAAGTCCAGCAAGTAAGCTGGACTAACAGGCAGTGTACCAGCTGTGTTTTCAGAAGCCGTCATCTCATTATGGCTGCACCATGTTGGTACATTGCAACACCACTCAAAAAGCTATTCTTCTGAGATTAGAGCCAACATTCCTTCTACCCTCTCTCTCTCTGCCAATCTGACAGTGACACAGAAACAAAGGAAGTGTTGACCTGACTTCGGAGCCTTTGAAGACCAAGGCTTTACCATCCACGCGGTGTGTTCTCGTTTCATCATTGTGTTGACACAACTGCCAGAGTGACACCTCCTTTGAAGCGCACGTAGCACCATTAAACAGCCAAGCACGCTTCGAGGGTGACCTCGGCTGCAGGCTAACTGTTATTTTTCTCTGCTCTAACAAGGTGGCATAAAGTGATGACAATGATAACAAGGGTGTTTATCTTACTTCCTAAATGATCCCTCAAGAAAACAGCTGAAAACTGCTCATTGCTCTAGACTCGACTCTGTAAATACACACATCAGCAGAATGTATAGTATGTGCAGGCATCTGTGAAGACACACTTACCTTGACTCAACCTCAGTGGACCTATTAATGTCAAAGGTGTTTTTTTTTCTTCAGTGGCTCAAGACCAGTAGAGTTTAAAAAAAGAGCACGGGCTGCTGGTGTTGTTTTACGGCTGTTTGACATCAGGCTGCTACATCACCTCAGGCTACAGAGCATTACTAGAACATCAGACCAGACTCTAAGAAGGCCTCTGACCTTTAAGCCCTACATACGTTCCTCTATCAGCCTCTTCTTTTCTGGGTCAACAGCCTCAGTATCTTTAAGTCATACATCTTTCTGTCTTCATGTTGTCTTTAGATCAGGTTACAGCGTTTATGCATGGACATTTTTGGATGCAAAATCTGCTTTTGTTTAGTCACTACAAGCATGAAATTCAATAAACTGGGAGTGGTTAGGTCAGTGCAAGTTCAAATTCAAGTCCCACAGTGGAGACTAAAGCTCTGATTGGGGTTAGAGAGGGCACAACCTCTCAACTACAGGGCCACAACCTCACCATCAGAGTAACAGACAGGCTATAAGAGGTGAGAGCCCTCCCCCTCATGCCCCCAGGTAGACAGAGGAGGGGGGAGAATCATGTTCTAGCCAACTAATCACCCCCTCAGAATCGCTTCATTGTTGGACGTGAGGCAGCACTGGGACCCTGCGTCCAGCTTCTCTAACAGAAAATAAATAAATATAGCCCAGCCCGCGTCAGCCAGATGACTTCTGACAGGTTTGGTTAATTTCGAAGCCAAGTAGCAAAACAAAACATTACGCCAGCTTGCGGGGCCTACGCTGCCTTTAATTGCTTTTCCGATGAGCTCATGACTCAAAGGTGTCCTGGAGTGAGCCATGCAGCCCAACAGGTGTTCTACTGGTGCATGTGCTTGTGTGTGTGCGCGTGTGTGTGTGTGTGTGTGTGTGTGTGTGTGTGTGTGTGTGTGTGTGTGTGTGAGCGTGAGAGAGAGACTGAGAGAGCTAGCTGATGACACCACTGAAAAGGGAGCTGTGTGTGGGTGGGGGCAAGGAACAGTGTGTGCAGTATAATGTGTGTGTGAGTAACATAAGGAAGTGTTTCTATTTGTATCCATTTGTGCATGTGTTGTAGGACAGTGAACAGATACTGATTCATGAAGTCACACACACCGTCGTGCTCCGAAACACAAACCACCCTCTGACACACATTCACTATACTGCTGTCCCCGTGCCGCGCTGCAACCCAGTGGCCCAGAGGCCTGGGCCCGCTGCCGCAGGATCCCAGTAGCTCAGGAAGGACACAGGCAGGTTTGACTGGAAACAGACCCCAACCTACGGAATGCAAGCTCTCACTCTGGACCCATACAACTCTCTGTGCTGGGAGCCAGTATATAATGTGTGTCTGTGCACATGTGTATAGTTTGCATGAGTGTCTGTTTGTGTCTGTCTGGCCCAACCGAGGTAGTCTGCAGCTGACAGGCTAGACCCACCTCGTAAAGGCTGACTATGCCTGTGGGTACAGTGACAGTAATAGGCAGGAAGAGAGTCGGAGAGTGATTCTGTGAGAGACAGAATCACAGACACATTCAGAAAGAGAGAAAGACAAAGATATGTTACAGAGAGACTTAGTACAAACAGTAGATGATGGAAAAATGTCATTTTCTAATTTACAGGAGCTACTACAATAAGTCATCAGGCAAATCTTGTAACACTTATCACATATACTCAAATTTGGATAAGCAGTACATGCAGTGCATGCTTCTCATACATTACACGTCTGACAGATCAATGTACTGTACATACAATCTATGTACATGTCCGTTGTACACACACTGATATGCAGCATGCATGTGTGTATACAGTACAAACTGCATTCATGTCAACAAGTGTACGTGGATGGTTATGTTTGTACTGTAGTTAGCACAGGGGCTGTATCTCATCCACAGACAGAGACGTATCTATCCATCATTTAGATGGATAGACACTCAACACTGTTGTCTGCACAGCTTTGGGTGGTGCTTGACTAAATTTTCCCTGTGTGCTGCATGCATTGGTAGGCATGTCACCATGTTATTGTGTGCATGTTGTATTTGACAATAGCTTAAACCAATAGGCTGTCTTTAAAAGTACTTTGCTAACATGTACTGTAATTTAGGTTGAACCAGACAAATCTTAGTTTTTGACATAATGTAAACAAGTATTTATAAAGTGCAATCGAGGTCAACACTTTACATCTATAAAGTACATTTGAAAGAAATCTTACAATATTGTCGTAAATTGCATAAAACATACCTCACTAAATACTTGACCATGGGAAAATGTTCCTATGCACATACCTATTATGTCCTGTAGACCAGCAGTGAGGCCAGATGTGGGGTTTGGAGCAGCAGTACAGCAGCTTTGTTGAGCTCCAGATGCTGATAAGAGGCTCATACACAGCCATACATATCTCCATTCTAGCTGATTCCTAGCCTTCATAAATTCACATCAACTCCCATGGTGTTGAAAAGACAACCAGATACTGCACATTTGCTGCCTGTGCCCCTGCTGAAACCCATGCAGCCTCGACTTGGAATATCCCAGCTGTTATCTCTCTTCCTATGCTCTCTCTCCTCTCTCTCCTACATTATTTCTCTGATATGCCCACAAAAACACACTCTCTTACTGTCTTGCTCACTTCCAATTACACCGAACGAAAACGCTTAAAGTCACGACCAAATGTGACCTGGCCCTTGTCAGCAAGATAGCTAGCCTTCTTAATGAGAGACAAAACAGACTTGGTCCTGATTGCATTAATGTATCATTACCGTATCCATCATGAACATACAGTGCACTGTGTGAACCCTAAATGAGCCCCAGTGTAATGTAAGGGGAACAGAAGAGACACTTCTGAGCTCATTAAAATAAACAGACTTCTGCTTCTGCTGCTGCTTTCCCACAGACAGTCTCAGTTTTGCATAGTTACCTTGAAAACTCCTTATCGCTGCTATCATTCAGCTGGCTCATGGGCTTTCTCTACAGTTCAAGCTGAGTTCTCTCATTTTGTCATGAGGAGAGTGGGAGTCAAGCAATTTAATGTCTGTCATTAGCTGGGATTCCTTCCAAGTATTTTAGTATCAATTTTATTGTAACAACTACAACAGCTTATTGCAAATGGCAACATCTGAGGTTGACTTGATTTTGCAGTAATGTTTCTTATACTCCTGAGGCTCATGTCCATGATGAAGTTATGCAATAAAAAGCTGAGCAAATACTTCGTCAAATAAAATAACGATGCAGATATATCTTCATAAAAACAGTAACGGTTTGAAGAATAATAAATGCTGTTCATACGGAAAAATAAATATATTTTTAGCAAAAGTGAAAAACACAAATCAAAGTTAAGAAAGAGCAGAAAAAGACGTAATGTGCAGCACCATGCACACTGGGAATTGGGCATGAGAAAGAAAACAAAGCTTGAAATGTACTGCCTGCCTATCTGTATGTCATTATGAAGTGGTAGGTTTGTCGACTAATATGTTGACTATTCGACTCTTAGAAAGCAGCAAATTTGCTTTCTTTATTTTGTTGGTATCTCTTTGTCACTTTGGAAACCCAAGTATTTAACTTGGATACTCAAAACACTAAAAAATGGAGGCTTTAAAGTGTTTGTTAAAATTATATATTTGTTAGTTATATAAATAACGAGGTATCTACAGTTTAAAGGTTTGGGTGACTTTGAAAGAAAAGCATATTAAATAACATCCACCTGATGCACTCTAGACATTGTTCATGTTGACTGTCACATTAATGGAATATCTACGTAGACATAGAGAGGACCATCATCAGCAAACATTAGTCCTAATTAATCATTAGAAAACTCTTTTACAGGTGAAAAACATAGAAAACTATGAGATTTCTGTGTCACCAAGCTTTTCAATAGTATTGTTTGTAAAAAAAAAATTCACTTCATCTGATATTTTATCTATTTGCCTTTTCTCATCTTTTATCTGCCCATGGCTCTAACATTTTTTACACAATTAGCTTTCTGGAGAGGAAGCCATACAATCGAGGGCAAGATCCTGCCTACAATTCCCATCACTCTTTCTACCTTCCACCATCCACTGAACTTGTATTCTCTCAGTTTTGGCCTTATATCGAGTTCAGGAGACTTAGTGAGTATTTCAGTGACAGATCAAAGTCTTTGGGGGATGCTGCACTAAACAATCGGAAGTTTGCATTTTGCAGTTGTGTCTCTATGTACTCTGCCGGTATGGCTGCCACTCGGTCGTCTGTCTGATTATTTGCTGGTTTGGTCCATGAGTGAAGCCTAAGTTTCTTTTCTTTTATTAGTTGAATACTCTCTCAACTGTGGCAGCATCTACAGGCATAAAACAGGCATCAAAGAATTGTTTTCATATACAAGATGGATCAACTTCTATGTATTACCTATCCCAAATATCTTCATCTGAAATTATATTTTTTTTATTCTAGGACATACAGTATACTTCCATCTAGTTGTGAACTACTTCCCCAGTACTCTGTGTGTATATACTGTGTGCATGTGTAAGTGAAAAGAAGTCTGAGCATGTGTGTTTTTGTTCTCTATTAACCTCAATAACAATCACTGTCAGCTTCTCGTAGTGCCATGAATGTGATTTTGCACTTCTCTCCAAACTGACAGCAGAATAATAAATACATGAATTGAATATGGAGAACAAGATAGGAATTCTGGGATATGTTTATATGAAATAACTAATATTTCTTACTATTTCTGTCTATCACTCTCTCTCTCTTTCTCAATTTTAGTCTCTGTGGGTCCCTCTCAGTTCCCGCTCCCACTATCCACCTCATCCTCCTCTTGCTTGCCACAGTAGATTGAAGATTACTCCTCTTAAAGACATAGCTTTAAGTGGTTGCACATTTGAACCATTTAGTAATTTGGTCTAATGGTTTCAGGATGAGCTATTTTAGCTGCAATGAAGGGACTAAAGGATAAGAGGGACGAAGGGGTGTACAGTATGATGAAAACACTAGTTCTGATTGGCTGGATTTCCTCATCCAGGAAGGAGGTCAGTGTGGTGTCAACACTGCTCGGGATGAGACATAATAGAGACAGAATGATCACACCTGAGCAATTATAAGTTAGCAGATGGAGAAAAATATTCCAAGACATATTAGCCAAGTGAGGAAAAGGATCTTTATGGCTGTTATACAGTTAGACGTGCATAGATTATTGCTCTCCTACTGGCGTTGAATAATCTGCAAACCCTTTCATGAATACCCTACAAATTCAATGAGTCTGGATGACATAAGTTTTCAAAACCATCATTGTGAGGACATTTTTGTCTGTCCTCACAACTTCAAAGGGCTGTTTGATTGAGGGAGACTTTTAAGGACAAGTTTAAAATAACAGTTCAAATTCAGTTTTTGTTAGGTTTAGGATAAGAGCTGGGGTTAGGCATTTAGTTGCAACGATTGAGGTTAAGGTAAGGGGCTCAGGAATGTCTCATGCCAATGACTGTCCTCAGAACTATATGAGGACGTGTTTGTGTCCAGAAACATCAGGGGAAGAGCTCCTTTGTATCTTTGGCCTGTTATTAGTCACTGTTGAATGAAGCCGTAGTTTGAGCACTCCTCACTGACAGCACAGTTAATGCCAAGTGTGGATCTTGTTGTTGGAGGATGTCACTCCTGTCTGCACACACTGATGAGAGGGAAGATGTGTTTACACCCATCAGAGCTGTATTTAATACAGTCACACACACACACTCACATGCGTACTTATGCATGCACACACAAATAAAGAAAGCCTGGGCCACCTGCAACATGCTGTAGAGCATCCAAACCACTATCAGCTGCCCTACATTAACAAACCATGGCACAAAAGCAGTGATGAGTCAGCTACTCTAAACACACTCAAAAAGCTACCCAGACTGGCGTACTGCAGGCAAACAGATAGGGAGGGGGGGTATATAGTCGGGACAACAGTGATGAAGGTAGGGGAAGGGACAAGGGAAAAATTTATGGAAAGAAAAGAGAGAGAGGGAGGGAAGGCCAGAGAGATATATGGTGATGGGGAGAAAGAGGAGAAGGAGGGGTAGTGCGGGGTGGGGACAGAGCAAGGGAGGAAGGACAGTGTTTCAGAAGGTATCCTTATCCTTCAACCTCTAATCTGAGTGTTACAATCAGGACATGGTCTACATCTAGCGGGACAAAGACCTCCTCTTGGTCCAGTTATCTCTCTCTTGCTGTCTAGTTGCTAAAAAATATTGTATTTTAAAGAACAAGTGCTCTAATGAAAATGTCTCTATGAAGACAAACACACTATGCCAATGCATACTGGAGCAGACAGAACTAACTCATAACACTATACAATCCTTATACATGTAATGTTGAAACGCCACAGACGGTGAGAGCAGCAAAGGCCAGCTTTACAGCAATCCATCTCCTTTCTTTTTTGACATCTGTCAGCCAATAAAACAAAGCAAAAAAGACGTATTTGGCCTTGGTTACGAGACTGATCCCAAGGTTATCCAAAAAAAGAAGACATTACTGTCTTCAAACTTGATGAAAATAATTTCTGTCTAGACTCATTAGGTTCACAAAGGAACAAGAGTGGTTTCCCCCACTGGGAATTAGTGGGTCCATGCCATTTAAAAAAATGTAATGTGAGAGTGAGAGACGAATGGGAGAAAAGTATGACCATCTAACACAGGGTATTACGTGTCATAATCAACTCTTAATTTTACAGACAATACTCACATTAAATAGGAAAAATGGCTAACATAAATCTCCTATCTATTTACAGCTGGAAGAGGGATGTTACATACCCGTGCTAGCTTCTTTGCTCTAGCAACAGCTAGAGCAGCTATGAAGGAAACCTAAGATGTGTATTCTACTAATATTAGAAACTTTACAAACCTGGTGGCTGAACTTTTAATTAAGAGTCAGAGGACGCTTGTGGAAGCTAATCTCTAGTGGCTATTAGTGCCGGGAAATAGTCCTTTCATCTGCAGGTCTTGTATATGCTGTGAGGGGAAGAGAGTGGCGCTAAGACTGCCTGTGTTTACTGCCTGTTTATCTAAGTGGGCATGTGGGGGGCTAGAAGGCCACAGAAGGTCAAACCACACACAGCGAGAGGAGTCCAGGACCCCCGGAGGACCACTCAAAGTGATGAGATTTTACAACTACTGCATGGTCTATGACTACTGTTGCTGCGCACACACACACACACACACACACACACACACACACACACACACACACACACACACACACACACACACACAC
>JAUYWH010000008.1:20091450-20110111 GCA_034779795.1 Ctenopoma multispine | reverse complement strand
CACACACACACACACACACACACACACACACACACACACACACACACACACACACACACACACACACACACGTTTGTAGTAACAGACTGATGCACGCGCATACCCCTGACTCAGAGTTTATTACTACTGTGTTAAGACTAACTGCCACTGGGACAGGAAGACAAGTCAAGGATTCCTGTGGACCTTAAGGCCCCCAAGGCAAAGAGAAACACAGCTTTCAGAAGGCCAAGTATATTACAGTAAATTACTTTAAATCTGCTTTTTTACATCACGTATTGAAATACACATAGAATTACATCCTAAAAACATTAACAATATAGATCTAATAACCTCACCGTATCAGTTCAGAAGCATTCGATAAATAAAATACAAAAGACTCACAACACTCTCAACACTTGATATGCAATAAGTAGTTTCACAAAGTACTTACCCTGGTCACATTCAAGGCTTTTACACCTATTTCACACACTATGCAAATATATAAGATATTATTTAATATTGCTTCATAGCAGCTTGTCATACTGCTACCATCTCTGTGAACTGGATTTTTAGTAGCAGGATCAGCACAGAGGACTGCTATATAAGCCTATGACAGACAAAGAGTGAGAGGGAGGGGGGAGAGCAAGAGAAGGGGATACTGGGAAAGCCACGAGCAACGAGCAAATCAAAGGCAAACAATCTGGTTTGTTTTCTCACAGTACAGGGCCCGGGTGGAAAAAACACCAAATAAAATAAACCTTTAATTTGAGTGAAATTGGAGGCAACAGCGCAGCTATAAGAAAACGCTGTGAAGTGTGATTTCTTGCGGTTTGGGTTAATCCTGATTGAGGAGCCCCTGAGTTGAAATGTCAGCAATATGAGACTAAAACAAAAGTAATTACACCCAGGGTTAATGAATATAACTGCCTAAGGCATGGACAACTACAGAGGAGAGAGTGGTCGTAGTAGTGGTAATGGTGGTGGTTAAAAAAAAAAAAAGAACCAGAATGAGCCTACTTACAGAACAGAAGAGTCAATTTGTCCACATTTCTCATATAGAAAGAGTCAAAATCATAGACCGATACTTGTCTTTACTCTAGCTCTAACTATTTAGACCCCTTATTAGAATGATAAATTGTAAGTGAGTGGGGCTGGCATTCTGATACAGGAACATTCATCAGGGTTTTTATTCCCCCTCCAGGCTAATGACTTGTATGACTAACAGATTAAACATGACGCATAGCAACACGATGCCACTTTTTAAAATACTGCAATGACCTGTGAGTTCATCTCTTCGCATCCTGCTTTCATCTTTGTTGTTATGTCTAAGCTCACTATCTCAACCATGCAGGGAGCTGCCCATTACAGTAAGACTGGTCACTGGTTCTAGGAGGCATTTTGTACTGCTGCACAGTGTGTGTGTGTGTGTGTGTCCATGTCTATGCAGTTAAGTATCCTTAGAATGCCAAAGAACTACACTGTATTTATTTTCAGAATAAATTATGCTTAATTTCTTGTTGTTTCTGTTCCTGCATTTTAAAATGCAAAAAATTTAAATTTTTAATTTCCTTTGTTAGTACATGTTTTAAGGTGTTGGCTAACACTAAGTAATATGTGTGAATTTTTTCAGGCATCTATGAAAAGAAGCAGAGTCACTCTCAACATCAGTTGTGATCACAGTTATGTTGTGTATAGTTACATTGGCGATGCATGGCCACTAGAAGCACAGGTCCAATTTAAACAATGGACAATTGAACAGAAACGTACCAGTTATCAAGTAGTTTTATGAAGTTTGTGTGAACTTCAGGACAGCAAGTCCTCTCTCTATGCTCCTAAAGCTGGCAGTCCAGGTCACAGCTGCTGTGCTGGGGATGTGTCCAGGCAGAGTTACACAGAATCAAAAACAACCCACATCAAAGAAGTTGCACTGGTGAAACATAATGATCAACCTTTATTCTATGAGACTGCAAGTACTCCCTCCTCCCAAGCCTTACTCGGAAGTTTGTGAAGGGAAAAGAGGATGCCTTTTCAGTTACACGTTTTTCATCTATGTAGTGTAAATGCTCACACAAACTCATTTCTGTAAGAATCAATCATTGTTCTGTCAGAGTAGATGTCCCACTGTGGATATGTCATATTAGCAGAAGACTTTTTTTCATCTTTCTTTCTAGAACATACAGTATTTCATTGTTTAGATGAAACATAAAACGTAACATTAGACTGTCCTGTTTGGCACCCTGGGTGATGAAGCTATGCTTTTGGGAGCCTCCGTCATCCTTTTGCTTTAGAGGTGCAGAACAATAAAGACTAAACAGCAGGTGATGCACAGCTGGACTTTGTTGACCAAACCTCGAGCAAGAAGAACAAATTCATTTTAGCATAACTCTAAAGGATTGTGTTGAGTTCGTTTTCGTTGCTGTAAGGTCAAGATTGAAACAGTGAGCTCTGCCATAGCAAAGCATTCAAGACATGGACCTGATACGCATAACGTCACACTTAGCCAGACCTGCTATATAAACCCAGGTCAGGTGTGTCTTTATTTTTTTTGGACCTATTATCGGTTTACAGCTAAACAATAAATTTCTATTCAAGCTTTCAAAATTGTTAAGTAGAATTGCTGTTCAAATAAACCCCTGAGGCACGGAGGCTACCATGCCATCTAACACATTTCCTAGTCCTCTCACAGCCAACGGTCAAAACCCACCACCAGAGCCAAACAGAGTCACTAAATTCTCGGCCCACCCTTCTGTAGCAGTGCAAGACTGCTGCAGGTCCACAGAACATCTGGACACGGCACGAGAGGTGCTCATTCATTGTGAATAAAAATAAAAACAAAACTATTCTAAGACATTTTAATGTTTTACTCACTTGCTGTTGAGTCATAACCAATGGAGATTATGAGAGTAGGAGTCTGCATTACAAACCTGGTTATTTTATGTGTCTTCGGGTAAAATGAGCTAAACATTTTTTTAAATTGCTTCATTACAGTGTATTACAGCTGCATACACCCATTAATAATGCCAAGTGTGGCTCTGACATGGGTGGATATATACTGTATATACAGTGTATCCAGAAAGTATTTAGACTCCTTCTCTTTCCACACACTTTTTGTTTGGGTAAATTATAAATTGATAAATAAAGGGTGTTTTTGGTGTTTACCAAAGTGCTACCAATCTTACTAAGACAAGATTCTTGTTCTGATGAGATTATAATGGAAACTTATGCCATCAATTTTTTTCTCAGCAGCAGACCTGAGACCTTCTAACACAATAGCGACCCAAAAGTTCCCAGCCAAGCTGCTCATGTAGACAGTGATCCTAGAATATTATGATGACCCTTCATTATGACTGCTTCGCTCATTTACACCAAACCAAATAAAGGCTGGAAAAATCCTGACCCAGTGTTCTCTTCACAGAACTGCCTACATCCCGTTATGTTCACTGTGACATTCAGTATGACATGTAACATGTGCATAGAAAATACAAATTCAGTATAGCTTTCAGTACAATAGCTAATGAATTGAGTATTGATGTGCTCATTTATACCAAGGCTGTCCTGTGGTCCTGACCCCTCTGTGGCTCTCCCATCCTAACCCACCATAAAGTTAAGGGAGTGTGGACATAATCTGTGGAGCTGCTGGCTCACCTCAACATGACCTGCCTCAAATGCTTTACTATGTCTGATTACATCTATTGCTGTCAACCACAAAGGAGCTCCCAAGAAAGGTCACTGAAGCCTCTGAATACCTCTGAAATATCTGCTGCGGTTGGGGTACATCCGACGTACTATATACTGTGATTTGGAATGCACCTTTATGGTAAAAGGGAGCAAGCTAAGTAACACAGCAATGCTTTCAGTTTACCAGTCAGTCTTTATTGACTGGCATCCTGAACCCTCACTCTGTGTGAATCCATTAGGGACTTTCAAGGTGAGGTTGTTTAATTACCAACAAGGTAGCTCCAGGTTCTACTGGAGGTAAACCATATCTACCATAGTAGAGACCTGGAGAGTGGTGCTTGTGATCATGACTCAGACTTCAACAAAGCATAACACAAAAGATCACATACGTAATCATGTTCAAAAAAATGCATTACTACATTATATACATATATATTGTAAGATACCATTTCTTAAAGTGAAAATGGATATAAACTGTAGGGTATAAAGACACTAAAGAGAGTTTGGGGAAATACTTTACCTGACACTAGAAAACATAATTGTTTAAGTGTGGTCAAGATTGAGAAAACACTCTGGAATTCACAACGTAATGACCTGACTTTCAAGTCATGTCTGGTTCAGATTTTATAAAACGTTGTAATTTCACTTTGAACTCTGTACTGTGATCTCAGGTTGTGATAATTTCACAGTGTAATATTTATGGGTTAAAGAAAAAAGTAATGGTGCAGTAAATAAAGTCATTTTGAAGTCACACTATCATAAAAATCATCCAGAGACCAATACAAGACGTGATGAAAGAGAGACAATATCAAATATCACTTAATGGGGCTACAGTGACAAAATTTATTGGAAAAGAAGACATATTTTAATCTTTTATCTCTCACGAGCAAAACCTGTTTAATAAAATAAAGTTAAACACACAAAAGAAAACCATTGTTCGCAAGGAACAAGTCACAGTTCAAAAAAACACACTCTAATCCTTCTTTAATCTAATATTTAGAAGACATTCTGGAGGAGGAAGATCTGAATCAGAGTTCATAAAGTTACACCTGGTTTAGAGCCTCACCCATTTTCACACCATTTCTTTTTTTTCCCCTCCACATATTTTTCTGTAATTAGCAAAACATATCATAGACTATATGAAAGCTATGATACACTTGGCAGGAATACAGCGGGTGCTAAGAGAACAGTGAGGCATGGAAGGAAATCAGGCGCCCTATATAATGTAACTTGTTTTATACATTTATGATATATGATTCATGATATAAGAAAGAAAATAAAGATCACTGCAGTAGCTCTAACATGCACAAAGAGCAACAGTTTGTCCATTGCAGCGCTGTGTCCATGCATTATTGCCATGTTGTCACAATAAGACCCTGACCCTCCATCTACAGTAAAGCTTGGTTTGACCATGTATTGAATTTGACATGTATTTAAAGGTCGACAGCACCCGAGTATCAAATAAGTAAAACAATTAATAGTAGTTAGAAGAAAGAAAGAATCGACTTCATCAATACCTTTACAGATTTTTTCATCTCTCTTTATCGTCCATTCTCACTTTCTCCATCAATCTATCCATCTTCATCATTCTCTCTTTGTTTCCAGTGTGTCAGAAACGCAGACACATCTGTGCCCCCCTGCACAACCACCAGAAAGAGGTTTATTTGACTAGAAAATTACCCTACTCGTGTTGAACATATCTCCAATATTGTCATCACCAAATATTTATTTGTAGAGGAGAGGACCTTGGAATGGCCACATTCCTTCTGCTGTGGAGCATTTACACAACTTTTCCTCATGACACACGCAAATACACTCCAACACATGAGTGCGCGCACGCACACACGCACGCGCGCACACACACACTCACGGCTATGTGTGTTTATTAGACTATTCCACACAACCAATTTATGAACTGCATGTGTGTACTCACCGAGGGGCAAATCAGTTTGTGACTGTAGATATTACTGTGTAACAGCTATTTCCTGGAAAAAAAAAGTTTTCTCTTGATGCTCTTTTCCTTTCTTGTGTAAGTTTAAGTGTATCAGCTCAGGGCTTCATCATCAAACATGATGAAGATTTTCTGTAAATCACATAAACTGATATTAACCAAGGCTGTATTCAGGACCACAATGCACCAGTGTGTCTGATAAATGTTGCCAGACTAATACCTAGGAAACATGTCTTAATAAGCTGATCTAAAATGACACCCTTACACTCTTGCTTACTGGGGCTGGGGGGTTAGGGGGGGCTCAACTGAACTAAACAGCATACCACAAGGGGGCAGTAATGTAACAAGGACCTGGAAAAGGTCAGAGAGGCTTATTCATTAGAAGGGGGGGGGGGTAGTTTGAGAAGGATGGAGGAGAAGGACAGAGAAAACAGATAAGGCAAAAGCAAAGTCAAAGTGTCAAAGAAGAGAAGGAAGAAATGGAAAAGGTGAGGAAAGAAACAGAAAAAGCAGAAAACGGGATGTGTGAAAAGAATTGAGGATGGTTACAGCACACGTGAGAACTAGAGAGCAGGAAATAAAACTGGCAAACAAATCTAAACTGCTTAAATATCAAGAGCATTTACAGACCAGCTAACTAACCTTCATTTATAAGCTGAAAGAATTTAATTTAAATGGTAAACAGAATCATAATTTCAAATAATACTGACCTTTGCATGCCCCTCATACAGTCCAGCATCCTAGCTTCCCAAATCAATCAATCAAATCTTCATTTAGATAGTGTACTAAATATTTTAAAGCCTGTCTGTCAGCACAGTGCACAGAAACACAGATGTGTACACAACACAAACCAAAACTACTGAGCTCCAAGAAAGCTGTTTCAGTAAAGCCACAGGTCCCAGAGGGAGGCGCCCTGGTATCTCTGTAGTGACCAGTTATTCCAACAAGTCTGGAGAGGATGTGATTATTCCAGCGAGCTGGTGGGTCATGAATGCAGAAAGAAGAAGTTTGCATGACCTCCTGAAGGGTCACACTGCCTGTCAGCCAGTGGTCACATCTGTGGCTAGTGTGTAGGTTTGTTTGGTTTGTTGCCTCTTACCTTCAAGAGAACTTCATTATACAATAAAAACGTCTGTTCATGGTTGCACCACTAGAAGCTTCAACTTTCTGGCCACTACATTAAAGGCAACCAATACCAGTAATAAATCTGAGTGTTTCCAAGACACACACATAAAAAATGTTGATGAGACACTTTAAATATTATTTCACAATAAAGATATTCATCACACACTGTTTAATGCGTTTCTTTTAAACATTCTGCCCCGGTTTTTACCACATGCGCCACACACTGTCCAATTTCCAGTTTCTACACTGTGTGCGTGCATATGTGTGTGCGTGTGCGTGTGTGTGTGTAGTATTACTCTTTGTACATCTTCCCCTGATCCTCGTACAGTTATTCGGTTTTCTGGACATTTTTGTGTGCTCACTTCAAACCGTTCCAGTAATTACTCACATGCATTAAAGTGGAGACCACAAACAGCCATGATGCTGCACTCTTTTCAAGTTCCAAATGTTGTTTATTAAGCCTCCGTTTCATGACCAAATTCTCTGTGTCCATTAAAAGTGGAGCATTTTAACTTAGTGACAGCTTGCTGCAGTGGTTTCACATTAGTCACATTTTCTGTTCATTGTACCTCACTCAGTGCAGAGGCTTCCACGTGTGGCATGACCTGTGGAATGATTAATAATGTAGTATTTCAAAGGTAGGTCATAATTTATTCTCAGTACTTATTTAAATCAGTCAGGATCAGGTATTTACCCAGCCGCCCCAGCGAACATAAATCAAAGAAGTTCAATTTTGTTCAAACTACTGAAGTTGTCGGAAAGTTGACTTTTTCATGAAGGTTGAACGTGACAGTATCGTCATTTGTATTTATTTACACGGACAGGAGCTTACAACACATAAAAGTAAACCAGTGTGAAGCTGTGGTCCATTATCCAGAGTGTCAACCAGCCAATGGAGTGAGACCATTGTCTGTCTGTCTGACAACCGTCTCCAGCACCCTGCTGCTCTGTGCTTTTCTTTCCCTCCCTTGGCACGGGTGACCCCATGTTCACACCTGGGATGATGGCAGGGGTTCTGTCTCTGAAATGCCCCTCTCTCTCTCCCTGATACCCTAGTAGCTTTATGTCAGGCTGTTCTGCTTCCACACGTTCACCCTACCACCTACTGTGTGGACACCAACTGAAGGGATCTGTTAGATGTCATGATAAAACATCTTCTTTTTAACAAGATTTGCCCAGCTCAGACCCCAGGATTACACTAGATTAAGATTTAAGATTTAGGAATGGTACAACACAGAACAGGCATGGTAAATATTTTCGTAAATATTAAATTCAGACATGTATAAAGACATGTATATTTAGAGAAATTTAGATCGCTCGAATTGGCTCTGCTTCGAGCAGAGTGCATCTCTGGCTTCTGGGCTCTGGGAGCACAGAGGAAGCTCCTGTGAAGATTTCTGATAGCAGAGAAGGATTGGTGGCTGATAAGCGAGGTGTGAACAGCAGTGTAAGCTTGTCACTGCGGGGGGCTAGAATGACAGACCGTCACAGGTTAAAGGGTTACAAGGTGATAAAACTGGACATCACAGAACTGGCTAGCGTTTGACCTACCTGTCATCACAGACATCTTTCTTGATTAGTTTTGTGATTTATGGCCTTAATAATTATTATGTATTTTGTCATTTTACATTTAACATAATCTTTTCTGTAAAATTGACTGTTCTGGAAGAAATTAGTCAAGTCAGCATAAATAGAAGATTGACAGGGCTCTACCAGTATAGGTTTAGGGTTGGTTATGTGGTGAAGTAAAGGTATGGGCCACAGTCAGTTTGGTTTAACTCTAAGAGACTATTTTACTTTCCTGTGCGTTTAATGGCTTATTATTTGGCCAGACCTGATGCTAAAATGAATTTTCAAATACTAAAACACTAGTACTTTATTTTAATATATTTTCTATCCTTATAAAATAGAAAAGATATTAAACAGTACCTGTGGCATGTTCAGATGTTTGGGCACCTTATGTCAGTACTTAGGATATTTCGCAGATATCACAGTTTGCAAATGCGTAATGTAGCCAGCTGAGAGCCAATCTATTCTTGATTCAGGAATTTTTACCCCGTCTCCCTGTCAATCACGTCATATTTCTATGCTCATTTTCACAGCATGTTTATGACGCTCAAGTCAGTGGACTGTGAAGGCCATTCCAAAAGCTTCCAACGGCTGCTACACAAACCCAATGCTTTGCATTTGGCAATGTGTTCCTTTCAATGCTGCTCCAATCTTTTCGTCAAATACCCAATTGATGCCTGTGCCCAGAGAGCTCAATTTTAAGTGCATCTGTCCACAGCATTTAAAATTGAAAATTAAAAAATTTACTCATATCCAATTGTTGCCTTGAATACTCCAGATGTTGACTTTTGTGATGAGGTCGCAGGTAAAGTTTCCTTTGGATGGTTCTTCCATAAACCACGTTTGTGCTAGCACTGCTGCACAAACAAGCTCAAGCTTGCACGTCCTTTACAGTCGTACAGGGTTTTGCTTCTCTGCTGTCCACACATTCAGTCTGACCTAAAGATTGTCTTGCTCTTTCAGATCTTGCCTTGAGTAATAATATCCGCTTTACAATTCCTAGAGATCAATCTCAAGTCTTTTAAAATGTAGAAGAGTTGGACAAATGTTGATACTTGCAACAACTGACATTATTTTCAGGTTTCAGAAGTTCATGAAGTGTCATAACATTTAAAGAAAGGTCTTAAGGTTGACTCATGGCAACTGGACTTCTTTCTTTCTTTCTTTCTTTCTTTCTTTCTTTCTTTCTTTCTTTCTTTCTTTCTTTCTTTCTTTATATTTTATTTATTTTATTCGAAGAAAGGCTCTTTTTTAGTTTTGTTTTAATGGAGTTGTATTTATTTGACATTTGACTGTAGCTGTGAGGACATTAGAAATACTGCTGTCAGTCATAAATCTACCATGTGACTTCGTGATAGGGTCCCTTTACTAAGCCTCACCCATTTGCAACTTTTCAAACTGTTGTACCTCCCCTCAACTCCACCATCCCACCTTACCCCCCCTACATTTTCTGGAAAAGCACGACAGCGTGACCTTTGACGCCTTAGTTAATGGACATTAAAAATCTTCTTACATAAAACTGATGAAATGAGTACATTGCACTGACAGGGCGACTGACTGACTGGCCCAGAGGCTAAGAGGCTAAGAGGGATCCAGAAGCAGCAGTGCTGAAATGCTCTTGCCAACACATTGGAGGTAGCAGTGGTGGTGGGAGAGTGTTGGCTATCACAGGGATTAGAGATTAGCCTGGCTTATTAGTTCACTATAAGGATCATCCGCCTCCTCAGAATTGTCACACATTGCTTTGCCATATCACCCGCTTAGACCCTGTCTCATACAGGCAGGCTGTCAGACATAGATGAAGGCGAAAGATTGAGGCTGATTCAATGATCCTGTAAAGACCACCAAGCTTTGCAACAAAAAGATAAACCCAGAGAGTCAGTTGTGTCACAAAATACATATACACTCAAGCACAGCAAAGACTGTTCCTTTTCACCACAACAAACATTTAGCATTAGCACATGTCTGCATAGATAAAAAAAAATCCTTTTGAATTGTGGGGATTTCTAACAAGCCGTAAAGTGAGAGCATATGAGAAATTATTAAAGTGCACCAAGAGGACAATGGTGTAGTCACAAAACATGACACTTAATCACAGAGAAAATGAAAATGAAAATTTGATAAATGTGTTGATTGTATTAAGGAAATTCTTAAAGTTGTGCTCCAGTTTAGCAGTGGCTAGGTTGGGGGTTAACTAGCTAAATAACCAAATGGATTTCTCAACGTGGTGTTTCCCTTAAAAGTCAGCAAACTTTATTGTTGACATAAATGTTTCTTGGTCGAAAACATTTCAACAAGAGTTGAAACACAACATGAATAAAAGCCAAGTTGTTTTACAACTAGGTTGTCTACAATCTATTAGCCATATCTCAAAAAGATGTTATTTACTGAGTAAGCGCACAGTCACATCCAATTTTCAATATGAGGTAACAGGCCCCTGTGTATTCTGGCCTACTGCATGCACCACACATGTAGACAAGTCATCTATCTTCCTGTGTGAAGAAACAAAGTGGATTTAGTGTGTGCACCTGGCCAGAGATCTTCTGCCTGTCCAAAAACCAGGCCTCACAGTGACACTTTAAAACAGAGCAGACTCATTCAGCAGTCAATCAGCAGCCTTCACATCCTCCCCTCATGCTATTTGTCACAACCCCCCTCCTCTGCCTGAACTCACTCATCCATTATGATTCAGATTCTTTTTATCGTTACATATGACTAATGTGTCAAGATTTCATAATGTGGTAGATCTGCAAGATGAGATGGATGAGATCTTTATACTATTTATTTGCCTAAATCAAGCATATTATGAAGACTTTAGATTAAATTTTATTTCACTAAAACTATAAAGTATGAGGAATTTTCTCCATACTGCAACCTAACAAGAGTGTAGTAAAACTCTTATCTGTAGCCGTTTAGCATACAGTTCAACACATGGGTACAAAGTACCCACACATTTCTCATTCTTCATGCTCACACAGTCAGACAACAGCAGGGGGCATTAAGTGTGCCCCAGTGCTTTCATCCTCCTTCAATCAGGTAAATTATCTGCCTGCTAGTTACTGGCTTTTATGCCTCCTAATTGGGGGGGAATTATGCCTTTTGCTCCCTCAGCAGGAGTTGACAGGCCTCTACCAGAGTTGCTGAAAGAGTATCAGGAACATCTTGATACCAGAACAGCTCTGAACTGAATAATTCACACTGTCAAAAATACTAGCAGGCAGAGACATTTTTCCTTTTTCATGAATCCATGAAACTTCAGCGCAAGTCCAACACATTCATACTGTCACATATTAAACCTATGTCAGAGGTCTTGGCTTCCCCAGACAATCCAGAGAAGCGAGGCCTTAATGCTGCTGTCAACCACGACTCTAAGCAAGCAAGGTCTGCACCTTGATCACGGAGCTCAGTTTTACAGAAGCTAGGATGTAGCCCATAGACTTGTTGTCAGACCTCTGCACCATCACCCCCACCCCCACCAGTGCAGATGGGCGGTGCAATCTAAAAGCTGTTTAAGCTAATACACAGTGTATGTACAGAAATATATTAGCCACAGTTTTCAAAACAACAGCTCATGTTTCATGGTGAAGTGTTAATTTTGGTATTGAGTGTGTTGCCAAGTTAGTCTGTCCCTATCTCCTCATCTCTTTCACTCTCCCTCTCTCTCTCTGATCTCACACTAGACGCGGGTGTAGATGTAAAAAAAATGTGTTCATGAGTTATAACAAAATGACAACCGTTTGATTACGGCTAGAATTATTTCCATCCTTATTACTGGTCTTCCTGTGAAAATAAAAGAAATCCCAAGGAAGCAAAAGGCATAAGTAACCCTAGCATGCTGATAAAGCTGACATAACCCAAGTGAGTGATATATTTGGAACACAAGCTGACATGAAGGAACAAGATTTAGCTGCTTGGGTTCATCTTTAAGCTGATGCTTTAAAAGAGAGAAGAAGAAAGATGGTTAAACAAGAGACAAAGACACAGATGGCAAAAATAAAGTGTGCTTAGCATTAGCGAATGACAACTGGTCATAAAACCTTAGTTGAGTTGAAAATGACCAGTCACATGGCCCTGTGTGGCCTTCAGAAACAATCAGGATCAGGTTACTAGCAGAGGCCCAAGGGTGCAGGATGCTCTCCTTACCCACGAGACCATAACTCTCTCTGTCACCAGAGTCTGTGCTGGTTTCACCTTCAAAATCTGTTCCCATTGACAACTTCCATTAGCATTCCTGGCCAGACTGGCAGGAGAATGAATAAAGGTTAAGTGTTCATGTGCACACCTTTATTACACTGTGTGGACACATTGTGAGTAATTTGACATTGTGAGGATATTTTGGCTGAATCTCAAAAAATGTTTTGAAGAATAACACTTTCAGTTTCAGGGTTAAGAATATTAAAGTATTTATATATCATAAGTTTTGGTTATGACTCAACATTTAGCTGTGATGTTTAGGGCTAGTAATGTAGTGAGTAAATAATGACAATCAAAACTATAGAAAGATAACTGTGCGTGCGTGCGTGCGTGCGTGCTGGTGGTGGGGGTCCAGAGAGAGAGAGAAAAGGGAGTAATGACCCAAGTAAAAAGAAGAGAGAGTGTGATTGAGAAAGGGATCTGGACCTGGTCTGTATACTCCAATGAGTGCAGAAGGCCACACTAAATCACTGACAAATATTACCACTTAAAGGTCTTCACTGCTGTTGCTAAGATCTGATGTCTGTTTAGAGAGAGTGTGTGTGTGTGTGTGTGTGTGTGTGTGTGTGTGTGTGTGTGTGTGTGTGTGTGTGTGTGTGTGTGTTAGAGGGAGAGAGAGACAGGAAAGAAAGCACATAAAAAATGTAACCGCTCTAAAGAAGCTAAAAGAAAAACAAGACGAGTTGTGGTTCTTGAGCAGACACAGATTCATCGAGGGTAACCCTGCGCTCTCAGGTCAGCAATGGGTAGAGTGATACAAACCAGGCTACTGAGCACAAGCCATTATTGATCAGGAGTGAGCTAAACCACTACGGTCACCCTAACACCAAGGTTAATGTAGTGCTCTATGAGGTTAACAACTGGATACCTATCAGACGTCTCTTACAAACCTAAGCTATGCTTCTATTGTGATGCTGTTAAGTAGGTCCAGAGATAAAAAAGAAAAAAAAAGGTAAATAAAAAATGCAAAGACATCAAATCTCTCCACCTGTGCTTAATGACTTGCTAAGCATCACAGTATATTTAACCAACTAAGGCACAGACATCATTTAAACCGTGCATTAAACATTCTGAAAATGTCATTCAATTCAAAACTTTAATTTACTATGAGTATAAACTTTGTATAAACTCTTTGAAAAAGGTTTTTGAGATACACTTGGAGCTGAAGGTGCATTATTATTAAGTTCCTCTGCAGTCAATGTGCAAATAGTTAGTATCTGCATGTGTGACTAATACATTACAATAATAAGTGTATAATTATCTTAATCAAAAGAAACAAAAACAATTTGTGAAAATAAACTACCACCGTTGTTCGTGCATCTGGTGACAGAATGTATGTCAGTAAACAACTATCCAGTGGGAGCAGAGTATGTAAATTAGAGGCCTGCTAATGCTAGCTACATTAAATTAATGTAAGGGGTTTCGTTGTTGGGGGTGTGTTTCTTAACGTTTAAAGGTGAAGTCTAGTCATGAATGTGATTTGCCGACGCAGCACCTTACCACATGACGTCAAATTATGTTGTATAAAAAGCTGAACTTGATCCAAATGTTCCACACAACACTGTCTCATTTTGGCAAAGGTGAAACCCCAACACGACTGCAGCGGGCCAGTTGGCAGTTGCTGCTGTGCAATGCGCTCATGCCATTAAAGAGAAAGAGAAATGACACTAAAAGATGTTCTCGTGTGGTCTAATAGTCACTGTGAAGTAAAATGAGAGTTTTACATATACAGAAAGAAGAATAAGAAAATTAAAGAGGGGGAACTGCTTCCAAATTTAGGGGATAAATGTGAGCAATAGAGGGAAGCATTCTGCAGTCTCTCACTGGGACAAATCACACAAGATTTGGATGACTGAAAGAAATGCACTTCAAACGACAGAAGGCCGGGGTATGCGGCAAGCAAACATAAACATAAAAGAATCCACTTCTACTAAAGCACGCTTTTTGCTGTCTCCAACAGTGTGTCTGAACACAAGACAACCCCAAAAAAGGCCAAAGACCTTTTAATTATGTGTGTGAGTGAGAGTGTGTAAGAATAAGCCAGTTATATGGGAGAATCCAACATCAGTGTGGGTTGTGTCACATTCCATTCTTGACTGAGCCTCACTAAAGCCCCCACCCCCAAGTCTGGTTCCTACCGGCTGATTCTGTTAATTACTTTGCCTTTTTTATTCTCTGAGAGTCGTGAGAAATCCCTCTCTCACCGCCACCGCTGGCCTGCCCCAACTTTACTGCAATCCCCACAACCACCACATTAATTAGTTTAATTAATTGCATCTTTAACACAGTGCTCCAGTAATAATCTCCACATCAGCATCAAAACAAATTTTCTAGAATATAAGCCCTAACACCCCTCACCCCTCAACTCCTCTTTTCCCTCAAACCTTTTTTTCCACCTTTTCATCCTCACCACTGCTGCCTTATGTGGGACTGTGCTTATCCCACTAACTTTTAATATTTCCCCTTTCTTCTCTTTGCCCACTGTGTGCACACACACACTCATTTGGGCAACAGTGTAGCATGGGAAAGTGTGTGCGGAGTGCAGAACAGTAGGGGAGTCGAGGTGGAGGAGTGTACTGTAGGGGGGGAACGGGAGAAGAGACGAGGGGAGGGCATGGTATGAGGGAAGGAGTACTCCACAGCAGCTGAGCTGTGAAGAAGCTAATGGGCTCTCATCCCCTTCCCACGCCCACAGCGTGTTTTCTGATGGGCACTCAAGCAGCGAAACACATATTGCTTTGGCTACCGGCACAGAAATCTCCAGCCAGCCTGCATCAATACTGCTTTGCTAGGCCGATTTCGGCATCTGTCTGAACTTTGGTTAGCCTGTATGTGACTTTAGGACTGGAAGAGTATGAATCAGTAACCAACCTCTAATAATATATGGAGGTGGTTGTTGATCTCACTCATCGCTGGAACAGGAACACTAAGAGATGAAAGACATATGCGTGGCTCACAGACACACAGTGACACTGATAAACTGAGTGGCGCGATGAACAGGGAGCCACCACAAATTAATGTTTGTCTCTGTTTGGACTGTCACATCAGCACATCTGCCGGGTTTAGAATAAAGCATCAAAGGAGAAGGTATTAAAAACATAATCCATGACCAAAAGTAAAAAGGGTTTCTAATAAATGTTTCATCAACAATAACATACAGTTACTTTATAAGCTTAAGAATGTGATAGGTACAGTATAGTCAGAGAAAGAATACATTCGAAGTACACTTGAGAACTTTATGTACCAGTACAACCTAATCTAACTAAACTAAAGCAAATGCATAACTAAAGACAATCTTCTGGCCCTCCGCAGTCAGGTTGGACATTATCCCTTCTAATTTTAGAGAATAAAAGTCCCAAGCCTGTGATTAGGTGATCCGAGGAAGCCAATTGTTTTGATTGTGCCGTGTGATGTTTGATCTGACTGTGTGGAATGTGGCGACCTTTGATCCAGTGACAACATTCAATTAGATAAGGTTAACTAAATTGACCTCCTCCACCCCTGCTACTCAGCCCAGAGCTGGATAACGTGTACACAGCTTTGTATGCTACACAGTGAACAAGGGATTACTGTTGTCCACTTTAGCAAACAGTCACCACACCAGCAGACATGCACAATATGTTTGTGCTTTTTTTTAAACAGTGAAAACTAAACTAATTACCTTGCCCTCTCCTCTTTACTTACCAATGATGAATAAAAAACCTTAGAGGACACAGCTGGCAAAGTACTCTGAGTTTAGGGAAACTTTGTGCTCTTTCTCTCGCTTTCCCCCCGTCTTTTCCTCTAAAGAGCTTAACTTGTAATTATTCATTATAATAACTCTGCAGTCACAAGGGAATTTGAAATGATGGGAGTGTATAGCCCTGGGTAGGGGGCAAGGGGTGGGGACATTTTTTGTGGAGCTGTGTCATGCTCTTCACTGAATGTTTCACTGACAAACATTAAAAATGAATTGCACCTTAGTGGGAAATGAATCAGGGTGCCCTGGGAATTACAGTACACACAGTAGCTGACAAGCTGGATCACCATTTTCCAGCTGCTGAGTAGCCAAGGGCAAGCACCACCCACACAAAAGAGGAAAATGAGAAATGCAGGGAAAGCAGTAGAAAGAGAATTAAATCAGATCTTCTCATTCGGAGAAGTTCATAAAACTCACCATTAAATTAGATTCCACTGTTTTGTGTCAACCTACGTTTGTTCTTTTGCAAACAAAATTAAAATACCTTGCATCTAATGCTAAGTTGGCCTTTTTTGTTTTTTAGAATCCTGCCTATGACTTGTGTGTTGGAATAATGTGCTTTCACTAAATATTTTGGTATAGTTTAGTTGTTAGCATTTCGTGTGGGTGGCAAAAAGTGAGCTAACAAGTAGAAAGAAAATGTTAAACAGGATGAGAAACATCCAACACATACATTTGAAAGTGCAGTGCTTCAGTGCTCAACATCAAATTCACACCAAATGCGATAAAACAGACCCTCCTAAGCCATTAAAGGCAGTCATTAGGTCATCATCTTAATGAAACTGATGAGCTCCACTCACACAGTGAAAAACTTTAATGACCTGCCTGTCTCCTTCTGATCCTGCACTACTGAGACAACCACTTCTGAAGTGAAAGAGCAGTGACCCTGAATGACCTCTCTTCACACTCAAAGCCTAAATGTTCATCTCTATCTGACTCCCTTACACCACACACCCCATGCTGCTTTAGAACAGAAATGAAGTGCTCTAAACTATGGTATGTTTATTTCACTGACTAGTACTCATGTTCTTTGTTCTGGTGCCGTATGTCTCGTCATGTCAGCTGTACAATGTTTCATACTCCCTGTTTGTTTGGTGTATTCTATTACTTCACTGCTCCAATGACCGGCTTCCCCAGAGGGATCATAAAATTGTCATCTGCTCTCATCTATTCTCCCGTTTAAGCATGAACCCCAGCCTCTGTGCATTTTCAGTCTGCAGCTGATATAGACTGAATAATACTCAGGAAGTATGTGAAACGACCAGTGCCAAATGGCCACATGGGAGCTTTGATATCATGTAAGAGTGGAGGCTAGCCTGAACCCAAGTCACACTCCAACCTAACCTCATCTCTAGCCTCAGCTCTTATCCCCTTGAATCCAAAATATGCCCCCTGTCCCTCAGCCTCACACTCCAGCCAGTCTTTAAGCACTGTGAGAGTGGCCTAAGTAGTCCAACACTTCACACATGAACAGCTCCAGTAATGGGCCGTGATTGACCTCAATAGCTAGCTCTGAGTGGGTTCCCCCGGGTCTAATCTCCACATTACCTGCTCTGCTTCACACATACTGACTGACGAGACACGATGAGAATGGCTCCTTAAAAGATTATTGCAAAAGTTACAAAGTGCTTAAACAAATAAATTAAATCTTATGGTCTAGTTATATGCAACTGAGTGTGGACCTGTTTTAATCTGCATACTGCAAAACCATGGGCTTTAAACAATAGCAGTTGCATTTCATACCTCACTGCATATATTCAGAGATTCAGAAATCCTAGATCCAGAGATTCAGTTATAACAAACACATACATTAGAAACATTTTTAGTATTGTTTGGCTAATGTTAGATCCATCAGCCAGAAAAAAAGTTTAGCCCAGCAGTTTAAAGTCATCAACCGGCTGTCTGTGACAAACAGACTGTTGATTTAACACAACAATGGAGTGAGTGAACACATACAAAAGAGGGAAAACGATCATGATAGATGGATGTATGAAAGTACGGCAGGGCTTTGAAAGATTGTAATGGAGGAGGCTACCAAGGGGGATCCCAACTCACACCCCATCTACGGTATCAATGCAGCACACTCAATGGCTGCGTTCTGAGAGAGGAGGCAGAGCGCGTGCTGCAAGTATTTCTCTCCATGGTCGTGCATGTGCATACACTACCCTTTACTTTACTTTACTTGGCAGACGCTTTTATCCAAAGCGGCTTACCAGGAGAAAACACAAGCAACTACCATTTGGTTTCTGTAAATTCTGAGTTACTACAAACTCAGAGCCCTGATAAGACCCAACTTATCCAGATAAGAACATGCTAGGAATTGTTAAGTGCTAGACAATTTTTTTGTGAGTGTGTGCGTGTGTGCGTGTGTGTGTGTGTGTGTGTGTGTGTGTGTGTGTGTGTGTGTGTGTGTGTGTGTGTGTGTG
>JAUYWH010000008.1:19982793-20091350 GCA_034779795.1 Ctenopoma multispine | reverse complement strand
TGTGTGTGTGTGTGTGTGTGTGTGTGTGTGTGTGTGTGTGTGTGTGTGTGTGTGTGTGTGTGTGTGTGTGAGAGACTCAATTGAAATACTTTTTAAACAAGTGTGTTTTTTAAAGGCGGTGATAGTCTCACTACCCAGTGAGTGTAGTAGTAGTAGTAGGGAAGTGCATCCTTATGTGTGTGTTTGTGTGAAGTGTTCAGATCAAAGGCAGGTGGCACTTCATTCCCACCTGCTCTCATTAGTCTTTGAGACTGCAGGCCTGGGGTCCTGTAAGATCCCACCTGTTTCTGACTGTTGGGAAGTCACTTGGGACAGACACACACGTAAAGATGCTTAAGTAGATCTATATTCACACTGATGAGGGAAAACATTATAACCACTGACAGATTAAGTGAATAATGATTATCTAGTCACAGAAGCGGATGTTAGGGCCTGGAATATATTAGATGCTAAGTAAAGAGTCAGTTCTTGCAGTCAGTGTGATGGATGTGATAGAAGTGGGCAGGTGTATAGACCTGAATGACTTTGTTAAGGACCAAAACCTTATGGCCAGACGACCTGGTCAGCAGATAATATTCAGTCTCATAAGTATGTATTATCTATTATTACGAATTTCTGTTTATATGCAAATTAAAAATAATGTGAAAAAACTGACGATGCAATGAAACAATATATATAACTAGATATTTGTTACAGTGCAAACAGTGTAGATCTGTGTTTAAGAGTGGACTTAATTTTGCATTCAACCATACACCATCTGTCTAATATGAAAACAGTAATTGTGGAATAAACAGCTTTAATATCTATTAGGGAACTAAATATGTTCAGTATTACAGAGCCAAGGGAATTCTCCAAGGATTAATTCCATGTAGCTTTCATAATATCCTCCAATATGTTTAAATTAAGATTAAAGATCACTTTGTTCCCCTATTCCCACAGCTCCCATGGTATGGTAAAGAGATCAAAACTAGAGGGCTTTATAGGGAACATCTTTAACATTTGCTCTGCTCTCAGTGTGCTTGATTAAATGTAACATTTTGAGATCCCAGAGTTCTGAGAAAAGCATAAATCATTGTCTCACAGCTGCTGGCGTGTCTAGGGAAAACATATGCTATCCCTCATTCTCTCTCTCTCTTTTTGTCTTCTCTATGATCATAAAGCCCACCCGACCCGTTGGTCCCTCCTCCTTTGGTGCATGCCATGCTAGTGAAGGGGGAATGAAAGGGGGTGGTGGGGGGACACCTGCAGGCTGCTGCTCGCCCTGAAGTTTAGCATAAACCTCTGGTCTTTACACACTCTCTAGCTATCAACTGCCTCACACTGGCCCCCTTAGTCTTCCCCATCCATCAGCAGTGACAGGCACGAGACCAAGCCAAGTATGATAGTCAGCCAGCCAGCCACTGTCCGGGGATCAAAATGATCAAGCTGTCTCTTGAGTAGCACTGATAATTTACACTCAGTGTAGCACTGCAGGTCATTGAGAATGACATGGCCGAGGATTTCTGGTCTTACTGATCCTCACGGCACAGCTCTACTGTGGTAAGATTCACAAATAATTTATAGATCTAATACCAGTCAGTATTAGATGGCTGCTGACAGCCAGGCATGACATTGCCGGCTGTCAGCTGCCCCATGTGGAAGACTGACCTGCACCCTTACAATCCAGCCTGCCAGCCTGAGGTACAGCAACCATCACACCATACTCCTCTTATAGCTAGCTTTTTTTTTTTGCTTCATGCTTCACTGTTTTTTAAGTTGCTATTTAATAGCTGAATTGATTCCTGATTACTTATAGTGTCAAAAGAGAGCACATATTTGAACATGATTTAGTTCTGGTTAAAAAGGAGAAAATGAAAGAAAAAGAGAAGAACAGTTGGCTATGGTCATACTCTGCAACTGCCAAAGAAATCTCATCATGGCTGCGTCCAGCTGGAGAGACTGCTCAGTTAGGAGAAATCTATGTTGTGGACTGCTGTGATTTAACACAAAGGGTTAATGGAAAGATATAAAATTACTATATGCCTTTGAATGTGAAAAAAAAGAAGATTTAAAAGTAGAGCTGCTTAGTTCTTCTGCGTTATAGCCCACAACTGTAATTGTGTTTAATTTATTAGAATGTTCCAACCTCAGCTCTGCTAAATGAAAACACATTAGTGTGGATCTGCGGGACTTCTACAAGTGTACAGAGACTCCATCCAACTGCCACCCAACCCACTCTCTTCATTTTCTAAGTAAGTAGGAATTTTGTTTTAATTCACTGGTAAACAATTAGACAGAAAACAGATGTCACTGGCCATATTTAAAAGGAAGTCATCTCCTTAGTGAAATTACTTTGCGTGAAAGATTTAGAAAGAGCAAAAGATAGTAATTAAAAAGACACACTTTGTATTTAATTCTTTAAACTTTCAGCAGACTTATCAGGGCCCCGTCTTCAAGGTCCACAGAAATATTTCAGCAAACGAATGCGTCATAAATAGAGGCTTAGAGAGAACAGTACTATATACACAAGGAGAACTGTGTGATTGGCAACTAGTATAGTATTTAATTTTTCTATTAGAGTAAATATATACTATTAGAAGTTACCTCAGAGAACTATGTCTTCTCTCTAAAAGGGACAAAAGTAAGACATAGAGGAAATGGCTTCTGGGATGAATTAAAGGATCCATAAGGAAAGTGCTGGTAATTTCCAGAGCCTGTCACATCCTATAAGAAATGAGACAATACAGAGATCACACATATATGAGCAGTGGGGGAACACTGAAGACAAGGCTCCTCTCGATTTACAATCAACTGCAGTCAATCACACCAAACCAAAACAATGAAAATATAAATCAATGTATACTGAATGTATGTGAAAGAAACATGGCATGTGAGTATTTATTTTCAAACACTTTACTGATTACACACTGGTAGCGTGATGTCAATTACCAATAAGCTGCCCCTTATTCTTTAAATAAATATTTTGGTTTGAGATCCCACAGCACTGCTGTGCTTTACGTCGCTTCCCTACAGCAACCAGAAGCGACTAATCAAATGTAAAATAGAATATAAAAGTTGATTGTGTCTCATTAGATCTTAATGTTTTCAACATGTCTATGGTGTAAGGAGTTTGCTTTTCTCTTACATCCCTACCCGAGTCCTATAATGACCACGCTTTAAGAATTTGCTACATGGAAACAACAGAGCCACATGGCACGAACAAAATGTGTTTGATGCCAAGGCCAAGTGCTCCAACAATACAGAAATGTCATGATCACAAAATGTAGAACATCTGAGTCGGTCCTATGGGAGCACAGGGCGCAGCCTATTTAGAGTGGTGCTACTCCACTTTTCATCTCTAGATGAATGGGGCGTTGCATCCATCATTCCATTAACGCTGCTCTAACAGGCTCTCAGTCACCCTTTGGACAACAGCAGGGACACAGGACATGTGGACAGACCAAAAGCTTTGATGTAAGCCTGACCACTGACCAAACCCAGACCCATACGTATACGACGCCCAAAATGTCTATGTGCAGACACACCAACGCTGCAGGCTTTTCTCTTAGCAGCATGCAAACACAGAAAGAAAGGAAGAAAAGTTCCAGTCTGTTGAAATTGTTACTGTCAAGTCACACTGCTGTCTCCACCTTTGACTGTACTGACATATACATTCTGCAGACAGAAGAAAGATTGCTGGCAGTGTGTGTGTGTGTGTGTGTGTGTGTGTGTGTGTGTGTGTGTGTGTGTGTGTACTTGGTTTCAGGGTTAAGATAAGAGTGAACTTCAGGCTAAGGTTAGAATTAGAGTAAAAATGTACTTGAATAATAGTTACATTTTCCTCATTATACTTTTTTAACATTTTTTTTTAACACTATTATAACATTTTCAATACAGGACTTTTTCCTGTAACCGATTTTTACAGTTTTTTTTTGTCTGAGGACTTTTATCTGTGCTGGAGGCAGGCATAGTGAGAAGGAAAGCAAAAACCTTAGGGTAGGCAACTCTGGTCCCAGAGAGCCACAGCCCTGTTTGTTTTCAACTATCTCTGCACTTACAGCTTCTGATTGGCTGAACACATCTGATCCAGGTAATCAACAGTGAGGAGGACAGATATAGTTGGAAAACAAGCAGGACTATGTCTCTAGGACCAGAGTCGCCGACCCCCGTACTAAACAGATATTTAGGACCTTCACTGCTCCACATCTGCTGGAGATATATCCAGTCTGCTCCCCACCTGTCTTTCACCTTCATCTTCTTTCTCTCTGCCCTATTATTTTACTTCCCTTTGGTCTTCTGGTTTGTGTTTAGATCCGGTTTTAATATTCAAAAATGTGTTTTGCCTTTGTGAGCCTTTTCTTTTTTCTGATATAATATGCTATCTAAATCAAAGTAATAGTCTGAATCTCTGCAATAAATACAATTTACCAATGTCCCTGTATTATCTGTCTGTGAAGCTGTAAAGGGTGGAACAAACCTTTGTCAGAAGTACAAAGTTGCTTTCTATGTCTTTGCAAGTTTCTGAAAAGCTCTGTCCCTGTCTTACATTTGAAAAATTGTAATTTCTCAGACCTGTTTACTTGTAGTGATACAGTTATCAGGATTTAACTTCATTTCCGGACCCCTGCTCTTATTTTGGTAAGCACTTCCGGTCTCTCCCCACCCTTAGCCTTGTCTACTTCACTGCTCATTAGCCGCAGATTGTTTTCACCTGTGCTCACATCTCCCTTTATATTAGCCTCCCCTGCCACTAGCCTGTTGCCAGATTGTTGTTTGCCTTCAGCCAGTCAACTCTCCAGCATTAAATCTACCTGATTTTACAGATTTCGACCCTGTTACCTGCTCCTTCGCCTGATCCTTGGGACTGTGGGTTTGGGCCCTTTGTGTATGATCTTGGCCTGCATCTGGATGTTTATGTGGACCTGCTTTTTGTTTTTGGGACAATGTGTGCACACGAAGAGGACGCTCTCCAGTTGTGTCCTTTCTCAGTGTTCTCAACATTACATGCGCTGAAAACTTCACTTCCCCCCTCTTAGCCCTGTCAACCTGTCTCCAAACAACAGACCACGCGGCGGACGCCACCGCTCCCTTGACGCCATCTCCCAGCCCCTCCTACTTCCGGCTCCTCTCCTCTCACACTCCTTGGCCGCCCTCAAGCCACCCAACCCCTCTCTATAAATCCCCACACATGTGAACCCCACACAAGTAAGTCAGAAAACTGCAGTTTGCAAATCGTTCACCCCACTCAACATACTTCCTTTATCTCTTTTCTAGAACCTGCCCATGATCGACCCATCCCTCACTATTTCTGTCAAGATGAGACACCAAGTCTCCAAGTCTCTTGCTGGCATGATAGCTATTGCATTAATAATATCACTGTCTCGTTTTTGTCATAAGGCAAAATAATATATCCACAGGATTGGTTCTCCTTTTCATGTTGTCTGTCACAACATGGAAAGAAGTTCCAGTTCCATTGACCTATCAACTATGCCTTAAAGTTCTATCAAGGAAAAGTTATTTCACAATAATTACTTTTTATCATCCAGCCTTGACCAAACTTACAGTATCTTATTACTTCACAAGATCCTATACTACAGCTGTTTAGCCATAGTCTAGGCAGGGATCAGGCACAGTCTGAGACCACCTGAGGCCAGCTCTTTCTCCACCTCAGTACTGACATTTTAAAGTGCAGGGGCCTGATATGATTAAGGGCCTGGTTTGAGAGGTCATGTAAGACAAGGCCACACAATGAATCTCTGCAGCTCTGTATTAAAACTGATGTACAGTTGTGTCTCTGAAAACAAGTACCTGATGTGTATTAATTTACATTATCACTGCAGGCTTCTCCTGTATCTGCTATTGCAGCAGATACAACACCCAGGTGCAACAGCTCAGATTATGCTTTCAGAGACACGGTTTTTGTGGCTTTTTAAAGACTTGGGAGCAACTGAAGGCCATGAGATATGACAGACTGTCAATTACATGTACTTCCAGAGGTGTCAACCTTTCCTGGCAGCCTAGTGGATCTAACTGAAGGTGGGGGGGAGAGATTTGTGATGACATACTGATATTCACATGTCATTCTCAGAATAAGGCAGTATGAGAGTAATTCAGCTTTAAAGAACAGTGGATACTGTACAGATGAGGACATACCTGGCTGTTGCTGAAGATACATGAGACGCAGAGAGTTGAAGTCATTCAATATCCAACTTACTAAATCAAGTATGATGGCACTTTAGGTTTTGAAATCTATAATGTATTTTCTGTGTTTTGGAAGAGCTGTTAAATAATAAACATGTTTGCACACCCAACCACCAGAAACATCTGTGTAATGTGTATAGTCCTAAAGAGGCAATTAAAAGTCAACATCAGTACGGCTGTCAACAAAAACTGGTTAGCTGTTGTTAGCCAG
Organism: Ctenopoma multispine; assembly: GCA_034779795.1. Lineage (NCBI taxonomy): Eukaryota > Metazoa > Chordata > Actinopteri > Anabantiformes > Anabantidae > Ctenopoma > Ctenopoma multispine. Next base: position 20,084,959 of record JAUYWH010000008.1, on the reverse strand, counting down.
CTCAGTCCAGTGCTGACAAAGACAGAATCCCCGCTGCCTGTAAAGAAACACTGAGTTGCCAGCCCTGCTTCAACACAACTGAAGAGGAAAACATTTAACAACACCACACGCAGTATTCTCAAGCGTATTTTTTCCATGTGCACACATTCAAGCAGGGTAGTGCTGTGACCTCATGCAGTTTTCAGAGAACCAGGGTCACTTTATTATATGGGGCGTGACATATCTACTCATGCCACCATAGGTGTTCCCCTGAGCTGGACAGACATGGAAGCTAAAGAGATAAGTGGTAGCTACCCACAAACAACCACACTTTGACATGGTATAGTTGAGAAAAGGTGCAGCTCAGCCAAACTAGCACAACAACTACCAGAAAACTAACACAATGTTTCCTAATGAGAAGATAAACCTAAAAACACGATAATCTCAGTACCACAGATGTGACTGGTTTGTCCACTGAGAGATGTGGACGCAGTGAAACCTTTTGTGATTGGTCACTTTAGAAGACATTTCTTCCACAGCAAAATACCAAGCATGGTTTGATAGAGAACTGATAGATTAAAATGAGCGTAAGATTTGAACAGCCTTTACCTGAGTTCCTGCAATCGTCACCTTGTTGAGGGACCAGAACAGAAAATGCCAGCAGGTCAGGAGCCAGCAAAGATTCAGGCTTGCGGATCTCACTAAGCCAGCGGCTTATATGGAGCTCTTTGGTGTCAGATGGGCCCTGAATGAGAGGAACCAGCTTCTCCTTCATACCCTCTCCCAAGCCTGAGAGACAAAAGTTAAAGGCTAAGTGTTATATTTTTAAAATCCAAAATCATATAAAATATACATTAAAAACGTTTTTTTTAATTTGGCCAAGCAGATGGAATAAACTGTAAAGCACCATCTTATCTTGCTTTAATATTTCTGCTTCACAGGTCCCCAAAATCCCAAACCCATTTCATTTTAATCACCCTGTGACTCAAGTAAAGAGACGTTCATTACAATATTTTTAATCTTAGCTATGTTGAAATTGGTAAAAAATACAGTGTACTGTAATGTTAAAGTGTTATGGAAATTAAATATCAAAGAGAAAACTGACAATAAAAATTCCATAACAAAACCACTGATTTGCAGTGCTTTTATCATATCAGAAGTCAGACAATATATATATGTGTAGTATATTTAATTTTTTTTATGTACTTTTATTGATCCCCTTGGGAAGATTGTTGTTTGGACAACTGCTAGACCTGTGTCAGCACTACTACAGGGTTTCGGTGTCTTGTCCAAGGACACCTCGACATGTAGCTTGTCAGGACTGAGAATAAAACCAGTCACCCTTGGGTCGGAGGATGACTGCTATCTCCACTGATCTATCATGGAGCCCCTGATTATATACATTTTATAATATATGTTAATTTTGAAATAGGAAAATTAACTGCACATGCTTCTTTTTAGTATGTCTATACTCACAGCTGCAACAGATCTTTTAATCAGCCTGACATCATGTGTGAAGTTTGACCTGGTGAACTCTGTGCTATGACACTAGCTCCAATAACATCCTTGCCATCAAAGACAGGACCAAAACCCAATGACAACACTCCAGGAAAAAACAACGACTGAATCATATGGTGGGAAAGAGAAAAACTGAGCACGAGGAAGAGAGACAGAGAGTGGAGTATGTAAAAGCAGAAGTTAAAAAAGTAAAAGAAGAGTCGAGTGGGTCTCAGTCTCTCCCTCCTACACAGGCAGTAAAGTTTTAACAGGGCACAGCTGCACACACCTGGAGTCCTGGCGCACACTTTTACAGCTCCCACGGTTCCCGAGGCACATTTCACCGTCGCACGGCTGCAGAACTTCAGCTCTAGGTTTTGGACCGAGCCCTCAAGAGTCGGAGACGGACCCAGAGATTTCACACCTAATAAAATAAAATAAAAAAATCAAAGTGAAAATGAAGTGCAGTCCAGCAGGTTTGAGCACCGCTGCTGTGGCTTCAACTGACATGACTGGCCTTTAATTGTTCTTGACCCCCCGTCTTTCAATCTCATTCTCTCCCAGAGTTGTGAGAAACCAGGTGCTCCTAATCACAGACATCACCAACATTAGGTGAAGTGCATTGTGTTTTTCTTACAGCAATACTTTTGGTGCCAAGTTTACCCTGCTGTGCCTTTATACCATAATAAACACTGTATATCACACAAAAATACAACTGTATATAATAGTAAGCTGTAAAAAAAATATAAGTAAATACTTGCCCAATCTAAATGAGACACCTTTATCAGCACCTGACTTCTTGGCTGTGTTAAAATCTAAGCTAGTCCCATTACATTTTTTATTTAATTGGGAGTTAAAGCTGACAAGATCTGGAAATGTATTAGCGACACTTTGTATTTGTGTTTCTTATTCCACTGGATTTGCAAAGCTTCCTTTAAAAACATTTACAGGAGTTTGGTTATACTACAGCAGAGACCTGATATTACAGCCATACTGTTTTTAAAATGTGCACAGGAAAGAGTCAGAAACAGATAAAACTTCTTAAATTGTCAAGTGCTTGTTCTAAATGTTTTACAAGTTCCCAGTAAATCTCGTGAGTTGAGTGACTTGAACATTTTAAGTTGAATAACAGGGACTATTAGGAGCATGAGTAACAGGACAATATAAAGGATAGATCTTTCCAAAATAATATCTACACAGTTACGGCTGTATCTAGCGTAGTTCAACTACAACTCATCTAACATCAACATTACATCACAGGGACTTCACTCTATGATCATTTGTCTCAGTGGCAGCCCAGTGTGGAACAACTTTCCATCTGCCATCTTTCCAAAACAAAAATGCGCTGTGGTGAGGGGAAGGGGTTTATACACTCTCCAGTATAACATGCCAGTGTTATTTCTAAAGTGGGAGGCTATATCAAACACATACTGTAATAGTAGGAGGAGGGAGAAATATCTAGATGGCAAAAAGATACTGTGGAGTTAAGGGAGTTCTGTGCTAAACCGCCTGTTGAGAAAGGAGAGGAGAATCCATCCATCACATGCTACATTCTTCCAGTGAGTTGAAACTGTCTGAGGGAATCACATTAAATTCTGTTCCACCTGTTCCAATAAGGCTTTACTTCTCAGAATAATCCCCTCTTACGGTGATAGCCCTTCATTTCCTACAAGTGTCCACAGCACTTTTTTGACTGAGTTTACAACTGAGTGGGAGTTTTTATGTCAATGCTGGCACAGTGACAGGAAGACCAACTAAATAGGAAGGCGGAATATAAAACTTTGAAAATTAAAAATAAAATAAAATAAGTTTCATGTAAACACATATGCATGAAAATGGATGGACAACAAATAAAAGAGCTGACCTGACCAGGGATTTATTACCTACTGGTGAGTGACAAGGTATTGCTTTTTCAGTGGACAGATAAGTGGTTCTACCAGAGTCTATAAAAGCACACAAAGTCATTATTTGGCAAGTCCCTAAAGCTATGAGGTTGTGGACATGAGCTTTTTCATTTTCCTTTCTGTCATTTTTAATTTGTATTTCTTGGTATTCTAATCTACCCGTTTTCTCATCAAATGTTTTTCTTTCTCCCTGCCAATCGTTTCCTCCCTTTCTCTATTAAGTCAAATCACTACTGTTCAAAGTTTACTTACTTAGGTAATCCAATTTTTGTTGTTATACTTACAGTTGTTAATCCCAATCCCCTAATTCAAAGGTTGTTTAATGAAAAACAGCAGGCAGTAAGGAAAAGAGCTGGAATCAAGTAGCTACATATACACTGCACATTTAACCAAGGGAATTACTGGCAATTGCTGAAATCCCTAACCACTGACTTCCCTCCCCCCCCCCTCCTTAGACAAATTACCCAGCAACCTCTTCACCTGCTCTCTGAGAGGCCCACCATCAGCCCAGATGCAAGATGGGAACATTTATAATCCTCCTCCTGTCTCCCTGCTTGCCACTTAATATATCTGCAGGTCAAATAAAGCAGTGCAGCATTTCTCTCCATGACTTTCGTTACCTTACAGCTTTCTCTGCCCACAGGACAAATGCTCTGAATGTGTATAAAAAACACTAAGATTCATCTCCTCACAGAACCCAAACTATAGTGCTGTGAAGTACTTCCCCCTTTCCTGATTTTTGTTCCCATTCTTTTCCATGTTTGTCACATGTAAATGATTCCTATCATCAAAGAAACTGTAATAGAATACAAAGACAAATACATAAAGGTAAATACAAAAAGTTTTTAAATGATTTTTTCATTTATTAAAAGGAGCTTTAAAAGCTTTGGCGATAAGCTCCTTTCTTACACACTTGCTAGAAAGGATTGCACCCGACACTACGTTATTGTGTCTCAGTGAAAAATACACAATCCATCCAGCCTAAAACAACAGATGATTACTGGATTGGATAACATGACTCAGTGACCATTTAGCATTATTTTTCAAAACATTACTGAAGAAAAAAATACTACTTGTACTAGTGACTTGGTTTATGGAGTGCTTTGTGCTTCTGCAGAAAAGATGGAGATGTTAAATGCAAGCCAGTCTGGAGCACGACAGGGGCTATTCTCTGTACTCAGGTTGTTCTCTGACAAATGGCAATACGGGTATCACGATAACATATCCCCTTGCACACACAGATATCCTAAAGGGCACAGTGCACCTGCTGGGGTGGTGGCTGTTGCGTGGGGGTGGGCTCTGGACAATGTTTTGCCCAGCTGTTAAGCTCATAAAAAAGTGGGGTACACAGGAAGAGGAAAAACACAAGGGTTAGTAATTTGTTTGGCTTGAACAGTGGTATTCAGTTTGGTTTATGTGTGTGTATTACAGCCAGACATGTGTGTGTTTCTGCATTTCTGCGTGTGACTGAGTGACTGACTGAGTGAATGTGCATGGTGCTGTTACTCGTCAAGGAAGGGCAGGTGCAAGGAGTACATAAACACACAGCTAGAGGCCAGAGGCTACGGCACACCATCAAACACTGTGAGGACAACCATGGGCAGCTGGAATTGCAATTGTGCACACTGAGGAGAGTGCGGAAAGCACAGGGAAATGAAGGGTGTCAATTCAGTAAAGAATTACTAAGGAATAACAAAGAAACAAAAATAATTATATAAAAATAAACTACTGAATGGCAGTCTGTGATGTGGATGCTGCTCTCTGCATACCTCCTGCATACCAGCATGTGTATGCGCTTGTGGCTTTAGAGGACATCTGCAAATTTAAACCAGGAGGAATAGTATGGTAAAACGGTCTGTCTATAATGATCGACCAGACCACCTTAAGTTAAATTCAGAAAACACTTCACATAGAATTACACAGTATTTTTCTGTTCTCATACTATGGAAAAAAAAGTTGTAAATTAGCCAGAACATTCACATGGGAACACTGAAATGCTATAAGACGAAGAAAATGTGAGAAAGACCCTCTCTGTTTGAAAGGGGTTTAATTCAAAGTATGCGCCCAAAGTTTAAGAAGCGTTGAAAGGTGCCACTGAGCATTGATCCACAACATTAACTGTCTCCACTGTTAGACGTGAGGCTTCATGCATCTGTGGGCGTCAAATAGGCCGAAAAGAAGATGGGGACTTCTGCTAAAGCTTAGCTATTATCTGTGTTTTGAGTCAAGATATTACACTTCCACTCCACCGAATCACACTATATTAAGTGAACATTTTCACTACTTTTCAGAGAACCAGCCCATGACAAACCTTGACGCTATCACCAGACCCTAATGGACAAGTGGACAACCAGGCAGACGGAGAACCTATAGTACTAAAAGCCCCATCTCTGGCAGTATGCCCACAGCAGCAAGGGGGCTGACACAAAAAGAGGTAGACATAGACAAGTTGAGCAGACCAAAAGCAGCCAGCTGAGCCTTTAAGTGCTGATGCAGAAACAATAACTGTCTCTCCCAAGTCAGGAGGGGCTGAAGTAGAAACAGTAAGTAGGAGCAGGAGGTCCGCTGGCGTGTTGCCTGGTACTAACACACACTGAAAATATAGACACACGCAGAGAGTGTAGGACTTAAAAACAGACAAGGTAAACCAGAAGTTGTTTGTCCTGCACTTAAACCAGAAGAGAGTAGCAGCTCTGGCAGACGGCATCTGCAAAAATTGATTTAATGTTTGTTGAAGAGCGATGGTAACATTTTCAAAGAAAAATCTATATATCATGTTTCCTTCTACCAGCGATTGACAAACAGCCCACAGTCAATGAATGAAAGCAGCATGTGAATTGGTGTTCTAACAATTGGTTTGAGTTATGGCAACTTCAGCTAAAGATCCCTTGCACACAGAAAGAAATGCATTTCACACTTCAGGTAGTAACAACAGCTGTTTCCAGATAAATCCAGTGGAGACGGGGCAGTTTGCATGAGTAGCGATAGCTTTTGTTGTGTCTTCTACACCTACTTATACAGAGGTGATTTGGAAGAGAATACTCATAATGCAGCTGGAGGGGCAGAAAACAGAGTAAGAGGCAAAAAGATGTTTAACCTCACACACACTCATGCAGACACACACAGGAGAAATAGTTTTCTTCAAGAGAAAGCCCAGTCAAGCTGTTCCCACTGTACAAAGTCGCTGGATGTGCAATTGGTGTCTGCTGCACCATAATGGTCATAAGGACAGTGATTGGGTGAAAGTGCTGGTTTTGGTGGAGGCCGGGGGTCTAATTTTCATGATTACCATACCTTCCAGGTGCTGCCTGTCTTTCTGTCTACCCACCAAAGCAGTGACACATGTTCTCGGCACATGCAAGCCGCGGTTCCCTCTGCCACCGAATTACCGCAATTAAGGAGTCTTCATGCGGAAGCAATTTGGCCAACACTAATGGGCCTAGGCAGCGGGGTTTAGGAGACAGTGAGAGGAAGGGAGGAGGGGTTGATTGAAAGAGTTATAGAGCAAGTGAGAAAGATGAGAGCATAAGAGAAAAGTGAGCGACACATGCGCAAAGACTGATAGAGAAACATGTAGAGGATTCCCGCACTGCCACTTGTAAGGAGACAATTACCCGGTGGTGAGATAGGCCATTAAAACACAGTTCTGGATGAGCGGGTCTGCCTCTCAATCCCCATATCCCCAGCCTAATGCTGCCCTGACAAATTTGGTTAGCATAAGAAACAAGGGCATAGTAGCTTTGAAGTAGCAGCCAGGGTGGAATGCCAGTGTGGTTCCACCATAAGAGAGATGCTTGAAACTACAGACCGCAGCTAATGACACTAAACCAGCCCCTCCATCACTGAAATGTAACTCTGGATTACTGCTCTCTTTCTTTTACTCTCAAGATCTGTGTCTGTATAACTCAAACTTGCACAGTTTCTCAGGCTTTCTTCCCTCTCTCTCCACTTGCCTTATGGAAGAGAAGTCAAGAGAAACCGAGCAGAGCCTTCTTGTTTATCAATAATCCACTGAGATCAATATTTATGTCAGAGCTTTGCAGAGCCTGAACGCGTCTGTGTGTGGTGGTAGCCAAGACGTCACAGGGATTTTGATGCTGCTAAAGCACTTCAATGGGAGTTACAGTGAATATTTATGGCCTTGTGACGTGGAGTTATGTGCTCAGTCGGCACTACTTGCTACCTTTAGAAGTGACGGGGGCTATGCAGACAGTACCACGACATAAATACAAACAGATTTATTTGGAGCTGTCATTGATTCTGGGCTTAGTAAGACTCAGTTCAATCTGCCCTGACTGCTTTAAAGCTCATTCCACTTACAGTGCATTTTGATTCATGCCTAATTTTGAATCCCAATCAGAGTCTTTAAATTCTGGGTATCTGCTGATGGCAGGTACAATCCAATACCAATATTTAGCTAAAGTAATAATACTGGTAATAATGTAGATGTTTATATGACATAAATAAAATAAAACTAACATGAGACTGACAGATTCACTAAAGACATATCATGCTAGGTTTTATGAAAGCACAGAAACTCAGTCCACTTGCTGCTACTTGTACAGAGTTGTGTGTTACAGAGTAAAGAACCTTTGCTCACAAACCACGGTTGGCTGCGTACACATATCTACCGACAGCACTTCAACAAGTTATTTGAAATTATTGATGTACTTTAGTAACAACTGAAATGATCTACCACGATTTGACGGTTATATTAATGAGTAAATACAACAATCAGCACTGTCTAAAACTTACAAGACTCATAGCTGAAGCTTTAGGTGTGTAAATATAGCACTTCAGTCCTGTTCTACATTGACTCCACTCTCATTAGCTCTGGACTGTAGACAGTAACCGAGAAAAAACAGAGAGCTTCAGGAAGACCAAAAGAAAAGAGGAAGGCCTGAGTCTGGATTGACTTAAAACATCATCACAATCTGCCAGGAGTGGAGGGCCGTCTGTAGCTCATTGAAGTTTTCATTGACAAGAACCGTCTCAAGTTCCATCCAAGATTTATTTATCGGTTCTCTGATGCTGACACAATGTGTTTTTAATGTCAGAAATAAGGTTGCGTATGGATGAAAAAACCCTCCTTCGTTCCTTTCTCTCCTGCTTTCTTCCTGCCCTGATGTCAATCCGTGAAGCAGACAAGTAGACAGGCAGAAATTTCTCTCAAACCAGTAAGTTACCTCTTCAAAGAAGAATGGATACTTGAGTGAAGGGCCAGGCCACACTGAAACAGAAATCTCAGGGTTTTCATTATGCTTCCCATCAGTTTACTGACATTAGTACCAACCATAGATTATGAACAAGGATCTTGTTCTTCCTTCTTTTACTTTCATTGTGGAAGGAAGTGGAAGGAGTAACAAAATTATCTCAGTGGTGTTGTGTCTAATATCTCACAGGGTAAAGGTGCAGAAACATTAAATGCACAACATATAAGGGATGAGTTAATAAGGTGACAAAGTTGCATGACAAATCCAAATAGAATTTTGATTCTTTTTTCCATCCAGTAAAACAGGGCTATTATGATGCATTTGCATCAGACCCATGCTCCTGAGGGAAGTTAGATCACAGTGATGTGAACTTGAGCACTTTATTCTATGTACAAAGTGGTTGTGGACATGGTCTTCATTTATTTCCAATCAATAGAAAATATTAGTCTGAAGTTAAGAACAAATTAGCTTGTAAAGCAAAGGAGTGATACTGTTAAGACTGGACCTTTATCTACCAATATGCTTCTACTCGCTAAAGTACAAGAATATAGGCTCAGTGTATTCAAACATTCTTGATGTCATTGCTGTGAACAGATTGTGCTGGTGATGGAGCTGGGCATGTATCTGTGCAAATGCACACCTTTTTACATGTGTGACGCTCAATTAGGTGTCAAAGCTGGGTTTAATAAAGAGAACTGATGGTCAGTTATGTCTGGGCATTGAAGTCCAATGCACATTCTGAATCTTTATTTCCTTTTTTCTGTCACTTTTCCCTTCACACTTTATTTTCCTTCTCTTTCATTTTTCATTCTGCTCATTATATGGTTCACTCTCTCTTCCTCTGTTCTCTTCCCCCTATATCTGTCAAGCTCAAGTTATGTCACAGCTTATATATCACCCAGCAATCATCTAGAGCACGTCTGGTGACCACCACCAGCCAGTTTCTACCAGACCCCCTCCTTATCCTAGTCCAGACCACCACAGAGCTCCGTGGCCAGAAAACCAGCTGTGGTAAGTGAACTAAAGCTGAATCCATCACCAGTGGAAATGCCAACTTTATGACTTTTTACATTTCTTCAATCTTTTGACTTTTAAAATGAACCAAATTTATGCTCAAGCCTTCCACTCTCCTGCTTCACTTCTGTGGTTGCCAACTTCGTATCAACAGATCAGCTCAGCTCAAATTATGGAAAAAATAGTATTCATTAGTCGATGCTTACTACAGCTGTCACGATGATGACAAAGAAACCAAAAATGATGTTATTCAAGATCATTTTCAGTTCATTGTGTACTCTTTGTGGTGTTTATCAGTGACCTAACTAGGATATCCATCAAATCCAGCAAAGTTTGCACAACTCTTCACTCCACTCTAATTTACCAAACTTTAGTCACCAAATGTTTTTGGCCCTCAGGTTTTCATTAGGGTGATATGCCGAGACTGTTTCCACCTTCCTTATTTAAAGACATGTTACCAGTTTGTCACTACAGGTACCATACATCCAGACCAAAACTATAACATACCCAATATGTTAAGTAACTAAAATTATGAAGCCAAATGGTGCTTAGTTACAAGTCAGTTCCAGGCTATTATTAAGCAAGCAGTGAAGGCATCTGTGTTTAAAAGGAATGGACATGAAGAACTATCCATCTTTTATAATGAGCCGTTTAAAATGACTCCAAGTCTGGATCATCTTGGTTGTCTTGAGGATTTAATGCTACCTCACAAATTCAAGGATCAAACCAGGACATCTTATTTATGTTCTTATTAAACCGTTAGAACATACAACATTGAGCACCAGCTGAATACAGTAGTCACTCCTGGGAGCATAAGGATGCAGCTTTCTGAAATCTGATTCCTGAAAGTTTAAATAAACCCATGAATCTACTATTTATAACTCATAATAAGAAAGTAAAAATGTGTCGTTGGAAACTTTTGTTAATTCCACATTCAGTTTCACTACATTTAGGGTTAGGAAAAACGCTACCTTCTCAACTCAATTCAAGGAAGGAGACACTGGCAACATCCTGCAAAGAAAAGAGTGGCTCTACTTTGCAACATGACATCATCTGGCAAGGTAACTGGTCAATCACATGCATGCATGTCCGCATTCCTGGTGAATTAGTTTGTAAATAAAGTTCTGAATTTCTCCTGTTTACCTCATCATGATGACCATGGATAAAACAGTTGCCTCCAGGATCGCTTCCACAGTTGTAGAATCCTGTCTTTAAATATGGTGGTGTGGTGAGATTTGGAGTCTAATAAGCTTTTTATACACAAACATTTATCCAACTGGACCTGCTGGATCATATTTCATTGTCTTGCCAGTGCATGAGAAAACACAGCCCCACCAACCCGTGTGAAATCTGCCTGAACAAAGCCTAAAGTGCCATCAGATTAAATAGAAAGTGACTGTAAACGGCCATTTTTCAGGTCTATTCACACATATGCTATGGGCTTTTAAGTCTATTGCTAGTCAAGTCAATGGAAATCAGACTTCTCTTGAAACCACATCAACACTGCCTTGGTTGTATGCTTTGGGTTAAGTCTTGCCCACACCGTAAAATTATTGTCTAATCAGATTTTTCCTCATCCTTTCAGGGTCATTTACTTGCATTTGGTAAAGTCCAATTATGCAATTATATGAGTTACTCAAGAATTGCTTCTGTCTAGCAACTGTATCATAAAGCCACTGCTGCTGAGATGGTTGCTCTCTGGGCACCTTCTCCAATCTCTTCTGAGGTTTTGTGGGGAGACTGGCAGATTCTATATGACCTTTCTGACTAAGCGCCTAGCCACCTCTAGGAGGAGTCCAGGTGTTTCCAGGCTTCTTCCATTATAAGATTTCTGAGACTACTGTGTTCATAGGAACACTTAAAGGTGTAAAAACATTTTATGCCTCTGCCCTGTTCTTTGCAATACTGTTCTGACTATACAAGCTTAAAATACAGACAATTAATATTAACTACACAAAATGACCATACTCTTATGCAAAGCATACTGTACAGCAGAATCAACAAGCATGTCCAAGATCACAGTGGTCAGTGATCTTGGTCAGTGTGTCGCTGAATATGAGGTTGGCCGTGGCTAGAAGCATTGGTAGGTAGGAAATTACTGGCTCTTCTTTACTATCATTACTGCTACTGAAACCACAGAGGCATTCGGAGAGTATAAACAGTGAAACATATGAGATGCACTGGCCACTGATAATAACAAAAGGGGATAAAAATAAACAGGATTAAAGGAAAAAAGTTTTGTTGGCATAAACAGTGAATTCGAAATAAAAGGACATGAGAGATAGCTATGAGAAAAAATAAAGTTGGCTGCAAAGCATTCTGAATAAAAATTGGAATGAAAAGACAACAGCAAGATTTGACGACAAAAAAAAAAAAAATTGTTTGTTAAAGTAAAAAACTAAGTTCGGATTAATGAAAAAGTTGTTATCCTCACTAAGAATAGGTTAGATAGGTTAAAATGCTATGGTTAAATCCTATGAAGCAAATACTGTAAAGATGTACGTATGTATGGGCCATCTTTAGACTTAAACCAGACAAATAAAATGTGAAAAATATTTGAGTTACCAATAAAAAACAACAACACTAGTGTGAGCTTTACTGGAATGCAAAAGGAGAATCCACGAATAATGTGTTACCACATAAATCTTTGCTAATGTCTACAACGAGCTCAGCTGAAAAAAATCCTACAGAGAGTAGTTTAAAAGACCAAGCTATCACAACAACAGGCAGTGACTTACAATGTCTGACTGTCAAGGAAAATAAGATTTTATGGTTTGTTTTCTGATTTCTCTCATTTGTGTCTGGGTTTCACAGGCTGTATTGCCTATGCTGCTTTCTGTATTACTGCTGCACTACTGTCACAGAGCGGTGCAGCAACTCATTATTACAAATCCTAGAAGCCACGTTCCAGTCAGCTGTAATGATTTTTAGGTCTCTGACAGTTGCTTTAATCTGAGTCCACCAAGTATCTTTTTGTATTTTACAGTCATGCGGTCTAGAAATTAAAAATTAAACTTTGTTTTCTTTGTTTTTCCACTTCCACATTGCAGAATTTCTTTTGGACAGAATAAAATGAAATGGCCCCCCCACGCAAAACACACTGACCATCTGTGTTATCAGCTAGACCTCGATATGAAACACCTTCCACTATTGAAAAATCCTGTAAGATCAAAGGAGTAAAGGGAGGAGGGAGTCTTGAAGGAATGAAAAATAACATATTCAAAATGAATAGTTTTTGTTTGCTATGTTCAGTGTTTGGACTCAACCCGTAAGCATGTGTGTCAGCTCTGTCCTGCCAATGGCCTAAAGACTGCTGGTGGATGATAGATGAACACACATACACACGACTTAAATCTTGACACACATTTGACACTTGTAAGTGTCGTAGCAGTCAGTTAGCTGGCAAATCACTTAGTCCAGCTACTGCTAAGGTTGCAAACACTTTTAATTCAAAAAGGGCCAAAGAAGTTAAACAGTACAACACACATATCTATCATTAGGTTTAAAGAAAGTAGAATTAAGAGCACTGTTTCCAGTTGAGCTTTCCATCAGCAGTTATGAGATTGAGATCTTTGTAGTAACCGCACTATGAAGCCAATGCATAGGTATCATAAAGCCTGATGATGCAGACAGCTACTAGATGCTGGCTCCAAAAGTGTCAAATTCTCTCTAGAAATACTGAGTCAGATTTGCATTGATCCATTATGGTCTCAATCACCTAAATTAGCACTGGTGTTCATTTTCAAAGTGAATGCTCCCTTAATAAGCATATTGGACTTGATATCAGGTGTGATGAGAAGTTGTACTGAGTAGTGCAGGGTATTGATTCAAATTTCAAGAATAGATCTGATTCCAATTCTCAAGATTAACGATGGACACCAACGTTACTGCTAGTGTCCGATGCCATGTTGTTTTAATATCTTCACACATAGCGCGCATGCGTGAATTAAATGACGTGGGTTAAAGTTCACCAGGGCAAACTGGTCTGGACTTTCTTTCCCATTTTAGCTGTAAAAAGAGCAAAAAAGGTTAAATTGATATTAGGACGTACGAATCAATCTTTAGGAATTATTATGAGAATCGATTCAGAATCAGAGGATTTTTTTTTTTCAACACAGTTGAAAAAACTAGTACTGAGTCAGACTTTCAGAAACTTGGTTTACATCATAAACAGTAAGTGTTTTCCAGAAATACAGCTCTACTTACACTGTTATTATTATTTGGAAGCTCCTGGCTCCAACTGGAAACTATGGCACTAACCTTAAGCCAGAACTCTGGGCTTCAATCCAATCCCAGTACAAACCAATGGCTGATGTCACACCTTGTTGCATCCACTTTATATAATGTCTATGGTCCCACCATGGTAGAACAGTGTGGACACAACCACAGTGGTCACAGAAACAAAAAGCATTCAGCAGGATTCCAGCAGACATGAGACAGACGCACTGAAGCATACGTATGTCAGTAAAATGTACATTTGGTCTACAATACTAACGTTAGCTCTTTTGCATCTCCTCTTTTTAAGGTGACACACTAATGAATGAGACTGACTGGAGATGCTAAATCCTCAACATCAAAAGTAAATCCAGCAAACATATTTGGTTATATCGCAATCATTATTTCTGAGTTTTCTCTCCCCTACCACACATATATATACACTTAAACAACACATCACCTATTCCCCTTCACTCTGTTGCCTTCAAAACTCAAAACTCTTTCCCCCACTGCTCTTTTTCTAACCTGCAGCACACAAACCAGATGTGCAAATGTTTCTCTGTGTTGCTAGTCAAACCCTGTTCCAAGAGAAAGGCAGAGAGAGGAGAGGAATATGTGACTTCACTCCACGGGAGACCAGTTTCATAAATTCTGGCAGCCCTACAACATTGAAGAAGGTAGCTTGGCTGGCTTGGCCGAGGGAGAATGTTGACGGCATACCAAACAACGTGATCCTAATGAGTTGGAAAATCCCAGGCCCTCCAGAGGACTGTCCAGATGCTACCGTCATGAGAAACGCTACTGTTTTATTGAACTGAGGCTACCCTCCCTTTCTTTAACAAGGGGCAAAGATTATTATTTGACCATTAAGACATCTTTGGCGACATGAAATGTAAAAAAGTTTTAAAATCGATTTGACCTCAGATGCAGCTGCAGTACCCCACATTTTGAGACAAGACAATTTCATCTTTAGCCCTTACACACTTTGCATGAAAGTGTATATATGGAGACCCTGAGTTTTAGCTATGTGCTTGCACTCTTAGTTAAGGATCTGCAGCGTATTACCTGATAGCTACTATCAGATTGAATAAAGTTTTAGGTGAATTATTGTCTAGCACAGGATGGGATGAACCATTAGAAATAACTGTTAAGTGTTTCATAAGAGAGCCTAATCACTTTAAGCTGTAGCCAGTTCCATATACATTTCTTAAAAATTTACTGGTACTGAGAAACAAGCTTTAGTCTATATAGAACTAAACGAACAAAGCATAGTTAATGAACTTTATGAGAAAAAGGAGATTTCAATAAATCAGCTGCAATGATGAACGCATTAACATCTAAGACAATAGTCTAAAAGAGACCAGATGAGCAAAGCGATGTAGTTTGTTCATTGTTTCATGACTATTCATGATTGAAATACAGTATGAGCTGCTAGAGGACACATTAATCTTCCGTTTGGGTTTTTTTTTTTTTTTTCGCCAGCTGACGGAGTTGCCATCGCAGAAATATAATTGCTACCCTACAATAACAACTGTGTTACGAAAACAACTGAAAAAACACAGAGACCATTGCTTTGTTAAGCAATTACAAACACATGTAATGGAAAACGGTCTCTGCATCTCTATGAAGAACTGAAGAACAGTAATCACCTGTCTGCTAGAATAAGGCACAACCAAACAGCTTAGTGTAGGTGGAAAGGTTAGGGGTTTCACACTCACAGGGAAAAAAAAACACATTCAACACACACATCTCATATTATCCACAGTACAAGTGAATTTGAAGGCTGTGAAGATAGCTTTAGTTTTGCTTTAGTTTGCTGTTGTGAAGTCCTCATGCCATAAATGCTCTCCTTTAGCTGCCCATAGATGAGCATAATATTACACAGACTAACCATTTAACGCTGGTATCAGGAATTCATGAAGCTGGATTATCATGTTGAAGGGTTAGCTGTGATAGAACAAACAGGCTCAGTGTGCTCTATATAATCTACTGTAGAGCGTTATTTACCTCGTGCTTTGTACACCTCATTGAGCAGGCTTTCGCTGAGTGTCAATGTTGTTCCATTGATCATGCTGTGGGTCCAGCTCTGACAAATCACTTGGAGCAAAAGCGTCTGGGCCCGTGTGGCCTGAACAGTGAAGTGGGGAAGCTCAAAAATAAACTCTGTGATGGGAACTGAAGACCTTTTGCTCCTGCAAGATAAGGACAACAGACAAAGAAAACAAGGGGTTAGATAAAGTGTAGTACAGAGTGAGGGAGAGACTAAGACACAGCATGTCAGGATGCAGTGATAATAGAAAAAACAAGAATGGAGAGTTACACAAGTGCTAACATTCACTGAATGAGTAAGCTACCAGTGGAAACAAATGGTTCCCAACTTCCACAAATCCATCAATATCACATCGCAATATAAAACAGCTCATTGATAGCATAAAAACCAAATAGGTAGAACTGCATTCCAACAGCACACTGAAGAAGTACTAAGTGAAAGCCAAGCTTTCCTTAGTTACTTGGCAGGTAGGCGTGAGTTTGCTGCCGACCGTTCTCTCTCCTCCGTCAAAACTGTGATGATGATTTATGTGAAGAGATGTACAGCCCAGAAATCTTACCCTGAAAGAAATCTCTACACATTTAACATTTCATCTGTCTCCAAGAGTGTGGAGGGAGAGACTTTGTGTGAGTTTATGTGTATGACAAGCTGATGAGTTGAGTGTTCAGGGGGATGATGTAACAGCACAGTCAGACGGAGTCCTCCAGGCCCCTGTCCATCAGAACCTCAGTGCAACATGCTCTCATCCATCATCTCTCTCTCACACACACACACACACACACACACACTTTATTTCATTTTTCTTAATTCCTCGTTTGTAATGATTGTCTCCTTACCTCCCCTATTTGTTCTCTAATCACTCATTCATATAGACACACATTCAAATTCACTTCTCTGATACCGCACACACAGACATCATCAAGGCGTGGCCTATACACAGTGCTGAGATTGAAGGAGCAACTGTCATCATCAAGACATTTTTTCACTACCTTTCATCTCCCCCGTCTACTCTGAGTCCTCAGGAACAGCCAATCGCTGGTAAAAGTCCCAAGTGAACATTGTAAAACAAGCCTCTTTGGTTCTACTCCTGTTTTTGTCTATTCTGTTCTAAGCGCTTTAGAAATGTTTGTGTTACTTTTTGACTGGCTGCGCCCTCTGCCCATGTGCAGTAAGCATTAGCTAGAAGGGAAGTGGCATAGTTGTGGTAGAGGGGTCATAAGCTTACCTGAATTCATATTGAAAAGGAAGCAGAGATTCGCTACCCACTGAGCAGTGCTTTCGAGGAAAACAGAACCATGACTAATTCTAGGGATGGCTGCAGCGCATCGGGAACAAGGATCACAGTTCACTGAATCACACATTCACTCGGGGGTGCTTCCAGTTCACGGTATGGGATATGTCAATAGGTCTCTCCCATTACGCAGCAGCTCTCCAATCATTTAACTCTTCTACATTCCCCAGTCTCCTTCTCTCTGCCTCTGTGTCTTTACCTTTCTTCTGCTCCTGGGTGGATCATCAGAGAGACAAGAACTGACACAAGAGGCTGCACACAGTCAGGCCCAGAGTCTTTAACTGCCTGCTATCTTAGGGGGGCACTACTATCACAAACAGACATTAGGGGAAGAGTGAAAAGCAAAGGCAGTGCGAGAGAGAAAAAGAAACTCCAAACCTGACAAGGTTGATGAGTTTATCAAGACACATTTTGAATTGCCTGGCAACATGTGGTGCATTTGGCACCATGGTGAAACATGCGATATCATGCTTCTCTCTATTAGAAATTACTACTGTAGGGTACGATACAGTGAGACATCAATCAAATCAATTTTCATGTGTGTTTTCATGTGTTCATATGCATACATGCCTGTGGGTGTATACGTAGTTGAACAACAGAAAGAGAAGGGGGCCCAGCAACAACAATGTCCCCACATGCAAAGCAAATGTGCCTGCAAAGCCACTTCAATGGGAGGACTGGCAAAGGATGAAAGTTTGCTGGCTTATTCGAGTGTTTATAGCATTTCAGGGGTGCTGTCATGTGCATGCAGTCCCTTAAAACTTTAATTATGCACCTGTTTTTATTATATTATGCCCAATTCTTAGTGTACAGCAACTTGAACCATGGAGCTAAATGAGAAGCAGAAACTCTCATTAGGGTGTTTTGGGAATGCTGAACGTGAAGACAGCCAGACACTCATTGGTTTTCATTAAGTAGCTGGCACAGTTGGTCTTTCTTGCTGCAACATGGTAAACAGCTTTTTGGCAGGCAACTCTTTTACTGTTACCACAGGCTGTGAACGAAACAAAAGTGTTCAAGAGGTAAAAAATAACAGCACTAATACCTGCAGCATTAACAATAGTATCAGATTACTACACTAAAACATATACTGTATCATAGGACTTGAAACATGCATGGGGCAACTAACAGGAATTCAATTTACTGCTATAGAATAAAAAAAAAAAAACATAACAGAAATGGAGTTTGTAATCCAGGGAGCAAAACTCATTAAAGCATACTTCTACTCTAATAAAATGGAGACCCATCAGAATTGGGCCCACAACCCATATGGGAACCTGACTCATAATTTAAGAAATCAGGTCCTTGGCTTAAACATCGGTACCTCATAGAAAGGGCCGTCTCTGACCTCACAGTAGTCCTTTAAGTCAATAACTTATTTTATTAAAACACAGAGGCCACCAGGAATATATAAGAGGAAGTCAAAATTAGTCAAGAGCTATGAAAAATTAGGTGTTTCAATTTCCTCTGGTGTATGTCAACAACATTAAGCCTCATTTCCTGATCTGTTCCCTGTTGGTTCTGTAACTGAGTGACAAAGAACTAGCCAGGGGATAGGACGGTCACTTGGTGGACTTGCTGACTGCTTGGCTAGGTAACAGACTGGTACTTTCTGTTCAGTGGGCCTGTCAAAATGTGGTTGTTGTGCATTGTGAGCCATGAGTACCATACCAGCTGCGGTGCTTTTTATTTAGTCTGTTTCCTCTGTTTACATGCTCAAATGTGGACATGAATCACAGGGAGCAAATGAGTAAAAGTGAGAAGACTTAACAGAGGACCCTCACAAAATTAGATCATCTCATAGCTAACCAGTGGAACATTATGCCTTTACTAGATCTAACTTTTCATTTAAACAGCCTTTGGGTAACCCCATGTCTGTACCAAACTCTTTTCACATCATAATAGCTGAGATATATCCATGCAAATCTTTCTTCTCAGGCTGACCAGCTTCCTGGTCTGGTTTGGTATGACTGTGGTCATGACTATATTTAGACATATACAGCTGGGGCTCTAACTTAAGGGTTGTGGTAACACACAAGCAGATAAATGCACATACCTGTACAGACCAATATATTCCAAATATGCACATAAATTAAACATTACACACACACAACATTATGAATGCCTGCCTAATATGCTGTTGTACACAATGCTGTCAAAATAGCTCTAACCTACTGAGGCACAGTCTACACAGTCTGGAGGTGCCCTGTGGTATCTGACATAGTAGGATGTAGAAGCAGATTTTTCAAGTCCTTTCATTGTAAAATAAAGCAGTCGCAGATTGGACTTGTTGTTCCATCACACCCACTGAGCTGAAACACACCACTGCCGAGTCACACTCCCTCCAGGGTTCAAATACAGAGTCTGAGTGAGCTCAGCTGATCAGTTGACCACCTACAGGTGTTGCAAGGTGCAGTGCCGTGTGTGTGTGTGTGTGTGTGTGTGTGTGTGTGTGTGTGTGTGTGTGTGTGTGTGTGTGTAAACTATGCTAAGCTTCAAGTCAGAGTAAAATATAATATCAACTCATGCAGAAAACATGAACAAGGGGAAAAATTGCAAGCATAGGCACAAGAAGAATAGACCCTAAACTTGCAGGTCATATGTTATTCTCCTGGTAAAATAATATCCAACATTGCGAGTCTCATTAAAAAGGTAATTGGGAAAAGGTCTAGTACAAACTCAGAAATTGCTGAATTGATAGGTTGTTGCTTTCTACTTTTACAGACAAAAATAAATGTCCTGTAATTAAAGAAGGCTGGTTGAGGTGTGTGTCCGTGAGCGTATACAGTTCTGTGAGTGTGTGAGTGTGTTGTGTGCATGTAGAGGTCCACTATTGTGATGAAATCTGGATATGTTGGCATTAGTTCACATCTTCTGACAGTTGACATTAGTGAGAAAGCAAGTGAAAAGCAAACTATAATTCTTGAACTGCAGAGCCAAATGCGTTCAGCAAATTCCTAATGGTTTAGACAGTGTCCCAGAACACAAGCATGGAACCTGCTCTCAGTTTCCAAAATATTCATTTTGGTTATTACTCATATACTGTACAGTACCAAAAGTAAGTTGCCTCACTCTTTCCAAAATACAGTGACACGAACAACAGAGACTGACAGAAGAGGTGGAACAAGGTGTCTAGTCCATCAATGAAAGACGGAGGCACACTAACAAAACTCACCCTTACAAACACATGTTCTCTCACACAGGTGGATTCTGTCTGTAAAGGAAAACTCCTAGTGGAAGTATGGAAAAGAACAAGACGGACTGAATTCAAGCCAATAGAAGAAACAAAAAAGAAGAAACAAAAAGTCAACAAGACAGGCAATCAATTTTGACAATCCTCACAATGTGCTACTTTCTCTTATCTATGTCTATTTACAAAGTCCACATTAACGCCAATGCAATTCATTACATGCCGACATATTTGTCTGATAGATGCAACAGATAGCCACTGTCTTGTGACCAGTGATAAGTTATCTAAAGTTTCTACAAATCATTCACTGTCACACCCCACCAAGTAACAAAAACAAACATTCCCCAAATGAAAAAAATGACAAAAACCTCTGGTACTATTGTTTTTCTATATTTAGGAAATCATTCAGAACATGTAGGGAACTGAAGACTGACAGCTTGTACCTTATGGTACTGGTCTGATTTGAAGTACTGCAGAATTCCCCATCTCTCCAAGCCAAGGTCACTGACCCCTCTTGAAAATAACCAGAGTGAATTATGGGCTGCTCTCAAGTCCCCTCTTTTATCTTACTACAAAAGACTCACTACAGTGTCTTGCAAAGTCTCTAATTGAACATTATAAATCATGCAAGCACTTCACACTGAACAATAACTTGGGACTTTGGGAAGGCAAAGTTTGTCATTTTACCACGTGGATGTCAATTAGGTTGAAGAAAAGAATACCACCTTAACCTACTCGAGCAAAAAAAAAAAAAGGAGAAAAATCAAAGGAAAATGAGGAAGAATAAAACCAATGCACCTCTAACTCATCTATTTTATGTTCTCATAATACTATTATTAATTATATTAATTATACTAATTTAAGTCATTTGATTCACTGGCTGTAACTGAAGCTGCAGTTGAGCGTCTGGTATATAAAAAAAAAAAGTTCTTCCCCAACAGCAGCCATAAATGCCCCACAGCAATCATTAACGACTCGTCTCTTGTGTATTGAATCTGAGTGTACTCAGAAAAATGCCACTTGAGCAGGTAAAACAGAACAGTGAAAAATAAAGAGGATTTCCCCAAGTGTGGTTTAAGTTGTATTAAAGCAATCTTTACACATGACCACTGACAAGTGACAGCACTTTGAAAAATCTACACACAGTTGAGAACGCGCATTATATATTTGTGGCCACAGCTCAGAGTTTTGTGGTTCCCCAGGGTCAAAGGTGTTCCATGTGTGCATTTCTCAATCAATCATTGGTCTGGACAGCCCAAACTCTTCATAGAAAGGAACACTCTACCTCTCCTTCTCTCTCACTTTAACAAACACACACACAGACAGCCTTCCTCCTCTTCCCATCTGGACTACCCCTGACACACACGTGTGCACAACTCACACGCGCACACACACGCGCACACACACGCACACACACACACGCGCACACACACACACACACACACGCGCGCACACATACACACACACTCTCAGGAGAGGGTTTCATTACACAAGGATTACTAAAAGAAATGTTTTTAATCAAGTTGTAAAGACAGCTGCAGAACGTAAAGCGAGAAAATGGCAATGACGTGGTTCATCAGGCGTCAAAGGAAAACACATCCAGAGGCATGTGTGTGTGTGTGCGCGTGTGTGTGCGTGCGTGTGTGTGTGTAACGATGCATCTGTGTGTTTGTGTAGCGTCCTGCCCCTACCCGACTTGTACAGCTGTGGATGACATGTGGTTCCTTATAAGGACAAACAGAGACAGGAGACGTCTGCCCGGAGACTACAGACCTAATGTCACATTTATATTTTCAGATTTTGCCACAGGCTTATACGTCCTGTTGTCACAACAACAAAAGCAACACTCAACGGAAGCACTGGCTGTTCATTTTTTTGTATCCAGATGAGATATCTCAGTATTATTCTTCCAAGGCCTTTGACCTTCATGCAGATGGCCTTTGAAATTAAGAATATAGACTCCAGTTAGTTTGTCTGCCCCCACAAGTTGCCTGGTTAAATAAAGCTTATTATATTATCATGATGGCACTAAACCTTCTTCTTTTTCATTAAGCAGTTGAACAGGATGGAACTGTTTGTGGGAAACAACGAAGCAGTACTGAGGGCGAGAGGGGCAGACAGGACAGTGGAATGCACACCACAGTAGATGATAATCCACTCAGAGCTGATAATCCACCTACCCTTCACTATTTCCCACTGTTTTCCCTTCCTCAAGCTCCAGTCCCCCAGATGACTAGTTTAGGCATTAATTGAGTCTTTCAGTCAAATGAAAACATCTACAACTACGCCTGAATCCACAAGCTTGATGTTGTCCAGTACATCCAAATAGACCTCATGGTAAAGTTACAATTAAACAACATATCCCTTTAATACACAACCTTAGGACTGAATTGAAACAGATGTTTATTTAAGCTATGAGTTTTTGAATGACAACTCAATAACTCTCCAGTTAAGAAAAAGATACAAAAAAAGCATAAAAACTGACATGTTATAGGCTCACAAACTCTGTATTTGCTCCTTAATATGAAGCTCCTCAAAATATCTGTTGATCTCTAGCAAAACCAAATAAAACATCTACACAAGATGTAGAAGTGATAAAATCCTGATGTTTTAACTTTGACGTCTGTGCTTCAGAGTAAAAAGTGAAATAATATTACATCATATGGCAAGGTTTTAGTACACACCTGTCAATACATACCTCCTACTTTTTGCCTACATCAGCTTCATCATGCAAAAACATTTCCTTCCTGAAAACATTTCTTCATGAACAGGGGAAGACCTTGTTCATTTGCTGCCTTGTTCAACAAAACTCTCTGCTGCTCTTATGGCCTCTGAACCACAACTCACAGCCGAGCATAACCACAGCAGCCACATGCTGATTTAAGGTCATTCAGTTACCCTTCACTATAACAGCTTTGTGTAACTTTCACCCTGCGTACGCAGACCTCATCAGATAAGACCTTAATGAGTAATACAAGTGATCAGGTCATTAAAAAAATCAACACTCAAAGCACAATGGCTGATGCAGAAGAAGAAGTGTGTGTAACACTCATCATTCAGCATCATTCTCTTAGATGTTTTATACTTGTTTCCATTCAATATCCACATAAGCAAATCAGTTTTTATCAGTCAAAATCATTTTTCTTAATTCTACTTGTTTGTGGCATTGTATGCCTAAATTGCTCATAAACAAATGTGACAGCCTCATGTACATTTGGCAAATTTGACTTAGACCTTTATGGCTCACTACTGAAGGGTACGCATCTGTCCTCCTGTTTTTAGCTGCGTTTGGAGACACAGTCCAGGAGTACTTTGCTATAACTAACTATGAACAGGAGTAATGAGGTATTATAATCTCACCAGAAGCGTCATTCCTACAAAGCCTAAAGCAGCATTCATAAATCATAAAGGGCCTAGCCTACTGGCCCAGACATAGTAATGGACTTCTCCACTTCACATAAAATCTTACAGGTGGTGCTAAAAACTGAACTAACCATTGATAATGTGATAGAGTAAGACCAGTAATTAGATATCAAGGGAAAACCAACATTTTCTATTCAGAAACATTTGCAAGGCAAGTGAACTTTTGTGGCTATGTAACATGCACCTGTAATGCCACATGCTTTAAGAAATTATCCCCTCAGAAATAGCCAAGTGTGGAACAGGGGCTGCTAAAAATGCCACATAAAGGCTGGCGTGGGGCTGAATTATGGCCTGCAATGCAACAAGCCACACTGGGCTGCTGCTGGTTTGTTGGTTGGTGGGCCCCGGCCTTGGCCTACTTCCATATGTTGTTGCTGTCAGGTGGCCATGCACAAGGAATATTATATGGTGTGAGTGTGAGTGTGTTGTATGTGTGAGCGAGGTTAGGTTTTGAGGAGATCAATGCAGGTGCTACTGCTAACATCCCCTCCCTTCTACTGCCTCCCTTTTTTTCTGCAGGCACTGATTTTATCTGGGATAACAAGTTTAACAGCCAGACCAATTGAGGTTCCATGTTAAGATGTGGCCCCATATACTGCCTTTCATTAGGGATAAGTACAGCCTGATGCTGCTCAGCTGCACTTTAATTCACTGGGAATGAAAGCTCATTTCTGAGAATTTGGGCTTTTTGCTCACCAAATGACTGCTTGGTTAGTATGGTAGTATATACTAAGAGGAGAGAGATCAATCAGTGTGTTTACAAGCACCTAAGTAACTGTAATTCCCTGAGTAACCTGGCTACTTAACTGCATGCAAATAATGTCATTATCTGTCTAATCTAAAATCATTATCTTACGATCTAAAAACATATCACAATTTTGTATGATTATCTCAATATGTTGTTCTTCAGGTGATCAGAGTTAGTGATGCTAATGTGATCCATACACCCTAGTGTGGAGATCTAATGACAGTGATCAAGTGGACCAAAGCTTACTATTTAACTACAGCAAACACTTACTTGTAGTTACATATTAACTATAGTGATGCCTTGTCACAGTATCACAGGGTGTCACTCTACAGAATCAACACTGCAACAGTGAGGATAAAAACAATACATTTCAGTTGGTTGTGTATCATCCTGTCTAAGTTTATTCCCAACTTTTCACAGGCACTGCAACATTCAAGGTCATTTTAATTAGGCCAGTGAGGCTAAAACATTGGAGCTAGGCTTAGAGGGACATTTTGGGTAATGCTGATTAAAAGCCAGCAGAACCCAGCCACTCCGACATGTAAATTCATTGTGAATACATTGCTTTGACTGATCTGTTGTAAGATGATTTTTTTATGCAATATGGAAACCACAAGGTCAGAATCTGAAATTGCTCTGGAGCAATTACCCTGCCTTAAAGTTCCAATTTGCTTAAAGACAGAAGAAACAAAGACATTTCAATCTAATCACATCCAAGGTCTTACGCACATTATCAAATGCCGAGTTAAAGCCAAGACTGGCAGGGAGAAGATCAAGGCCTGTGGCCCCTTACTGCCAACTGTGAGAAGTGAGACCGTTTGTGGTGAGGCTGGAGGAAACACAAGTAACTCATCATGAGGGGGATGCTAGGACTTCACAGATTTCCCAGTGCCTTTCCAAATCCCGCATGATCACCTGGCAGACTTACATGTGTATGGATGCATGTGTTAGGGGTAGGGAAAGTGCACAGTGTGTGTGTGTGTGTGTGTGTGTGTGTGTGTGTGTGTGTGTGTGTGTGTGAGAGAGAGACACCCTATTCTGTACTTACATTGTCCAAGTAACCCCCCCCCCCCGTCAGTCAAAATGGCAGAGGGACACAAATCTAAAGCTGCTTTTTACACTGGGAATGCAAAAGTTGATCCAGGAATGAGCATAACAAAACTACTGAAAAATGACAAACCATCTGAAACGTCCTCCTTTCTCAGACTACTTTCTCACTGTCTCTGTCTCTCTGTGCCTCCTCTGCACCTTTACTAAGGTCTTGTGCTTCCCACTTTCGTTCATACTTCTTGAAAACTTCAAAAGCTTGTACAGCTGTGTTCAGTGCCTGCTGAGAGAACAGAACATCTTGGAAAGAGGTGTGGAGTTACATCAGCACTAAGGAGCAGTTCCAAAACAAACATCAATACAGTGGAATTAAATGCTACCACCTGGTGGAGTACATCTTTTGGCAGCTCCAGTGACCCCATGTCTCACTCTAGGGCTCAGCTTTCAACTTTAGGAGAACTGTCTGACTGTACGTCTGTCATACACTCTGTCAAATCAAATGAGATCTGTAATACATTTCTGCTGGCATAAATGGTGCATAAATGTGAATCTCACAGCTCAAACACACTGCAAATAAAATCAAGTGAAATTGAGATTTTTTTTGAGATGATTTGAATTAACTCAAGGGTCATTTCTATTTTTTCATTTAACAATTGACTGTTAGGAAGCACACTTTCTGTTTAGACAGAAAAGGTCAAATATGAGTCACTTGAATTTTGAAACGACAGATTCAGAGTTCACACAACACACCCAGTCTCATTTGCATATACCGGCAGACTGACAGTGAAACATTTAATAAGCGGTCAACTTAAACTTGTATAAATAGTAATATGTAATAATAATAATATTAGTGTAGTCTAAAATCTGTTCACATTACTCAGGACACGGGTGGCAATCCTGGTCCTTGAAGGCCACTGTCCTAGGGCAGGAGTAATTAGAAAACAAGCAGGACAATAGTCTGAAGGACCCCTGCACTAGGATAAAGGCTACTGGTGTAAACCGTTACTGGACATGTGCATACGTTTTCATCAAAGACCTGTACAACTAAGGAAATGTGTCAAGGTGAGAGGTTGTATTTTATTTCTAAAGGCTGCTTCATGCATAATTCACTATTGGAGAGAAGCTCCTGAAGATGTAGGTGAAGTCCATCACAGCCTCCTGGATTACAGTTTACCTGACATACCTTTCAAATCTGCATTTTGTCCAACTGTTTCACTTCCCGTCTTGTTGCTCTTTTTTCTTTTCTTGTCCTTTCTTCAATTCTTAACCTCTCTCCACCTCTTAAGGGGATATCCCCAGTGACTCATCCTCTGTCTGGTACCAGGACAGACATATAGTAATACCCTTTTTCTGGCTTATTTTTCTCTCATTTTTCCTCTTGTGTTTTAAATTATCTGAGGAAATGTTGCTGTTGTTACCCAATGACTGTGTTTTCCCCACTGACTGCTGAAGAAGTGGCTCATTTATCACTTTAAACACTCTGTGATGCACTGCCTACAAGGAGCTACAATCCTCTTCATAAAGTACAAACATGTGCATGACATCTCATACAAATACACACACGCACACAAACACACTGTATAAAGGCAGCCAAGCATGAATATAAACACCCCAAGCACACATACAGTACACACTGGTGGCACATACCCTAACCTTTCATAAAACCTGTACAGTGGCTCCCAAAGTTCCCTCAGACAACAGAAAGCGTAACCACAGCATTCCAGCGCTCTCTTCAGTGAATGAGCGCTCACATGGAAAAATGCATCATTCACATTAAACTGCATCTGAGATAATATACTCGGCACACAGTCTCGGCTTTTCTGCACAGCAAAGTACAGTATTTATTCTATCCACTGAAATCCATTTTGGGAGACTGCCTTAGGATGAAACATATGATGTAAAAATATCATATGTTTATATACATAACAAAATAACCCACCAAACCTATTTCTCCCGAGGATCTGGATTAGATTCTCTGTTGTGACAGCAGCTTAACTAAACTCTTTTACAGACACAGAATTGAACAATATCAGTTAAGTAATCAGCATGAAAGATACATACACTTGAGCTAGTAAAATGTGTCAAATTAATATTGTGCAGGATTAGGCTTCAATGCACAGGCCATCACCTCAATCCCATTCACTCAATTTACATTTGAATCCAATTACAGCTACTGGACTTCACAAAGGGGATCATCTGTCTCCATACCCACTTAAATTTCCTTCCATAAAACAAGTGCTACAAACTCACCAGTATGAAGGCATCTGTATCAGCTTCCCATAGAGTGCAGTGCTGAAGGAAGGGATGATAGGGATGAGAGGCAGGAAACTCCCTGTACTATCATGGCATGTCAAGCCTGCCTGGAACCCAAACACCTGTAAAGAAAAGATATGGGACATGGGAGAAATATAGTGGGGGGAAGACAAAGGGAAGAAAGAGGCTTCTATAAATAAATGTATTTACATCCATGCTGCAATAACAAGAAATAAAAAATCACTCATGTTTTCTTGCAATTAACAACACAGATTCAACACACTTTATATGGGTCAGATTAATCAACCTAAGATCACAGCAAGACTCCAACACTACAGTTACAGTGTGCAGTAACATTTATGTATCATGTAATGTTTAATTTAATGTTGGAGGTAGTTGATCATGGCTGGCCCCAGGTGTCCCACACGCAGCTGCTGTACAGTATTTCCATACAGCAGTAGTCATTCATTCCCTGCAAATGAAAGTTTACAAAACCCCTTGGCTGTGCAGATGGCTCAGCATAGGGCAAAGAAAAATTTGGACAAAACTAAAATGAGAATTCATTTCTACCAGTAGCATAACTGGTCTGCACACATGGAATATCACACACCAGAATAGTACATAGATTGTTGTACTGTATGACTGTCATGTGTGGATGTGGATGCAGAAATAATAGAAAATCTTCTTAAAAAACTGTACATGCTTGGGGTCCGGCGGCCACATACAGAGATTTCAATTCTTTCCTTTAAGCAGTCTGAGGTGACCTGCTATGCAGATAGACCCTGTTTTCTACTATGACATTTCTATTTACTTCTCTGGCTGCTTGTTGAGTAAACTGCTTTACTCTCTTGTCTACAACCACGAAAAAGTGAGACAATGGCTAACTGCTAAGACAGACAGTGTCAATAAAACACAGATTAAGATAAGCCTCAGTTTATACCTGTTTCAAATTACTTCCTGAATTGGGTGAACTGTGGCCAGAATGACCTTCACCCTGTCACAATCCCTAAAATCCAGTGGTAGAATTAGTACCTTGGCAGATACAGATGCTGATGGGGTGACTGGTCAGAATGATCCTTTGCAACTGACCAGTTGACCGTTAACCCTGCAGTGACCCTGTGATAAGAACTACCAGCATGATGTCCAGCAAACATCCTGCCTTAAAAAAATAAAACACACCCTGATCATACCAGACCATCTTTGGCAACCCCATATTACTCCAGATCTTTTATCCAGGCTTCCTAAAGAGTGGATTAGTTGAATCTGCAAAAACCGCAAGTGGTCTATATGTACTCCACAGGACATCATGGCCTTAATGTAAAATATAAATACAGAGGTAAACTCTTTTATATTATTTTATTTTTGTTTATTTCAGAGGCAAAGCAAGTGAAAAAAACATTATATTGTACATTATATTTAAATATTCTAGCCAATTATTTTTTAATAGAAAATTAATCAAATGGTTTCTGTGGAGAAAATTATAAAAAATCTGAAATTTAAATTAAAATACGCTGACACATGAACACGATAATGTCACAGCTGCACCATTGCACCATTGCACAAACCTGTAACAACTGAAGTAAACCAGAGATGAACTGGTGGTAATCAGGAAGGTCAGTGCTAATATTTATATGACAAAGTAAAAAAGGGTCATAAAGGTCATTAAAAGGGTTATTAGGGTTATTTCAGAGTGGAGTTAAGACTGTGGTCATTCACATACCCACTGACAAAAAATATATAGTAGAAATGGTATGTGCATTTTATGAGAACAGATGATACAAATGAATCAAAGGGAAATATAATTTAGGAAAAAAAACATATGCTACTTAAAAATGCCAGATTCAATTGTAGGAGACAGCTACTTAGAAATGACACTGACAAAGTTAATTAAAATGATTATTAAATGCACAGTAATATACTGTATGTCCCACTTAAAAAGGACAACTAGGCGTTTTAAATCTTTATCTTTAAATAAGGGGATAAATAAAGGGATACTTCTCACCTTGAGGTAGAGATGTGCGTAGCAGTGATGTACTGGGTTGTCAGAAGGCTGGATAAAACTGCTGACAGCACTGACCAATTCTGGAGCGTACATGGGAACCGAGTGTTCAACATTCACCCTCTCCACCTGGAACTGCAGAGAAGGCAGTGGGCAAACTGGCTGAAACACCGGCACGTTAACTGGTCCTTGTGTAGTCTGGGAAATTCAAGATATGTAAGAGAACAGATGAGAACAGGCCTTTATTTTCATTGTTACAAGTAAATTTGCTTTACACACAGAAAAGTATGAAAGTGAGTTAAGAATGGGATTACACACA
Source organism: Ctenopoma multispine (assembly GCA_034779795.1). Classification (NCBI taxonomy): domain Eukaryota; kingdom Metazoa; phylum Chordata; class Actinopteri; order Anabantiformes; family Anabantidae; genus Ctenopoma; species Ctenopoma multispine. The sequence continues at coordinate 20,054,817 of JAUYWH010000008.1, read as the reverse complement.
ACACTCCCTTAAATCTCTCCGTCTTTCTCTGCCTCAGTATATTACTATAAGATATCTATATATTTTTATCTTAATAAAGAGAAGAAGAAGAATAAAATAAAATAAATTTAAAATAAAGTAGGTCTGTGTGCACTACCTTATGCCCCATGATCACAGGCATTAATGTGTGTAGGAGGTTGAATTCTGCCATGGAGAGGGTGACTGAGACTTGAAGTAGAGTCAGACATGTGAGCCTGGTGGGGATGAATTCTTCAAAGCTTGATATCACTTCTGGGGTAGCTGGACCATGGCTCTCCTCAATGATTTCTACAGAAAGAGCACAACAAACATGTTAGCTTTGGAACTAGTTAATCACATACCTGCAAAGTAAAGGAAAAGCACTAAGTAGAATAACAAATACAAATGATATCCCTTTGTTTTAATCAAGTAAATCTATCTAAAAGTATTCAACCTGGGGCGTATTGTTTTAATAAAGTGAGGGAATGGGAAAAGTCACATTTGGCATTGAGGACTAAAGATATTTAAGAGAAAAAGAGGCTAACTGTAAATCACACTGATTTCCTTGAGTGGGCATTACTTCTCGTTGCCTGCAGCATTAAAACAATGAAAAGGACTTTTCCAACAAAACCAACAACCCATATACTAAATAAAATAAACATGCGCTATAAAAGTATTGGCAGGTCCAAATGATATTCATTACAGGTTCTGTTTCCCAGTAGCTTTGTTTATGAACTACTCATATTTGAACTAGCAGAAACTGAAGGCAAGTCCGTAGCTTGAGGTGGACCAAAACCTTATCCCTTTGACACTCAACAGTTTTGGCTCTGGTGCCGGGACACAGCTTGTTTCAGTTCCGCAAAGGTTTTGTTGGGCTCCATCCCCAGCTCTAAGGTGGGCTCTGAACCTGAACCCAAAGCTGTTTTGCTTTTTCGCAGCCTGCCTCGGGTTCATATGGAACTGCCATTGTTCTCCCAGAGTTTCAAACAGAAGGTGCTGTTGCCTTGAATACCTAAATACTTGCAAGAGTGCCACCAGAAGAATTGCAATTACAGTATTATTTCAGCCTTACATAAAACAAAAACTAAATCTTCTTATTTAATTATGTGATCATGTTGTTTTCAGTTATCCTGCAGAAAATCACTCCACCCCTATACAGTTTGTGAATTTACTGCACAGTTTCAGTACTGTAAATATTCCACTATTTATTGATAGTACAATAAATTAATTATTTTACTCATGGTTCTGGGGATGTTGTTTGTAATTAACTCCATCTCTTTCACATGTAGCTGAAAGGGAAAACCCTGGCTTTACAGAGGCGACTCTGCGGTACCCAATTATCTGGGTGAGCCAACATTAGGTTCCATAAAGCCAGACAACGCTGAGAGTCAAAGAGAACTCTCGTCATGGTAACTGGCCCCAGTTGCCACCAAAATAATTTGCGGATTAGACATAAAATAAACATTAAATGAGAGGAGAGAAGAGGAGAGGAGAGGAGAACATGGCTTAGGAAAAGACGTAAGGCATGTGTTATTTTATCACTCCCTCTGCAATAGCTACTTTGGTTTCCTCTTTTATCTACTCTCAATTTCTCAATCACCCCCCAGGGGTCTATACCGGCCCTTTTCCAGAAAATGCCAGAGAGCATAGACACTTATAGAAACAGGAAGAACACACTGGCCTCCCGAGCATCCGAGTTTTAGTCAGATGCTCTCGAGTAATTACCCCATCATCTATTATCTATCGCAGATGCTGAAACAACCGAAACTTACGGATGTTATCATTTCACAAAAATGAGAGTTATTGCTAGAGATATTACACACAGACACGCATTCCATGTTCTTTCACAACATCCCAGGGATGAGCTCATCAATAGCTGTACAGGGACGATCACTAACAAAGGTGTTTAGCTTAACCTCCCTGATGTGTTTCAAAAGGTCACTACTTTCATGTACAGCTGTGTGTTGAAAGATGGATTGTGAAAGGAAATAACAATCTGATGATGAGGCTGTAATGTGCGAACTGTTGCACTTTCTGATCACTGACAGAAGAGAACATAGCAAGACAGAGAGTAAAACAGGTCTTTAAAAGGTATTGTTTAAAGCAGCATGAAGTTAGATTAACTATTAGTTGTGAGCTGTTGAAAATCCAGTCTAGTAAAGCAGATTGACTAAATGTTATAATGAGATGTCTGACCTCGCTGTGGTTTGCAATAGGGTTCGTATTCATGGTCCATGGCACAAGTGATCATCTTAAGGATGCGGTGGACAGCACTGCTGTGCAGCCTTACATCCAGAGGTCCCACCACCAGCCTCTTGATGGATGTCTCTTGAACAGCGGGTACTACCTCCTCCATACTCAGTGCTGAGAAGTCCTGAGAGCCTACAAACAGAAACACAATAAACTTTAAATGTAAGGGTTTTTTTCTTAAAACCATTTAGAGGTGGACTTGTTTGGTATGTTTCGGATCATTGTCCTGCTGCATAAACCAAGTGTGCTTGAGCTTGCAATAACAAAGTGATGACCAGACATTTTCCTTCAGGATTTTCTAGTGGAACTGAGGAATTCACAATTCCATCAATTATAGCAAGTCCTCCAGGTCCAGGATGACAGCAGCTTCAAATCATTTTTTTGTCAAATTGTGAGACTAACCTTTGTGAGTGTGTCTTTTTTTGGTCAGCAGTGGCAATTTTGGTAGGCCGTCCACTCCTGGGAAGTTTCAACACTGTTCCACATTTCCAAGAAATGGTGTGTAACCCTTTCCAGACTGATACATGTCTTTGTTTCTCATCTTCTTTAGATTGCAGCACAACGTGTTGCTTTTGAGATCTTTTAGCTGCTTCACTTTGTCAGACAGCTTGAATTTAAGTGATTTCTTGATTCAACAGGTCTGGCAGAAATCAAGCCTTGGTGAGCTAAGTGAAATTGAACTGAGTTTCCCAAAAAATGGGATTAATTACAGTTCATTCATGTTTTAGCAAGGGTGTGTGTGTGTGTGTGTGTGTGTGTGTGTGTGTGTGTGTAGGGGGGGATTCTTCAGCTGATAAATCAATAAATTAACATTTCCACATTTTTGACAGTAAATTTGAAACTCTAAGTACAGTACACATCCCACCTACTAATATATACAAATTAGGGTCACAACATTTTCCCTAAAGGTTTATATATCACAGTACAACAAAGATGGCGGTGGTGTAATGCAGCAGCAGGGAGCAGCTCACATAGCCATGAACCACTGGAATGATGAATATTCCAAATGTCCACTTCTCTCACACAGCTGTCCCTTCATTCATCGCAGGCCCCTGTTCCAGAGGTCCGCTTAAAAGACTCCGCTTCCCGGCAATAAAAAAGGAGAAATTAAAAATAAAAGCAGGGGGTGGATGAATGGCAGTGAGGGAGGAAGAGGACAAAGGGTCACGACTTGCTTTATTCCCATTACAGTACATTCCACCACTGCACTGAACATTCTTACAGCTCAGACCGCCAACACTATGACTTTTTTTTTTTTTTGCTTAAAGGGCTTGGGGATAGGGGTCAAACTCCCACTGAATTTAGGAGATTTATAAAGGGCAATGGGCAATGCCACTTCCCCTTCCCCTCTTCAGTGAGATTTGGCTGCAATGAATTAGGCCTAATATCAACCATATGGCTGCAGTTAGAACGATCACTGGACTGATGAGGGGGTCGAAATTAGCCAGGATTTAGATGATTCAAAAGTGTCTCCATTTCCAAAGATTGAAAAAAAAAAAAATTTCGTCTAATGTGAAGTCAATGGTGAAAGTGACCTGGGTTGGTTAGTATGTCGGTTGACTCAGAGTTTATGTTAGTCCTGTGGCAATAGAGACTAATTTGTTTGGTTGACACTGGATCTGGTCCGTGTCTGAGAAGAAGAGAAACACAGACAGATGAGAAGCATTCCAAGTGTCAAGGATAACGACAGCCGTCCCACAGGAGAAGAGACTGACACTTATCCTGCTGTCAGAAATTACTCTGACAGCTCGGGATGACGGTATCAATGTTTTTTTTTAATTTAGATTATTATCTCTAACTGACGGCGAGAGGAAACAATAGCCTAGTCAGACAGCACTAGAGGCAGAGAGGAGCAAAATGAAAGCTAAATAGAAGGGGAAAAGGAAATGCAGGTGGCATTTATATCCTATGTCAAAATGATATCATTTTATTTAGTCATTTTAAACTAATTTTTGTTTCCTTGCATTGTATTCAAACATGAGCAATATGTTAAACAATAGTTTAACAAAAAGTTAAGCAAAAAGTTGTTAAGCAAAAGTTAAACAATAGTTTAACTTTCCATTTATTTTAAATGGATACATTTCTATTGTTGTTGCCATTAATCTATCTACTACCCCCTAATGACAAAGTCAAAACGTGTTTATTTGAAATTTCTGTACAATTATTGCAAAGTCGCACAAATTGACGTCTGTAGTATAATAATAGATCAGGGCAAAGGTATAAAACCATTTCTAAACCTTTCTAGACAGGAGTACAGTGGCCTCAGTAATTGTGGAATGGAAGTTTGGAAACCCAAGACATTATCAATAACTTCATTAATTTATATTGTCCTATTTCAAATCGACATATCTGTAAATGTATACGGCAACTTTTTATCAATTGGCACTTGCTTGAACATGTGTCTTACACTAAACTGTGTAAACAGGGACATTTGTCAGGAAGATAAATAAGAATCCAATTCTTACAGCTTCAGGATTTTCTTCTTGAGTAACATATGTTACATACATACCATTTAAATTAAAATGCTCCACTGGTTTACTCAGTTTATAACAATGACCCAAAGCTTATAGTCAAAACAACACTGGAGTCTCAGCTTGTCATTGATTGGCCCAGTTAATATCCAGACTGGAGACCTGAAGAAGGCACGTCAGACACCTCCCATCTAATCTAAACTGAGTGTATCTGCCAAGAAGAATGGGATAAGCTGCCAAAATCCATCCGATGTAAATTACTGAATTAAGAGTTTGAAAAATTTTGTAAATGAATGCAAACAGTTCTAAGAGCAAGTATTATTATTGTTATAGGTATATAACAATAATATATTTCTGAAGCCTCTGTATCAGACATTGTTGCCTAAGCTAATCATCATTGTTACTGCTCATTTCCACTCCATGAACCATAAAGTTACTGCCATAAAGCTATCCAATTTTGCCATCAGACACAATAAGGCGTTGTACTGATCTACTTTATCAATGTTTTCCATTAAGTGCAGAGGATAAGTTTGTTTTTTTTAATGCTGGAACTTGTGAATGTCAGTCAGGTGTCAATGCCATACTTACACAGAAAGCAACTTTTCCTTCACATTACAATGAAACAATCACACACTAAACAGCACAGAGACATTTGTGGGCCAAATATAACATTTCAAACTGAAGGGAGAATACTTTATCTCTTAATGGGACTTCAGATCTTTCAGACTTGAATAAACATTTTTGAGTGCTGCAGCTGAGGAATGAGAAATCCTGCCCATCTTAAGGCTTCTACCTGCAAGAGTGACACCTAATTAGGCAAGAGGAGTCTATTCACTTTCTCAAGAGCTTACAGGTAAAGAGATGGGGAAAACAGTGTTTCAAAAAGCAGTGGGGAGAAAGAAATTCAAACACGTGTCAGCGCAGACTAAACACTTTTGACAGCTGCCCTCCAGGTAAATTTGAGGTGAGAGTGAGGACAAGAAGGGTCAAGAACCAGGTGGCTGGGACTCAAACAAGACAAGCTCTTTCTTCAAGTCTCCAGTGGGCTTGTTAAACAGAAGAGAAAAGAGGAGAGAGACAGAAGAGCTGGAAAGACAGAGAGTACAAGATAGAAAGAAGAAATGAACAAGGCAGAGAACAGAAAAACATGACAGATGCAAAGAAAACAGCAAGCTCTGTAAGGAGGAATCAATGAGACAATACCTTTGCCACTGCTGTTCTCCATTGTGTAGAGATAATCCATATAGAAAGCACCAAAGCGCTGCATGCCGGCTATCTCTGTGTAGGTCTCCTGTTAAACAAAAGAAGAGTTAAGTAAACATTCAGCAGTGAGGGAGCAAACAAGCTGATAGCCAAGATTGGCATTGACTGGGGTCTTAGTGTCAAAGCAGCAATAAAAAAAAAAAAAAGAGTTATAAAGGGCTTGATCTACTTAACTAGATGTTTTTTATAACTGGCCAATAATATCACTGATATTGTAATCGGAACTTCTTGCAAAGACTTATGGAAAAACTAATGGAAAGAGATACTTTATCAATGAGGGAGGAATTAACGGTGTATAAATTAATATAACTTTCAACACTTTACAGGGCACATGGAAGTAATTTACTAAATAATAAGTCTGTTCTTTATTGAGTAATAAGCTACTGATAAAAGGAAGTGAAAGTTTCCTTCTTCAATTGGTGCCTTGATAAAAGCCACAGGAAATATGCATCTTATCAATTAAAAGATAAGATTTTTTTTTTTTTACAAGAAGTCCAAACTGTCTGACAAATATGGTTTAGAATTAGATTCAAAAATGTTTATTACTGACATAGTAAGGGTCAGTTTAGTAGTAACATGCAACAGTTTGAAAAACAAAGCAACGTACAAGAAATTGTTTAAAGGTCAAATTTGACCTAAGGTGCATCCAGGGGAAAGTCCAAATGACACAGCGAGCAACTACTAACTCTTACTTGGAAAGGTTGGGTTTTAACACAGGTGCCAATGCTAACCACCAAAGCACTGTACCACACCTTCCGAAGTTATTTAAGATGATTAATGACAAATATGTCCATACAGGAAAAAACCATCCTATTCCTTATTATTCAGTTTTATTAAAAAACTGAAAGATGAAGTGAGAGAGAATGAGAGAGAGGACCCTTACACACACACACACACACACACACACAGTTAACACCCCCATCCCAGACTTAGCCACTAGTTCTCTAAACAGAGAGTTCAATGAAGTCTTATCAGAAAAGCAGGTAAATGAGTAATATTTATTAGGTTATCTCTAATAGCTTTGGCATGCTTTTGGATAGAAGCCATTGGCTAGTTTCAAAACCACTGATGAATTGACACCAAAACCTTTGACTCTTAGACTCTCAAGTATCGATAGACGGATGGATGTCCAAACAATTGCTTCACTGAGGGTCATGAACATTTCTTAGCAGAGTCAACACTAGTGATGGCTGATGAAGGGAGCTGAGAGTTATCACAAATAATGGCTTTCACACTACTTCTTAGATATCAGTAACAATCCTTTGGTGCAGCCAGCAGCTGGGTGGTAGTGATGGAAAATAGAAAGATTTAGAGAAATTACTAAAAACTATGTGCAGTCATTTTAGTTAAAAAAGACTTAATATTTTATAATCCATCTAATTTTATTCAGACCTTGTGAGCAGCTGCATCCAGGATGAACTCTGCTCTGACACCATTATTCTCTGGACTGCGGTAGTCAAAGAGAGAGTTGGTAAGATATGTCATTCCTTTACTGTTGAGGCTGTCCCCACAGACGAAGAACACTGCATCCTGAATAGACACAGATCAAAGAAAAGAGGTAAATAGAAGAGGTAAAATGCACAAGTAAGAAATATGTAGATATTGTTAGGAATTGTGAGCCTATTTATCTGTCTTTATCAAATTTAATATACCTAGGTAAATGTAAAAAAAATACAGTGCCAATTATAACCACACAGGTAAGACAGTAATGAAACATATTTAATCTAACTATACTAGACTGTTGTTGACACAGTGATGCATGTGACACAAGCATAACATTTTTAACATGTTTTTACCTCCTCACTACGGTTCATGTTTTCTTCAAAATCCCGCACTCCCATTATACTTTTAAGGCACAGTGCTCGGCAGCCCACAAAACCAATCTGACAATTGAAGAAGGGCTCCCCCATCATAAGCACCTGGAAAAAAGAGCAGAGGAAGAACCTTTAAATGTTTTCTGTACTACAGATGTATTCAGCTCTACACAATGAACAATGTGGAATCTCAAACTCTGGAGCCCTTTGTCTCCACTGAAGAGAAGAAAAAGAAAAAGGACTGAAGTGTTAAAAAAAACAACAGAAAACCTAATTTCACTAAATTACATTTTCATCAACATAAAATATGAAATTAATGACCTAATTTTTTGTGGTCATATCACAAACATGGTTCTTCACATGATGTTGGTTTGTGGTGCTGTTGAGGTTGTGGGCTCATTTAACTGTGATAAAAGGAGCAGGGGTCAGACAGCAAGAGTGGTGTGTGCATGTGTTTGTGGTAGCAATCCAGCAGGCCCCTGTAAAGCAAGTTGTGGTTGTCCCTCACTCACTGCGCTTTTGCTTCACCCAGCAGACAGCTAAACAGAGAGCAATCTAATAAACCTTTACGTTTCACCACACAGTAATTACAAGGCCTAGTTTTCCCTGTTTTACTAGCCATCCCTTTGCCTTTCAACGCTCTCACTTTTGGTCCCAGTTCAGACTGCTCTTTCCTTCTTCCAGCAAAAGCATAAGTTACAAAAATTGGAATTGGAAACCTCTCAGAATTCTCACATCTGGTAGAAAGCTTAGGAGTAGAAAACCCCTTTCCCACTCCAAGCAGGTAATCAGAGAAAAAAGTTTAAAAATATTTTCTACACCATAGGGGAAATGCGGAAATTATTAGACTTGGGCTTGACTCAAACACAGATTCCACCGTGTTCACAACAGGCCACATTAGTGACAAGCAAAGGCTTTAAAAATGTACTTAGCAAAAATATTAAGAAGAACCTCTGGCCAACAGTGAATAAGGCGACGATAATATTTGATAATGAAGGTTAAAAAGGCAGGGTATTTGACGTTCATGGTTCATGGTTGAGTCATTACATTGTTTTTTAAAAAAAAGATTCATCATCATTACTGTCTACAGCATAGAATAATGAAAAATCTCTAACATCTATAAGAATTATACATAGTATTTGAGACCAGATAGACCACTGGAATGTTTGGTGCGTTTAATTGCCTACTGTATATGAGAGCTTTCCAACATCTTCTCTCTTGTACTTTGGAAACTATTGCTGCTGTTTTAACAACATGATGAAAAAAATAAGTCTTTATGAAAGTGAAAAACTTATCACACTTACGAAAGTCCACTGGTGAGAAAAGATGCATGAAGCCCAAGGAAGACCTAACAGCAGATCTCAGATAGAAAAATCCCCAAACACCGTCTGACATATCAGACACTGTTCACATGTAGATTTGTCAATGACTAGTGTCCACGGTCAACACATCATGAGCAGAAATACAGGCCCTACACTACAATGAATATACTACATAAATACAATATACAAATTTCTGGTTAGCCACAAAAACTGCATGATTCGGGTTAGAGTTTGCCAAAAGTGCAACCAGAGTTAAAAAAAAAGGTTTTGTGGACAAATGAAACTAAGAATAGCTTATACCAAAGTGATGACAAGAGCAAAGTCCGGAGGAAAGAAGCAGCTGTCCAAGATCCAAAGCACTACACCTTATCAAGGAAACATGGCGGGGGTGTTATGGCTTGGGCATGTACAGCTGCCACAGGAACTGGCTAACTTATCTTCATGATTATATAACTGCTGATGGTAGCAATAAAAGTGTAGAAACAGATCCTATCTGCTCAAATTCAAGTAATGCCTCAAAAGTCATAGGTCAGTGAATCATTCCACAATCATCCTAAACATCCTGCTAAAGCAAAAAGCTAACAAATGCACAGTGCATAAGAGGCCAAGTCAATCACTTAATCCTTACTAAACTGATCATCCTTTTCATATGCTAGAAAAAAAACTTAAGGGGATCAGCCCAAATAGCATGAGCATCACCAAAAGTCTGTGACTTGCACACATTAAGCTGTCATCACATGCAAAGGATGTGCAACAGAATAGTCAACACAACACTGATGTGTAAATCAAGTGGTAGTTTCAAATGTGTGTGTGTGTGTGTGTGTGTGTGTGTGTGTGTGTGTGTGTGTGTGTGTGTGTGTGTGTAATAAACATTGCTGTAAAGCCAAAATGAATAAGAATCTGTAGAAATTTTTTTACAGAATCTGTTGTTTGTTATATGCAAAAAAAGACTACTACAAGTACTGTGATACTACAAGTTACATAGAGTATTTTACCAAAGTGTAACAATTACGATACACAGTGTTACCTCAATGGTGATTCCTTGCTGTTCCAGGCACAGGACTTCTCTGGACTTAACCTTCTGAGGACTGTAGTAGCTGCTCTCTGACTGTGTCTCTGTCAGCTGAGAAATAAGTAGGAAGACGGAAAAGAAACATTTGACTTTATCTGATCTGTGAAAATATACCACTCAAATTTAACATCAAAGTGACAAAAAAGCAATCATCAAAGCAATAGACCATGAGAACTGAAACTTGAACAAGTTTAATTTTGCACTATAATTAATCTTTTACATACAAAAAGAACAGTAGATTTTGTATTTAAAAATAATTATACAGCAGAAATAAAAAGAATATTATTTGTAAGTAGTGTAACAGAAATTTTGTGACCAAGAGAGGACAAAGAAAAGTTAGGTTTACAGCAAGACAGATACTACAAAAAAGCACAAAGACTAAAACCTGTGATGCACATGTCTTGATGTGTATGTTCCTATGTACCCGCATTTCACTGCTGTAGCAGACATGATTTGAAAAATAAACAAAAGCATTGCCAGTCTTTGGATGTGAAGGGCAATGAGGCCATAGAAAATAATATTTGAAACCAGAAACAATAACATAACCACAAAGGACTGATGACGTTTTCTTAGATCAGAGACGGGATGCCAGCCCTGGGACTCTTTAGTCATTTTCTATTCCAAATCTGGACCCAGGCCAAAGATATTCATGAAACCACATGACAGCCACTTGTCTTTGATTTTAGGAGAGGCCTTCTCTGGCTTTATTGGAGATGACAACCAGAGCATGACTGAAGCATTTAAGATACCAATGAGCAAAATGATAGAACAAGAAACTGATTGCTAGTTAATAGGTAGACTTATAAAACAAAGAGGAATAATTCTTTAGAGTGATTATTCTGTAGATTTTGTGAGAGAGAGGTGCATGAGTAACTGTGACACATTTGAGGTTTGTCAGTCTAAAAGTTGTGGGTGTAGAGCAGAACCGTGCTGGCCCCAGCCCACTCAAATTTAACACAGGAAGCAGGTGCACCACAAGAAGCAGCTGTGCCTTATTATCCCAAATGATGGAGCAGACTCTCTCACCCTCACTACACTCGCACTACCTTCCCCTCATTCAATTCTGATAGCTTAATCACGTGCATGGCCCACCCCCACCCCGGCCAGCATGCTCCTAGAAGCAGCAGTGAGCAAGAATGTTAAATTATCTGACTGAAAAAATGCTATGGCTGACAACACCAGTGCACAGTGGCACTGACACCAAATAGTTATCAATCATGCAGAGGTAAATATTATCAACATAAATAATAATTTGGTCACCCTGGCAATGGCCAGAACAGACTGGTGCCTACATCTGAAACAACACAACAGACATGACAGATAAGCAGCATGGTCAGTTACACAAAAAGCTGCTACCTTTCCTTAATTAGACTTCAGCCCATTTAAAACTGTGAGAGTCCAACACAAATCTAATTATTCTTCATGAAGCCTCTTTGAAATGTTTTAATGTTGGATGTTAATATTGGGTTACTTCATCCTTGCCTCCACTTCTCAAAAATGTAACATGGTGGGGGGATCTGATGGAAAAGTTAAAAAAGAATTTGAGAAGACTTGAAATTAGCTATTGCTTTCATAAAATAAAATACCAAAAAAATGAAATATGATATGAAGTTTGACTTGCAATGAGAGAATGACAGGTGTGTAAAAGTGAAAAGGGGAAACAAATGGTCAGTACTAAACTATGCAGTGTGTGTAAAAGTCATTAAAGTATACTGCCAATTCCTCTGATCAAACAGATCTAGGATAAAAATACCTCCTGATTCTGTGCATGTCAAACTCAGGTTCACACAATGGCTGTTCAAAGACATGAAATTCCCTAAAACAAATACTTCCATGTCAGAAAGAGATGAGAACATTAAAAAAAAAAAACTTTCAGCTGTCTGCAATTACTCCAGAAAAGAGGCAATTAATTGATTAAAAGAACTCAAACTATACAGGAACAAATTAAACATTACTGGAAAATAACCAAGGTCTTTTCAGTTTGAGACATACCTCCAATTCACTGAGCTAGTGCTCTCTTTCTCTCTCTCTTTCTCTCTCTCTCTCTTCCCCTCTCTCTCCATAACTTACTGTAATTTTACTCTGGGTTAGCAACCAAAGTTACAGTTTGGCAATTATTTGTGAATAGCTGTCATACCATATATAATGTTTATAACATCAACATGACTTGAGACACCAGTTAGTAGTTACGCTAACCTCCCATGTACTGCACACAAAAAGCAGTGGAACCTCCCGAGGATCAACCTGTCCGTTAAGAATCGAGCTTAAAACTAGATTTACCACATTGTTGTTGTTGTTGTTGTATGCCTCCAATAACATTGACATTGTAGTTTACACTCATGTCTGTCCAGACTTGTATCCTAATAAGTTTCTGCCACATTTAGTAAAATTCCTTCCAGGCATTTCTAAGATATGACATTGATGAGAATTGAACATACATGAGGTCACAGTAATCTTGACGGTTATACTTTGACAACCAAAATATAATCAGTTCATCCTTGACCCCAAGTGACATTGTGCCACATTTAAAGAAATCCTCTCACATTCACAACAAGAACTGGATGAGGTGACTATGACCTGAAAATCTAAACAGTTCATCGAGTCCACGTGGAAATTCCCTTAATGCATTCCTGACATATACGTTTAAAGAGTGGATGAAGGTAACCTTGGCCTGTGACCACAAAAATCTAACCAGTTCATCACTGACTTCAATTGGACATTTGTACCAAATTTGAAGACATTCCTTCACTGTCTTTGCATACTGGTGTTATGCGGCCACTTCAATCTTGTTGGGATACATTTTTAAAGGCAGCTAAATGGCGAACAAGGTGAAAATCTCGCTTTTAGCAGAGAATTCGGGCTAACTAATCTTCCTTACACACAACAAGAAAATTGTAGAGGGGCGGTTTAATGCTTAGTGAGCTAGCTATGTGAGTTTAATTTAATTGGTAGGTGGTATTTTTTTAAACTGCTGACTTACCTTGAATGTAACAGAAGCTTTGGTACAGTAGAAGCCTATGGAAATAATTGGGTCTTTAGGTGTGTGTTGTTGTGTGTTGGGGGTGCCTCCTGTCTCTCTCTGCAGGTAGAGGTCATCTTCACTTTCTTCAGTGCCTACAATGGCTGGGACAAAGGACCAAGCCCAGGAGACCCAACCTTGGTCTGCCTCTTCTGAACTCCCAGACTGCATATACAGATCTGTGTTGGGGTACTGGCTATTCCCCTGGCTTTCCATATCCACATCCAGCCCTGAAGGAGAAAAAGAAAGTCCTAATTAGATATAATGGATAAAATGAACAGGTTATTTACTGTAGCTTAAATAGTGATGGAAAAAGGACAAGCACAATTCACAGTATACATAATGGCTACAGAAACTCAGATCTTTACTTTACAAAAAGCACACTTATTCTAAATACAGACAACAAATGTGTTACATTTGTACAGAATAATGTCTCACATTTACCCAACATTCAAATCACAGTTCAGATGACAAACACTCACAAACTGGTCAAACAGGGATAAAGTGTTACTAATGGGTGTGTTGTGCCTAATTCACCACACTAAATTAATCTGTCCATGCCTTCGGGGTTGTTTAATACGAGCAAGTTGTTACAGCTGTCAACTGAACACACAAAAACAGCACAGACCAAGGCAGTTTCACAGTAGTTGCTGCCAATACTCCATCATGCAGGTGTGTGATTATTTCTGTGCTACATGAACTCATTGCTGCATTAATTCTACAGAAATGTGGAGGGGAAGTCCATTTTACATAGACCAGAGGGCACAGTCTGTCAGCCAGCATCCTGACAGAGGGAAGCCTTGACTGGGCCCCGTGAATCACTGTGGTCAGGGCTGCCTGAGCTGGACCCAACAACAATGGTTGGATCCAAAAATGCATTAAGTGAAGGGTCGGGTCACACACCAAAAAACTGAAATGGAGGCTATGAGGAAGGCTGGGTAGTTATGAGCCATCAGCACAAGTTAAACTTTACAAGGGGTGCAGGTGAATTCAACCAATGGACAACTGTGGGACAGCAGAGAATAATCTGGAGGAGACCCAAGTACATGGGTGACCAATGTAAGAGTGAACTGGCATGCTGGTTGTGTGTTTAAGAAGACAAGCAGAAGTGTGGTAAAGCTCATCTACCATCATCTTTCTCTTGTTTTTAAGCAAACTGTTTAGGGATTTACATCTTCCCCAAACCACCACACACTGCCCTGGTACCTGATCCCCACCTCTGAGCTCATCCCTTCATGTGCCTTTCTTTACGAGTCAGGGGAGAGGAAGCTGATGTCAACGTACAAGAATGTGTAATCCCATTCCTTGCGGCTTCACGTCCTCTGTGAGAGAACAATATTGCCAATGAGGTCACAGCTTAGGAATCCCACAGGCTAAAGCACTGAATAATATGACATATTTTAATTAAATTTTTTACTTTGTGAATTGGCAGTTGGAAAATCCAGGTTATGGCTTTTCATCTCTCACTCACCCTATCCGACTGATACTCTCCCTGTCATTCTTTGCTCCTTTTGTTTTCACTCTATTCGGCCTTTGAGGTGTCAGTTTAACAAGTTTAGCTCTTTCGCTTCACTTCACAGGCTGACAAAATGTTTGAACTGCGAGGCAATCAAAATGAATGTACAATTACCAATAAAGTGATGAAAATAGATCAGCTTATGGTGCTCTGAAGAAGTGAGTGGAAAATAGATGGATATAGGCTTGTGCTGTGCATTTCTATGACCACACTGGTATTAAATACAACCAACACTTCTCTGCTTCACTATGAGAGGCCAAATTAATATTTTTTCATGCATAACTAACAATATTATTGGGGTGCCACATAAGCATGCTTCTGTCCATAAGCACAGCTCAGAAGCACAATATAATAGGATGTGTCAGGGTTATGGTTTGGTTTCCATGAGTCCAAAGCCTCCAGGCAGCAGTGTGTGTCTAAGCCAGGGAGGAAATGGGTGTGTAAGTGATTGAACAGCTGAGTGACACAGACCGTGAGAAAAGAGGAGCGAGAAAAGGCAGTGCCCCCATAGGCCAGCAGATGTCCCTCCATGTTTATAGAGGGATAGGTGACCTGCTTACCTGACTACTGAGCAAAAGCTACTCTGCTCGTCATCTTATGCTGCACATCTGTTAAGTGTGCATGTTCAAGCTAAGCTTGATAGATATTCAGAGCAGAAATACATATCGAAAAGGTAAGATGCTATATGTCATGATTCAGTTGCTCCCTTTAGGGGTCGCCACAGCGGATCATCTGCCTCCACCTCACTCTATCCCTAGCGTCCTGCTCTGTTACACCAACTGCATGCATGTCCTCCTTCACTACATCCATGAACCTCCTCTGAGGTCTTCGTCTTTTCCTCCTACCTGGCACCTCCATTCTCAACATCCTTTGTCCAGTATATTCACTATCCCTCCTCTGCACACGTCCAAACCATCTCAACCTTTTCTCTCTAACTTTGTCTCGAAACTGCTCAACATGAGCTGTTCCTCTGATGTTCTCATTTCTAATTCTGTCCATCCTGGTCACTCCCAATGAAAATCTTAACATCTTCAGCTCTGCCACCACCAACTCGGCCTCCTTTCTCTTTGTTAGTGGCACTCTAGTCTCTAGACTCTGGTCTCTAAACCAAACATCATAGCAGGTCTTACTACCACTTTGTAAATCTTCCCTTTCACTCTTGCTGCTATTCTTCTGTCACACATCACCCCTGACACATACAGTATGTCATGATTCTAGTCACAGATATGTTCATCATTTCTTCACATGTAGAACAGTAGATCACACAGTGTGCAAGCATACCTACCATGATTTTTTAAAATATGGTACATATGATTTCACAATATCAATATCATCTTGACATTACCATCACACTCAATCCTGTAAGCACACATACTAAGGGCAAAACACCTTCTGCATTAGGCAAACACATAACCCCAGCCACTACGAACATATGCATACATATATACTATACAGATAATCCTACATGTGAGCACACAGACACTTCACAATTCTTCACTACTAATTGTGTTTGTTGAAACTGTACAGCTTTTTCTGGCTTGACCAGTTGTAATATCTAAGCAGTTTACTTCAGTTTGTGACATTCAAGTATGCCTTACCATTTACCTGCTGTATTAGTGTTTTTATTAAAACTAATTTGCTTTAATAAAAGTGAAATATTCAAACAAGTAACATGTAGTCACAGTGAATAAATACATAACAAGGCCTGTTCCACTTATCTGACAGGGGGAAAAAAACATTGATAAACCTCCCCACCACTGATTTGAGGGAAAATGAATATTCCCTTTGAAATGTTAAAGAAACAGCCACTTTTAGTTAAAAGTTACTGCTTATTAATACAGCACAGAGTGGATAGAGTCTAAATCATTCAATAACTCTCAACAGAATCTGACACAAAAGCCAGTTCACAAGAAAAAAAAAAAAATAAATCACACACAAAGGGCAACTGGGCCAGAATATGCAGGACATACTCACCACAATAAGCCTATGGGAAATCAAAAGGAATGTAATGGAGTACTATGTATAATACTGCAGTCATGTTCCAGGAATCATGTGACAATGATTGTTTCCTACAAACCACTAAAAATAAATATGCATGTAAGCCAAGTCAGTCACTATAACCATCAACATACATGTTGAATGTTGTAATACTCAGAATCGATCAGTGGTAAAAGAGGAGGTTAAGATTACATTTCATTTTCTTTTCATAGCTAAATCATGTTAGCTGTAATTATGCTACTATTATCCAAAGAATTCAGTTTTATTACTCAAACCTGAAATGAATACACAGAAAATCATGTGTTTGTGAACAAATCCAAACCCCTTCTAACTCCAAGCCCAACAACATTCACCCACCTACTACATACACATACAATTACCCTCAGCCCTCTTTCAGCTTCTTTTCTTCTTGAATTTGGCAAGGGACACCACACTCGAAGCTGTGCCAACTGGCAAGGAACAAGTTAGAAGGTTTGAGCTGTATTGTGGGCTGCTTGCTTTTTCTTCCTCTACCCACCATTTCCCCACTATCATAAGTTGCCCTTTATGCTACAGAGGCTGATCTAGATCAGCAGGACCTGGGACTTCACTCGGTTCTTTTTGGCTAAGATGAAGACGAGCATTTAGGGAGATGGTGTTTATAAGGGGGTGATTGGGGGTATATGTATATGCGTGAGGTGTGCACTCTACAGCTACTTGTACAAATGCATCAGGTGGCTGTGAATAGCATGTAAATGCAATGAATGTCTATATGTCTGTGAGTAAGAGAAACTGGATGTGTATTTTGTTCAACTCCTGGATGTATGCGGCCTGACGTCCTATAGTGCTCAAATGAGAAAGTGTTTGATTCATCCTCCTCTCTCCTGACTTTATCCACATGGGGTGGATCAGACCTAATGACAGTGGCCTGTGTCAAGTTACACGCTCTGGCTTTTGTTTGTGGAAAAAGCAGGAGGAGCGCACACCATGGTCAAAGTGATGTTAAATGTCCCGTTTAGGAACAACAGCAGCATATGGACAGACCTAGACCCCAAATGGAAAAAGGCAACGTGCAGAGCATCATGAGTTGAAAACACTGTCTGAGGAAAGAGTAAAAACTTTATGCATGGTCTGACGCCCCATTAACCACTTCAGAACTTTGGGGCCTCAATTCATAATTTACAACTAGTTTTTACAGAAATAAATAAAAAAGACTATTAAGAGATTTAATAAATACTTCCTTAGAGCATGAGTGAACATGTACAGTAAAGTTGTTCATTCACTATTTTGTTGATGAACTTCTGGTGCAAATTTACAGCCTAATGCCTTCCTTACTATACTTACATTTAAATGTTAAGGCAACCAATGGTATCAAGGGTCAAATTTTACTGCAAGCTATTTAAAAAAAAAGTTGGCTTGGACCTTTCAGAAGTATTAAAAATAAAATAAAGGAACTCACAGTTTTTAGACAGAAATTAGGAACTGTCACTGGCCTCCCTAGGAAACTTCACCCTCTTTGTGTGAGTACAGATACAAGGACTGGTCAACAAGTTTACTTTGATTTCTTGTTCTTCAGGTCAGGTATCAGAGCTGGTTAGCTTAACATCCTCAGTTTTTTCAATATTTAATTAGGACATCTACCGTAAACAGTTAAAATTAAATAAGGCAACGCAGAGTTGTAAGACAGAAATAAAGTATTGTCACTGTCCTCTGAAAAAGAACTCACTCACCAGGTAGAGTTGATCCAGCCTCCCTGACGAGACCACTGCCCTCTTCTCCATCACCCTCTTTGTGTCCTCCGATCTCCCCATAGTAGAGGGCAATTATCAGTTGTAAAATGCGGATAAACATGGGTAGCTGTTGATCAGTAATGGACAACTTCAAGCTCTCGACCATGGTTTGGATCTGTGAAAACACAAGAACAAGAGATGATTTAAACTTTAACAAGCTTTTAGCTTAACGACTTCTGGTGGGCTCCCACGTGTTGTTGATTGGAATGTTTAATAAAAAATGGAAGAGGCCAAGACCCTGTAAGAAATAGGAAAGATTCCCTTCTCACTCACTAGCGGAGTGTTGCATGAGGAAGATGCCATTTGTGCTCCTACAAAGTAAAAAGATGACCTATTGCTAATCATATTGTGATCTAAATGTAAACAGATTACAGTATGGAGCAACAAGAAGCAAACTGATACTGTACATCCCATATTATTAGACAATTATCAAATATAAGAAATTAGGTCTAAATGAAAACAAATTGTGTTTTGTATAATACATTTTGAGTAATGGCGTATCAATAGATTAGAATTAATGCAAAAGAAAGAAGAATCTATGCTGTTGCTTAACATGCTGTAACGAATGAACCATGGAAAATATTGTGGAAGATTACTACACTACAGCTTGTTAGTGACTGTACATAGACAGGAATTAACCAGTTGTACTTTAAAGCCTAAAGAGAAAATCAGTTCAACAGATAAATGAGACTGAATTAAACTGAGAATCTGACCAACTGACGTTATAATGAAGAGACGACAAATGCAATAGAGAAAAATATAAACAATTTTCTGACTAGAATCTTAAAATGTTTTATAAAAATCTCCTTATTTCATGCTTGGGGGGTTTTACAAGTTAACAGTGCGTCAGCAAAAGAATTAAGACGTTACTTTGTCCATGACAAATAGTTTACTTCTGACTACATAAACAAACCTCTGCCACATTATGAAACAGGACAGCCAAGACTCTAATCTGTGATTTTAAACAAACGTCTTCCTCTGCTCCACTGACAATGATTAGAAGAATGACTGTGTGATGATTCTCTAGTGAGTAGGGTTTTTTTTTTAAACAAAACTGTTGCAATTATTTTGAAATTAAGCTAATTTGACATTATTCTTAACATCAGTAGTGTAATCCAAAAGTTGTTTCTTCATAACATGAGATAGTTGTCTGGATTGGGTGTCCTATATCCACATGGTTGACTAGCTCTTGAACAAACACTGATTCAGTTGTTAGGAATGTCATATTCTTCTCTGGGGTAGTTTTTTTAAACATACCCCAATGAAGTGCCATTTCCAGACAGTTGGACCAAAATTAACTGAGATGCTGATGAAATACAAATTCTTTATAGAGCACTTGAGTCCAACATACTAAAGGTGTAATCCAAATACTAAAAATACAACAGTAACACATCATTGTTTGCAGAATTATCTTGTATTTTTGTATAGTAAGTAAAATCTCGCCAAAGCCTAAAAAAGTATTCCCATTCATATCCAGAATGTCACTGTGTAATACAGTAAATGGATAATGGACTTAAATTGTCATTATCCTATTGCTGATTTGCGAACAGCTAACCTAATACAGATGAAAAGAATACTCCTCTAACAATTGTAAGCTGGTATGACAAATTGAACGTATCCTTCACTAGCATGTGTGACATAAGAGTAGAAAAATTACATCAAATTAAAACTTATAAACCTCTTCTCATTCCTCAGAAAGATAATATGAGTTATTTCTAAGATTTGGAGCTGTTCACCTTGATGACGGATGGGATCTTGGAATTGATGTTGTCATAGGTAAAATGGAGGCGTGTTCTGAAGGAGCATTTGTACAACAGCGGGTCCTGGTAAAACTCGATCTTGCCACTAGCGTTCCGCTTGTCCAAGCACACAGTACAGTCTGCAAAGTTGATCACTTTCCTTAGGACCAGCTCTGGAGCTGCACAGAGAGGGTGAAGAAGTTCATTTAGATAATTGAATTTTGACTAGAACCATTGTCCTTAAAACTAATCAAACACATGGATATGCAAAAGTGTATTATAAAAGAATACACAATCAGTCAGCAGACATCACAGAGCACATATAATGTGACATTTACAGGAGATATAACCATGTGGTGTAACCCTAATTTAACTGTATGTTTTGTTTGTGAAAAAAAAAAAAATCAATCATCTGATTGTAGCAGGTCCTCAGATGGACAACAATAAATAGAAAATCTGAGGTACATTTACTGGAGTGCTTTGATTCACTGTCCTGTTTGATAAGCTTTAGCTGTCAGACAGATTGCCTCATTTGTCCTCTTGAATACTGAGCCCAAATCATCAGCCCTCCACCACAGTGCTTGACAGTGGGTATGTGGGTGTTTCTGCTGAATGGCTGTTTGATGTTTACCGAACACAGTGCTGAACATTAAGGACAAACAACATCACTTTGGTCTCATCACTCATAGGACATATATCTAGAGGTCTTGTGGTTTGTTCAGATGCAGTTTTGTGAACCTCAGTTGTTCTTTCATGTTTATTTTAGACAGAACAGGCTTTCTCCTGGCTGCCCTTCCAAACAAACTGCACTTGTTCAGTCTTCTTCTAATTGTGCTGTCATGAACATTTAACTCAGTGAGACCTGTAGGATATGCAATGTAGCTCTTGAGTTTTATTGTATTGCTCTGAGCACTGCAAATTTTGCTTTTATAGACGTCTGCACTCCTGCTGATGATCAATTAGCCAAGTGCTGGTGATCAGCAGGACAGGACTATAACTTTTCCTCTCAACTCCAATGGAATCATTAAGGCAGTACTTAGTATTAAGTATTATTCTGATGAATAAAATATACAAGTTGTTGTTCGTCTGAGGTTGTATTTGCCTAATAGTAAGACCTGCTACAATCAGATGATTTATATTGTTTTTTTATACACACACACACACACACGCACGACTGCATGTGTGTTAGAGGATTACACTTCAATAGATGCTCCTGTCAATGACTGACTCATCCTGGACAGATTGATAAAAAGGACTCATCATTCCCAGAATTATTTAATTCTTCATGCAGTGCCGGTAAACATTGTTGTAACCACTACTTGCTTCACATGTTGGAATGGGCCTCAGAAATTCCACTGTGATAACAATAACTGAAAATTACCACTTCCTGATACTTTGTTGATATAAGCTTTAGTGAGTCTATAAAGAACCAGTTCTTTATTTTAAGTTATGATGGTAGTTAAAAGTTTAAAATAACTATATTTCTTTGGCAGTAATAGGAGATACCCAAGAGGTTGTACAAAGTGAAAGCTACTAAGTTCAAATGAGTAGAAAGAGAAATTGAAAGGGCGACGGTAACATCACAGTGAAGAAGTTTATTGTCTTATTGTCCATACTGAACATCTACAGGCTCTGGGATCAGCTTAATATGCTAGGTAGCGCCCTGCTAGTTCTGCATCAATAAAAAAAATTACAGGTTCAATTTTCAAACAAAGTGTTTTACATGGAGTTTCTATGTAGCCTGTGTAAAATTACACATTACATTTAAAATACCCCATCTCACCAACCTTGTAACACTCCACATTACATCCACACATGCAGTTTAACAATAGTCTGAATATGAGATTACTCTGGCACCTGACATTAGACATTAAACAAATAGCCACATTTAAAAGGGTCTGAAATGTCTGTTTGACCTTAGTTTGAACCAACAAAATTAAACACTTACTGTAGTATATAGGTTCTTGTCTCAGTGGATTTACTAGTTAATCCCACTACCAAGGAATGTAAATGGCCATTGCTCACCAGTGATGTCCATGAAGGCCCTCTCCCACATATCGTCCACAGTGTAGCACTCTGCTGAGGTAATGTTGACTGACAGTACAATGTCATCTTCCACATACTTAAGGATCAGATTGTTCACCACAATATTCACGTTGTTCACCACACGCCTGATCAGACTTTGCACATAACCTAAAAACACATGAGCAAACACATGAGAAACGCATTAAACTCCACAGAATATCCACACAAAAAAAAAAACCTAATGAGAAAAAAAAACTCACAGGACATACTGTAGTATCTTTATTAGCATGCATTCACAATATCCAGATACAAACTTCACGTTGAAACACAGTAGAAGACAAAGAAAACTGCTACCTCCTCATAAAGTATATGTATATGCTCAATTCCGCTGACCTGCGCCATTCTCATGAGCCCATATACAAGAAGACATCCTTTCATGTTTTTTATTGCCTTTCTCCTTCCACTATACATATCTCTAGAACATGCATAGTGGAAGGAGCTAAATATGCAAAAGAAAACCTTTTTACTCCTCCCTGTGCCTGAAAAGTATTATACATCCTGGCTGAATTTATGAATCTCTGAAGGACTTCCCTTTCCTCTCCAATGAAAAGTTCTGTTTAACCAAAAACATAGCGCTTACTACCCCAAAACATATCCCTGCATGTTCACTTAAACATATGCAGGCTTGAAAGCATAAGCAGACATATGTACTCACACTATAGAACATAGGACATTGTGCAACAAAAACTGAAGAACATATACGAATTTTATTATTTATTCAATAAGGAATGTGAAAATAGAAATGTTGTAAGATTCAGATATATCAAGGGCCATAAAAAACTCTTCTATCAAATGGAAAGAAATAAAGAAACTTTATTTATTTATTTTATTAAAAATTTTATAAGGAGGACTAAAGGTGGGGGGCAGTGTGGTGAGGAGACAGAGGGATGTTGTAAGCAAGAACAAGCAGGAAAGAAAAAGATTGTGAAAGATTGGGTTTCAGTAGGTCTGCGGGAGACTGTAAGGGTACTAGTACCTCCAAATGGCCACCATGATGCCTACAAACAGAAGCTTTGCAGGAAAAGTGTACTTTGTAAGGTCATTACTCAACAAACTAAGAAAGAACTTAAAATATTACAGACAGGGGAGTTTCAACCATAAAGTTAAAAAATATACAGCAATAAATCCTCCCAACCACAGAACCAGTGGCAATATTCATTTCTCCCATGTACTGTTAAACAAAGTCACTACAATTCAAACATATAAACTTTGAATGCTTTTCCCTTATTTTCCAAACTAAATGTTTGTCTTCCTGTATCTACATGTCTGGCCCAGGGTAAAACAGTAAGGATAATTAGACAGTACTAAATGGTGCTGTTGATGAAAATATTTATATGAATTGGTTAACTGTTCTGCCTCTTGAACATAGGTCTTACTCCCCATTAGCATAATCCAATTGACAAAATTCTTATGAATTTGCTGCCTGACCAAACAGAGAGGCAGTAAGAGAGGATGACATAATATAAAGTCAACTCATAAACGCAATGTGTGTTCATGACATTTCTGTGTGGCCTTGCATGAATGTGCTTGTTTGAGTTTGAGTGGGTGCCCGGCTGCTCTCTTGTGTGTATGAATGTAGCTATGTGTGCGTGTAGTGCTGGGGTCAGTCAGAAAGCTGCATTCGCACCTGCAGCCTGAGCTGTAAAACCAGCACTTTACCCCCTGCTGTTTTCCTCTTTGTATCTAATTTACCCATGTCGCGGTGTCTCTCATTCGCAGTCTCTTACAGTATACCTCTTTTTGCCTTGCACCAAGTCCAGGGGCCCGATCCGTCTCTCTGCGAGTCATCACACTGCTCTGAACTTCTGTAAACAATTGACACAACCAGCACCTGTGCTGTGGCCCACAGGGAAGGAGCCCACTTAAAACTGCTCAACCATAAAATGAATGGAAAACTCAGCTCCTTTATGTGATTTCAGAACAGGCCAAGTACTCTCTTCTGTGCAATAAAGGAAAGAAACACTAAACTGTCCATGCTCACCATTTTTCATGAATATGGAAAGTATTAGCAGCTATTTGGCTTGACACTTAGTAGACATGGACAGAAGGACTTGTCCATCAGACAATAAACACACTGTAAGTCAGTTGTGGGGTGTTATTCTGAAATGTAATTAGTATATGTAGCAAAGTAGCCAATAGAATACATGTAACAGCAAGTGTGTGACATAGCACATTACATGCACTGAGTACTACTTATGCATGCACCCCATTTAATGTTCGCCTTATAAAATATATAAAATAATGGAATGTAAACCTAATGGTGCATGGATTTCACTATTACAATGACATGTTTGCTGCAGGGCTGTAGTAACACAGCTTAGATTATTACTATCTTACAATCACAAATTATATAAGACACCTAATTACACTAGCTATGCTATTAGCACTATGGTCTCTCATAGTAAAACAGTATATTCACAGAACCCAACCATGCATGGTACAGCAGGTCTCCAGAATAGAAGAAAGCACCAGCTGGAGAAAGCTCCAGTCTATATCAATATGGGATATTCTCTATCCTTAAGTAGCACTTTCCAGTAATACCAGAACAGCTGCTGTATTTATTTTCTCAGCAAAATCCCCAATATCAAGTAAAGCATTGGTGGCTAATTGTACACTAATCAACTATGCAAGTAAGGAACACCTACATGGCTGATTTGTATAATATAGAAAGAATTTTAAATAATCCTCTAACAAAAGAGTTATGTTTCTAATGACAGCAAGCCAGTACTTTCCTTCAGCTAGAGAAAGCGCCATACTGCTAGGACATTTAAAAATAAATAATCTAATGCATATGTGAAAATAAATATTTTTGCGGCTGAGTTCAAACCGCGATTATAATTTTGATCCAACCAGTACTGTAGCAGGCTCAATCTAGATTTGTAGCTAGTAAATCACTGCAAACTCATATAAAACAAAGCAGACTTAGGAATAGGGTCAAAACAGGAATTCCTTGAAACAGTTCTCACAAACAGAGGCCGCTGGTCCCCCAAAAGTGGCTGTAAACGTAATCACTCACAGAATCGCTTAAGGTGAAAGCACTTGGTCCTGGTGTGGCCAACAATCTATGGCATGTGTATTAACTTTACTATTTTCCACCACAGCGAAACTAGGGAAGATAAATTCATTCAGCATGTGAGAACTTAGGGCCAAATGACTGGATAATTGCTGGTGGCTGCTTTTTGGTGTCAGACATGTTTTGTTTACGTTGTTTTGAAGGGGAGGGAAGCAGACACAAAACAGTGGTTTTGTCAAAGTAGATGCTGATGCAAAGAGGCAAGACTGTCCACAGCCCTGTGATGGTCTCACAGGTCTTCCTTACCACATACTGTACACTTCTACACGCACTGCCACTCTGTTACCACCTATCAACACACACATCTGCTGGTGTCGATCACTGCCTTCTGAAACACAAGTACTTCGGTGTAACTAACTTCAGAGTTGGGGAAGTATAATGAAAGAAATAAACATGAAGGCCATTAAAATTGTTTTCCTCCAGTCCAAGTCTTCTAATATATTTCCCCAAAAGTTTTTATCACTATTTTATTTTTCATACATAGGACAGCTGTACAGTGCATTCTGAGCCCATGATAGGCCGAAATTAAAATACTAAAGTGACTAAAATATTGGTTGTTCTAAGTGTAGAATTGAAATATGAAAGTGTATGGTTCCTTTCTTGGGTTTGATTGTCTTGCAGGGCATTACTTAATACCTATATAATAACTAACATTTACATAATGAGTAGAGAAGCAGCTGTATTGCCTCCATATCAAAGGCTATGCAGATAATGTATATTTAGGCAGAAATGGAAATGCAATAGGTACTCACGGCAGATGCTTGTGTGCAAAGTGACTTACAATAAAGTGCATTCAAATCCTGTAGTAACAAGAACTATCATCCAAAGTGGCTGTATCCCTTTAAACAAATAGCTAAAAGCATGTTCAGTCATGCAATGCAAGTGCTTAAATGTCACATGATGACAATATTGCTAACACATACAAGTGGACTAGACTATTACGTCTAGTTTGAAATAAGTTACTCATGAGACTAATATATGAATGTCTACATAATTACCTGTGTGTGCTGTCATGAAATTCAGCACTCTATCCTCACATTTAAAAATCCTTCCTTAACTGCATTAAATATCCCTGAAAGGTTTGTTTTCTATCATATTCTTAGGAAAATATCCTCTGTCTGAGTCATAGTAGGTTAGTTTTACCTCATCTACCTTTTAACCTCTGCCTTTTAATTAGGGAAGCTGGAATTACAGCATGCATCTGCTTCCTCAAGGTTATTGAGGTGCTGCAACCTCTGACCCCACAGTTGTCTATACAGCCTGTAATGGGTTGAAACAAGGCCCACAGCTGGAACAGCGCAAGGCCTGCACACAAATTAACACAGATACACTAAAAATATATACAGACAACGTTACACACAGGCACATGCTTGCACAGACACACACCTGGGAGATCTGTCAGAAGCAGGCCCAAAGGGAGAAGCTGAGGTGTGAGGCACTGTGCTTTAACAGCTGGGGAGAGATATTATCTCATAACGTCAGGCCTGGAAACGGATTCTCCCCAGATACAACCAGCCAGGAGTGTAGGTTTATATATTCATTGATATGGTAGTATGGGAGTGACTGTGGTAGTGGTGTTAGACTGTGGCCTGACTGTTAAAGCTCGAGAGCCCCACTGCTCTCTTCTTTTTGTTATTTCTTTTCCCTCTAAAAGCCATATGTTTTCCTTGTATTTTCCCCTTTCCACAGTCGTTCTCACCTTTGTAAACCTCTCACCTATGCTAAATGTTGGGGGGGGGGGGGGGGGGCCGCAAAGAAGACATTATATCACAATCTTTTTAATAAGAATCTTGATCAGAATTGTGATCTTTCTTCTAAATTTTTAAATTTAATGGAGAGTACAGGCAGACTTGAAATAATAATAAAGAAACTAGTTAGTCCAATCAGCACATCTGTTTATTAAGCTGTATGACTACTGTGGAGGTAGAGAGCACACAAGCCTGACAATAGATTCATTTTAGTCTGTTATCAATAAGTCAAGAAATGAATGTTAGTTGGCAACAGCTGACCTGCTGTTGGACATTTTAACCAACAACAGCGACAGTGAGCACTTGCTGAAAACAAGAAGCTGTTAACATTAGCCGAATGCTTTCTGCACTGCACTCTGCTAACAGTGTCAGAACTTAAAATTCACTTTTTCTTCTGATGTACACAAATAATTTGTCACATTCACAAACTACAACAGAAACAGGCATCTTCAGAAAGATGATATAACATTTACAATAAACTATTAACACAGAGTGAATGACTTTTTATAGAAGGTGACAACTTTGCATTCTTACATTTGATGATGTAACAGACTGATCAATGCCACTAATGGTATTTGGAATTATCATGACGTTAAGTCACAGGGTAGGACAACATAAAATGACAGGGTTTCTGTTGCATATAAAATGAGAGATTGTGAACAAATTAAAACCTCACCACCCTGCCCACCTCTAGCCAGCACAAACAAAGAAGCTTACTAACCAATATATGGTATGTGTATGTTAGTTACAAATTGATTGATTGGAAAAAGGTCATAAATAGTTTTAAAAGTCCATTATGCAGACCAATTAAAAAGGCGCTCCTTTGTGAGGTGATATAAAGTGCTGGAGCAAGGCAGGCAAGGAATTCATGGCCCTGCAGGAGGCATGTGGTCAAGTGGCCTTGTTGATAAGAGCCATCACTATGTGATTTATAACAGACACATCCCCCACACTCTCTCTAGCTGATTTACACTAGTAAAAATGCTCATCCTAGAAAGAATATTTCTCCCATTGCTAAAGGAATTTCCTACATTTCAATGTGACACTGAAATCCATACATGGTCTTAGTTTGCATCAAGGGCAATGAGCTACTAACAAGCCAGTCGATTTAAATACATTTTATTAAGGCTAGAAAGAGAAACCAAGATTTCTCATTAGTGTAAATAGGTTCAAATCTTGTCTCACTCTACTGCCCCCTCCTTCCCCACTGAATGTGAGCCCACTCTGGTGGTCATTCTCTGGGCAAGGAGGTAGAATAGCCTCAGTGGCCCCAGGGCCATCACTCACCTGGGGGCAGATCCGGGTCACTAGGGGCAGCCTGCTGGAGGCGGCGGGGCTTGGCCACAGCCTTGGAGCTGTCTGAGACACTGCGACTGGTGGAGCTAGAGCCGCTCTCATGGTCATCCTGTTGAAAAAACAAACAAGAAGGTCAAAAACGACAGCTAGTGAAGTTTTAAACTGAGCTCTAACAGTGTGTGGAGTGCAAAACGCAATGAGCAGAGAAACACTTCTAATCTCCACACTAACCTTCCTCCCATCACCCTGGGCTCTATAAATAAACTCTGGTCCTTGGATGAGAAGGGTGAAGGCCTCTCCTCCACAACAGCACAGATCATCTGCACTCAGGGACCAACAGCAAGTTGAGCCCAGGAATGCACAAGTACAAAAACCGTGTATGTCCATGTGCATAGAAATGACAATTATTAGGACTTCCCCTCAGAGAGGAGTTTGAAGATAAACAAAAAAATCCAAGCTTGTGGATGAAGTTTATTTTTAGGTTCAGCTTCAGCAAAGTGTGTCAGCCTAGTGGGTTCTGACACGAGGTGGAATTAAAACAATAGTGTCACGGGGAGAAACAGTACTTTTAGTAGATCTACTGCTGGGCAAAATACAGATTAAATTAAGCTTAGAAAATGCACAAACAGGGTTCTCATGTTGTCAATATTTATAATTTAAAATTTTGCAATATGTTTAAACACTCTCCTAAAGTTTAAACCAGAAAACCAAGGCTCTTGTATCTGATGTCATCAAGTCACAAACCCTGGAGAAGCTCCATTAACAATAAAAAAGACTGACTTTGTGGACTTGTAAAATTTCTACTAGCAGATTGTCACCTTCTCAAGAGGCTCTTGGCCACAACGGTTCTGAGTTTTGGCACTGGACTGTTATCTTATTTCCATGGTATAAGAGAGACTTGCATGTTCACAGCTTTTGATTCAACAGTTCATAATGTAAACACTGAAGGCGTCAAAACCAAATATATCTGACCACTCTATGAACACACACTTCATTCACACATATAGTACTCAAAAGTGAAAATGTAAATCCACAGCCACACATTTCAGACAAGTCACATGCTATACATATTGTCTAGGCATATATCCACCTAACTAATACACATTCCCTAGTTCTCACACTATTTAATAGCAATGATCCCTTTCTCTTAGAGTGGCTGAGTAATGAAGATGAGGTTTTAAACATATTTTGCATAATTTCAGTTGTGGACACGTTGACAGGGAACCAGCTAGCCCCCAGTACAGTAAAGTAAACATGCAATTGCCAAAAGAGATGACAGAAATATTCACGCTTTACTTTAGTAAGGGCTTTTGCGGTGGAGTTGCATTATGCAAGCAGTTTTTCCCTCCCATCAGTGAGTGGTGGGATCTGATAAACAGAAGGGGAGAAATAATAAATACTTCATCAAGGTTTCAAAGAATAGAGATTGGCAAATAATAAGATGTAAATTTGTTGCTCATTATTTGCAGGTCATTTGTTAACTTGTCATCACTTCAAAAGTTGCATCTACAATATTTAGATATATTAAATTACAACATAATAAGGCAGATTTCCAGAAGAGGTATGTTTATAATAAGACATGTCCACATGTTGAGGTGTTTAGCTGACATCACTATATGCTACTTGAGCACATCAGAATCAAAAAGTTAACTCATAGCTGTACTTTAAAGGTATTCCTAGGCCTGCAGGCCAAGGGTACAATGAGTTCAACACCTCAAACTGCCACTAAAGCACAAAACTGTCAAATATGGAAGTAGTGCAATTAAGCGTTCAATGTCACCGTGGGCAACAAGCAATTCTCCAGAGGTGAAAAATGTCTTTTCAGAAGGAAGCCCTGGGACAAATGAAGTCTGCTTCAGCTGCTGCTGGGTAAACTGATCCTTGCAATGCCACAGCAGTGAACAGGACAGGGAGGGAGAGATGGAGGGAAAGAGAAGGAGAGTGAGGGGGGTGCTTCCTTTGCAGGCATCTCAACTCAGCTGTTGACCAGAGTTGATATTAACAAAAAACTGAAATTAGAGACCAAAGATAAGTGGGAAAAATTCAGTTAAGAGACAGAGTGAAAGTAATGTGGTGATATCAAAACCAGAACAGAGGCCAAGAGAAAAGGAGCAGGTCCAGGCAGTGTGAGTGACAGGCGAGGGGGACCCCCTACTCAGAGGGTAAGTGGGCACCCATGGAGGGTTAGGGTACAGGAAAGCCAGACCTGACCTCTGTCCCCCTGCAGACGTCTGGCTCAGTCAGCGATCGGGAGGCAATGTGTTGATCATGTCTGGAGGGTCGACCCTCATCTGAGCTACTCAGCTCATTAGCTGAACACCTCTACCACCTCCAGCTATTAGAAACAGCACCTCTCTAGATACTGTCAGTTTTCCCCAAGTACAAACAAACTAGCTGTAACTCAGATAACAGAAACCAGTAACGGCCACTGGCAATGTAATTTATATGTAAACTGTGATGTGAGTAAGTAAATATCTTTTAGTAAGTGGATCATTCCAGGTCGCAGCAAGCAGAAATGTAAACAGTGTGATGTGAGGATACCTAATAGGACATAGTAACTGAAGTTGGCAAATTCAATTTTAATTTTAAAAGGGATATGGTGTCTAGGCATCTGGTTAAACAGTTTCAAATGTAAGAGTAACACACACTTTAAAACATTTTTAGTCTACTGAGAGTAATATATATATTATTCAGCGTAAAGCATGAGGCTTTGTCTTTGACTTGTCTTTGCCAGGGCAAATGTTGCCCAATGCACATTAGTAAAAATAAAATATAATTTTTTTTTAATTCTCCATAACATACTAAGTATTTTCTCATGTTCAGTAGCACTACAGAAAAATGTTGCTCTGGATTAGCAGCCAACTGCCCTGCCTGCCTGCAACTGCCTGATCTCTGAAACATAAACATTTTTAAAACTGGTCAATTTCGCACAGTTTCAACAAATAATGGGACCACGCAGAAGACCATTGCTGGATAAACAGACATTAAGTTGTTGTTGTTTTTTTTTCCTCTGCAGGTTGCTGGCAAACTCATGCTGACATCAAAGCAGCAGGCTTGGAGATTGCAGGCCAGGCAGTGGAGGGTGAACGCCTACGGAGTGAGAAAACAAATGAGGGAAACCCAATAGCTCCTTATCTCAAACAAACCCCCTCCTCCTCCGAATCACTCATATACATATACTAACACACACACACACACTGGGTCTGACAAGCAGGGGCCCTGTCCTCTATGTCAGGGCCCACAGAGCACCATCCCTGGGGAAGATCCAGCAATCAGACCTCCTGCTTCCTACAAAAGCACAACACATTTTTGCCATTTTACTTTCTCCAAACCTAATAAAAACCTCTCTAATACTGGCTGCCAGGGAATGGTATGACATGCTGTGGATATGATGGGTTTCAGATTGATTTTCCAGAACAATACTGAAAGCACTCAGTGCTAACATGATACATACACCCCACATTCAGCAAAGAGCACACTGCCTCGCTCTCACTGCTACTAGTTTTCCTCTCTCCACCTCATGTCATCTTGTTCTTACTTTTGTTCTTCCACCTGTCCCAATTTCACCACCATATAATTATATTGATTTTCACAAATCAATGCTTCTAGTTTGTTGTCATCGTCTTCTTCCTCCCTCGGTTTATTCTAGACCTTCTCATCCCATCCATAACTCACTAATCAGAAGCTTGTTTTTCACAGTGATGACCCTGGTTCTCATTAGAATGGTTTCCATCTGGCACCAAGAGCAATGACACATGAAAAGTGGTTCATTGTTTCAAACATACAGTCACAGTCTGGGACGGTTCCAGTAATGTCAAATGGTATGCAGCCACCTCTTTTACACTTTTTACATGCTGCTCGACCCATTGATGACGACCCCACTGGAATGTAAGCTGAAGCGAACAGAGCTCATCACAGCTGACTCAAATTACCTTTTCTTTAACATTCCTTAGCTTAGAACACATCCATCAGCTCAACTAAAAATTAGCTGCTAATGGGTTTTTAATGAAACTGTAACAAATGCAGAAAGCCATTACGCCATGATTAAAGACGGGTTTCATTTTTCCCCTCATACCGAAGCAGGCTTGAAGGCCGCTGCCAGTCAGAGATGTAAGAGCATGCATTCAAAACAATTAGAAATAACCTACTCTTATTTTCTGAGCTTTGTATATGGATACCATCACACTATAAGAAAAATGCTTGCATACAAGAGTAAGTACACACTCTCAGAAACAGCCTAAATCTCAAAAACACAGTAGAGCTGTGCAGCTGGGATCCATGGCAGGCTGGAGGGGCGAGAGCCCGAAATGAACCCAGATAAATATCACATGGGGTGACATTCTGAATAATTATCTCAATGAAAACAGCTCATTACAAAAATGTGGTCACTCACTTTCTCTTGCTCAAGAAATTATATCCTCAAGTGGGAAAGAAAATTTCCATTTATAACTAATGTGTTGCGGTTCTGAAATATTACAGTTGTGAAATGTAAACAAAGTGCTGTGAACTGGTGTATTCCTTAGTCTCATGTTTCTCAGCATATTGTGTAAAAAACGTGAGTCGGTATTAAAGAGGAAGTACACTTTTAGTAGTTTCTGAAAGAGTTTGTCTTGCAGTGTAGTAATTGCTACATTCACGATTTTGAAAGGTATTTCTCTGAGAAATCCAGTTGTGGACATGCACATAAAATAATGTACAACAAATAAATAGCACAAACTATCTGTAATTTTGGTTTTACAAAACCTTCATACATATATAATTACAACAAAAACAACAGACATTTCAGACAGACCTTGTTGGAAACATTTCAAAAGGGAGGGACTGTTAACTGTTACTTAGCACATTTCATCCCTGCACACTGTTAGAGTGAAAGCACTAGCTTCATTTTCCAAACGTAAGACGTCTTTTTCTTCAGAAGATCAAAAATATAACATGTTCATTAAAGAGGGAGGAGCAAAGACCGGGAAAAAATTCCAAAACATCTGCCAAAAAGGGAGTGGACAATTACAAAACAATTTTACTCTAAAAAGGAATCACAGTGACAGCACTGGTGATGTCATGCTGGAGGTCTCTGCCAAGAGTGCCTCCACTCAACCCAAGTCAAACTAACTATGTTTAATATCTGCCTCCAAAATGCCCAGAATA
The DNA here is from genome assembly GCA_034779795.1 of Ctenopoma multispine. Taxonomy (NCBI): domain Eukaryota; kingdom Metazoa; phylum Chordata; class Actinopteri; order Anabantiformes; family Anabantidae; genus Ctenopoma; species Ctenopoma multispine. The sequence goes on along the minus strand of JAUYWH010000008.1, from coordinate 20,021,240 downwards.
ACAAAGACAGACAAGGATCTCAGCTACAGACCGAGCCCAAAATAAGCAATAGGAGGACATCTCAAAGAGAAAGTATTTCTCCATCAATGTAGCACATCTTAAGGCCACTTTCAGTGTAAGATTAGTAGTTTTCCCCCCACAATAATAAACAGGTCAGCAGATATTACAAAGCAGAGAGAGCACTGAGGACAGTGATTTTTTACACAGTAATTGTTCTAACAATTGATTTTAAGTCATAGTAACTCCAAAAACTAAATTACAAACCAAGAACTAGAAATTCACACAGATTAGTGACCACTCCCCAATTTCTTTAAGAAAAATTCTAATTCATCTATGACCCCAATACATTTTTTCTTGTTTTCACATTACAATCCCTTTAACAGAGAACATTCATGCTTATTCCTGCTTGTGCCAGTATTACTGTCCTAGACATACCCAACTGTTGTCTCACTGGTGAAAAGGACAACACAAAAAGCTTAAGGGCCAAAGAGTGAGAAGAATAGTTAAGAGAAAAAGCAAGAAAGTAGAAAAGCTAAAGTAGCAACAAAAAAAATCACAAGAGAAGGAGAAGCAGAGAGAGAATGGGAAAGAAGGAAAAATTGTTCCTGATTTAGATCTGAGAGGCTCTGGTCCTTCAGATGTCTCCATCAGCTAACCACAAGCCCAGGCTGAGCATGTGAGGCACGCTGCTTACGCTGGCACAGCTACCCCCTAATGCTAATAACTGCAATGTGTTAGCTACAATAAAACACTCCACACAGACCCCGAGACACACACACACGCAAAAAGGCACAGACAGGCGAGTCACAAATGTGATACGTGGGGGAATTCCCAAACACAGACATATACATCAAACTGACCTGTTGATGTCTAATCCTGATGAGAAAACAGTCCCCGGTTATTTATCATATCATCCACATCTGAGCAAACCAATCTCGCTCTTTACTGATCATATAGAAAATTAAGATAACAGAACAAGATTTTCATTTTACTTTATTTGAGCAAGCTGTGGTAAAGACCTGATTTCACCATAAACTGACTTCATGTGTTGAAAAAAGACGAAACCCTGTTCCAAGATTTGCCCATTATTTCACACACAATACTAAGCCGTGAAAAAAACCTGAAGGTGATGGCTGAAGCTACTCTGAAACTTTTATTACATGTACGGTGCAGATGAAACTGAACGTTTGTAGTCCTACAGTCCTCTCGGAGGACAACAATGTTCCGAAATTGACAAGATAAAATAAATCAGACAGAAATGGATGACCACTTTTGAATACTACAGTGATACTGTATAGGGTTTGAGCATGCCAGTGGTATGAAGCACATTCTTATGTATGTGTAGCTTATCCTCAATACAATGCAGTTACAGTTACTTTGGAAACAAATAATTTCAACTGCATCCTTGTAAGAACTTGATCAGCATAATTAGAGTAGATGTGTTTAATATCTAAACCTAAATTTGACCAAAGAAACAAGAAGCCTGTCAAAGGAGAAAGAGCCAGAATGCAGACGTGGTTCAAATATCAAACAAAAATAAGATCTTAAAAGTAAAATGTATTTTAGATTACCCATGTAATCAGATGTAAAATCTGAAAGGTTATATTATGGTTAGAAAATTCTAAATGGCATTAATTAAAATATTCAAAACATCAGCAAAACTGAAAAGCTGCAAAGCTGAAAAAGCTGATTAGATTATTAAAAAGTGATGTGTTCAATTTCTACAAGACAAGCCAGAGAGCATTAAGAGCAAAACAAGCCTGCAAAAATTTACATTTACATTTTTCTACATCCTTTTTCTACTTTTAACCCACAGCTTAAAATTTTGAAAGTGTTACTTTAAACCTTTTTTATATATTAACTTTAATTCTATGATGCTTTACTGATTTCTTTATGCTTAATTCTTCCATTCCAATATATCTACTCTCTAACTTGTCATGAGATCAATGTAATTCAATTATAGCATGTAGATTCATATCAGTTTAAAGAAGCAATGTGTTCAATATCAAACCATGCAGATACACACCTTCCAACATCTGCATGTTTATTATCTTTTCAGCTAACCATATGCCTTCTCTACACAATCTCCTTTTCTTCTCTCCCACCATGGAGAGTGACGTGTTATTCAATTATTCATATTACATTCTTCTTCTCTTACACACACATTACAGGGGCCCAGGCCAAGATAAAAGCAAACACTACCAATTCCGGCACACTCTGGAGCAAGTGGAATCTAACTCGTAAATCAACACACTTAGGAGACGAAGGAAGTTCCTTCAGAAACACAATAGGATCACGATTTCTCTGGCTGTAAGAATCACAATGCATTTAATAGAAAATGAATTATAGTTAGAATCTAGCTCTGTAGACAGATGAATACAGAGTTACAACCTACCAAATCTCTTGCTACTAACTTGCACTGCATACGTGGTTTGACTGGTTAAAATGTTGTACCTTATATGGTATAAACATTTCTATAATAAGAGCAGAATTATTCATAGGTCAAAGGGGTGAGGGTCTGCTAAATGGATCACACTCTCACCCTTAGACATAAAACACAGACCACCCACTGTTTGTGTAACATGGAGTCATACAAGCCTACCTTTCTCCACTGAGAAATTACACACAATGTGCCCAGTTACCGTGTTACTCCTTTATGTGACTTTTGTAATACATCTTACTGTATGTATATATATACGTATATACGTATATACGTATATACATATGTACATACGTATATACATATGTAAATACATATGTATATACATGTGTGTGTGTGTATTAGCTTATATAGGCTATATAGTACATACGTAAATACATACGTATATACATATGTAAATACATACGTATATACATATGTAAATACATATGTATATACATACGTAAATACATACGTATATACATATGTAAATACATATGTATATACATATGTAAATACATGTGTGTGTGTGTATTAGCTTATATAGGCTAAAGTGACAAATATTGAGGATGATATCTGTAGAAGAATCTGAAGAGGTTAAGGAAAAAAATAGTAGAGGAAGACCTGTCAAAATATAATGGAAGTTTCTCAGAGTTTCCTCTTTGAGACACCTGAAGGAGTCCATCTGGATGCCAAGATGATCCTTCCATAGCCTGAAAAAAACCTGATCAGGAATGGACCTCTGAAAAACTAATCCAATAGTGGCCTAAATATATATATATTATATTATATATATACACACATACACAGTACACATATAACGTAGACAACACAAACAATTTTAAAAACAATATGTGTTGAATATTTCCCTAATTTAATGGACTGCATTTTTAGAGTGTATGCTTGGATTTAAGGCTTAAAGTTTTTTATGGCTCAATAATTTCTGTCCAAAGAAAACACTGATAAAGTGAACATCAGCCTTAATTGCAAGTTAATCGTTTCCCAATCACAATCGTAACCTCGGCCCCTCTGAGGGATTGCTAGTCCGGATGGCCTGAAAACAGGGATTAAACTGTAGATCACCAGCATCCTGCTCAGAATGTATTGATCACCGCTTGACTTACTGTATGCAGGAAGCCACTGGGTTTAATTTTTACCCCCAACTGCTTTCCTGTGTCTGAGGACTGTCTGATGGGCTGATGCAACCACAACCCACCAGGAAACCAAACCTCAAAAGACAAAGCAGTGAAACTCTGTGGGTTGACAGTGGTGGCTGGGTGCAAGGCCCTCTGCTGGAATGACTCACTTGTGCACTGCCTTCTGCAGATGCTTTAAATCAGTTCGGAATGGCAAACCAGTGCAACGGGTCAATCTGGGTTGAGAAGATGAATGATGGGACAGACAAATACAGAATGAATAACCTCATTTGTGTTTAAGACAACTGTTAGAGCGCAACATACAATACATTTAGAAGCGTTTCACAGGCCTTACAAACTATACACAGCCTGCTGCCTTCACGTTTATAGCCATTCATATTTTACTACAAAAAAGCCAAATACAAACACAAAGACACACAAGAACTTTCATAACTATTCCCAGGCACACATAGACATTCAGTCTACTTCTGTTTTGCTATATCTTTCATTGTCTCTCATTAGAAGACATGCTTTTGCTTCCATACTCCATACTTATACTTCATCTTTTTTATTATTTACATTCATGGGTTTCGTTACTGTTACAGGGGCTGGAATCAGGGAAAACAGATTTGCCAAAGCTCCATGTCTTCATCCTCTGTGTCCTTAGCCCTGAAGACAAGGCACCGCTGAGCTGATGATCAGACAGATTTATGCGGCAATCTATGTAAGCCATTTGCTCCCTGTAAGCCAGAGAATCAAAGGCAAGATTTCCGGAATGCACTGGGACAGAGATTATACAGTTTGTGCTATCTGATTGCATACTGCCACAGGCTGTTTTTCTTACTTGTTTAACTTTTTCTTTGCAGTGAAGGTACATCTGATTGCACTTTAATATTTAGCTAACTGACACAATGACAACAATGAAGTGCTCTTTTACCCCCCCCCCCCACTTCCCCAATAAAAAGTGTTCACACAAAATTAAATATCTCTATTAATATGTATATTTAAACCACAGAGAGAGCATAAGTACATTAGGCTGCTGCAACCATTTACATGCAAAAGCTGGAAACAGTCCAGGTATTCTATTTAGTCGGTTGTAATAACAAAACCCCAGGTAAAAGCAGCAGCATCCAGAGTATCTTCATCCATCCATCCATCCATTATCAACCGCTTATCCGAGATTGGGTCGCGGGGGCTGCAGCCTAAGCAAGGAAGCCCAGACCTCCCTCTCACCAGCTACCTCATCCAGCTCCTAGGGCGGGACCCCAAGGCGTTCCCAAGCCAGCCGGGAGATATAATCCCTCCAGCGTGTCCTGGGTACTCCCCGGGGCCTTTTCCCAGTGGGACATGCCCGGAACATCTCCCGAGGGAGGCGTCCGGTGGGCATCCTGATGCCCGAACCACTTCACATCTTTCGACCTCTCACTCCATTCGCCCCTTGAACCCGAGATACTTAAATTCCTCCACTTGAGGCAGCACCTTGTCCCCAAACCGGAGAGAACATTCCATCCTTTTCCAGAGTAACTTGTGGACTCAAATATGCATCTGATATCACACTGTGTTGGAACTTTCTAAATAAAAAAGCAACCATTTGTCTATAGGCAGAAGATGGAATTTTTAAGAATCTTCCAAAAAGGGCTTTTTAATTTACATGTATTACCCATTATTTAGGAGCAATGAGGTTTAGTGGTGTAAAGACCTAAAAATAGTTTGGAAGGAATCTAACAGAAGAAAGGGCCCAGTAGGATCATTTGCCAAAACAACAAGTCTCAACTCCCCAAATCATCTTGAGGCAATGCATCAATCAGAACCTCCACATCAGTGGCAAATACACTCAGCAGCCATAAAACTCCCAGATCAAGCAGCGAGCTGAGCCAAAACCAGAAAGGCTCTCCTCACTAAACCCAAGCCCTTATCTTTGTCTCGTAAAAATAAAGGGTGCCTGAGAGTGTTACGATCCAGTGCAACTGCTATCCAACCAGTTCCTCTCTGTCTTTGCTGATCACACCTCATCTTCAACATCTGGAGCGGTTTACCAAGATGTCAAGAAGAAAAAAGTGTTCCCATAATTTTGCAATATGACATCAATGTCAGCTGTTAGGTCTGTCATTAAGACCCAATTTCAGTCTTGCTAATTTTTGTTACTACTACAACTCGCAACACGTACAAGAAGAAAAACAAAACTCCTAAAATCTGCTGCACAATAATTCCTATTCCCTCTGTTTTATTAATCTCCATATTATGGGGTAATCTAGAGGGAAGAAATACCTTAAAGCAAAGCCACATATCAGCTATAATCTACTAGTTCTGAGCTGAAAAGAAATGTGACAATACCTAATAAAAAAAAAGTCCCAGATGTGAAGTGCTTGGTGTAAATCTGGTAAAAATGAAGATTGCTGCTAGCTCCTTCAATGAGATTTCCACAGGACAAATGAGATTCTAGCCCAGATGGCATACAGGTTCAATATATGGAAGGACAGATTTTAAAACCATCGTTTTATGCAGTGGAGCACTTTTGACATTTTCAGATTACTTTTTAATTTAAAATAGACTCAGTTCAAACAGTTCATTGATATCAAGTAACTCAGAAGGGGCCGGATAGAGTGCGTCTTTGCACAAGAAGAAAGACGTTAGAGTTGACAACTACAAAACCCTTTCATCCCCATGACCAATCTCCTGTTACATACATTAAGCTCTTAGGCATAGACCAGGGCTTAGTTTAATTTCACATGGAGATGTCCGCATTAATAACTGAACTCAAACATGAACTCCAAATATAAAGACAGTAGTATTTACATGTATAATCAATTTGAAGGCTGTGGTTTGAAAACAAAAGCGTATTAAAGAAAGCATTACAGTGTCTAAACTTCAAATAGTGCAAGCAGCTTTAACACAATCGAGAAAGACTTTAAAAGCACTTAAAATCCTATAACACATTCATAAAACCTCATACATTGTGTTTGTAAATGGCTTCTGGTTTGTAAAATTAATGTCAAAAACAAGTTAACATTTTTTCTAGTACCACGCATTCTGCTCTACAAGTCTTCATTACTGCTTATTTTAAGCAATTACACTGTCAGCAGGAGCTGTAATCTTCAACTGCTGCTAAACACCCAAATTTCCACATTTGCTGGAAACTATAATTGTGAGCTGCTCTTGGTGCTTTGCAGATGGGCCCCGTTGAGCAATCTGAATATCCCTAATATTACCCAGTTCCTCTCGAGGGGAAACACGAACATTAAAAAGGTCCAAATAATTCCGGTCAAATTACACAACCCTTAATGAACTTCAAAAGACATACGGATGTTTTTACAGGCCAGCGTTCAGGCTTTAACAGCAATTATGAAAACAAACCATATTAATGATATCATTTATCATTTCCACACTTTGGCCACATGAGGCCCACCACAAAGTTCCTGTGTCTACTGGACTAAAGAAACACTAGTAATCTACCAAACTTTAAATGTTACATTTTCCATACACAGATAATTTTTTAGCTCTTTTAAAAAAAACCTGTAGGTCATAACCCAGATAACTGGAGGGCTGCAGGGTGAACTGTCATGGCCCAATTTGCATACACTCAGACCAAACTCTCTGCATTCCTGCTAGAATCAGATTAAAACTGGACCCGGGCCTGACATGTGTATAACCAGATATCTACCCTCCAGAGAAATATAATCGTTTTTCTGTTAAACTAGTGTGACAAAGGCGTGCAGACCTTCTCCTTCAATCAAGCCAATTCTCTCTGGGCTGAACAAAGCTTTGTCACCACAGGGATGACAAATAATATATACTGCTGTTTTTAACAATCTAACTATGTTGAAAGTGTAACTAAGAGGAAATATAGGTGATATGCGTTACCCAAAGCATATAGTTCTAAAGCTGGTTGTGCTTTCTTGGCTTAATAACACAGTAGTCAGCTTCCTGCCTCCCACTTACCTAGTGGAGAAGTGTAGCAACTTATTTAAATTCCACACGCTAGAAAGATTTCTGCTGTAAGTCTGGCTTTGTTACAGATTATGTCTCGTGGGGTTAGATATCACTGAAATATTTATTCAAATGTAATTTGCAATTCCCCAAAAATATTTACTTGACTGGAAGTTTTTTAGAAAACACCTGTAACAAATGGAAAGTTGATGAATTTCACTAGCACCAGTACTTGTCCATGAGCTTAAGCTGTATACGAAACATAAAAAAGCAAGTTTACATTTCCATCGCAGCCACCTGCACAGTATGATATTTGCCATTAGTTCTGGGCAGCTCAAGCTCATGTGTTACAAATCTTTTTGGCGCAGTCTATATAATTAGCTGTAATTGACTCCCCTTGAAATGCGTTTCTTCTGGGACATCTGGCCTTGAAACTTCAACCTTCCCATAAAAGGTCCAGTGCTGTGCTACACTTTCTATTCTGCAAACTGCATGGGTGGCAAAATTAGTGCCAGGCTCTTAAAAAAAAGTTATAAGAAGGAGAAGAATGCCTTTAGATATTATATAAATGTATTAAGGTATAAAAAAAGAATAACGTATCATAATAATCTATATTTACAATACAATTATGTTTTCAGTTAGTGATCATAATAAATGAAATGATGTGGACAAATATAACACTATAATCCATGCATTTAAAAAAATAAAGGGAGATGCATCTGTAAGAACATTTATAAATTCTTCACTATGATAGTATGGATTCTAAAATGTGTTCCTATTAACAGTCTGTTATTACAGCACTTGCCAGTGTACTTTTTCTCTACTAGAATCTTCTGAAAATGTAGGTTATAATCCAAATCACCTTTTGAAATTTCAAATATATAACAAGGAGGTCTGGCCAGGTCTGTTTTGACCCTAAAATTAAAATTAGGTTAAATTGTTTCTCATGCCAATGAAAAGCTCACCTGAGCTCCATCCCTCAGCTTGAGGATGCACTCCATGGTGTTGATGGTGATGACTACAGGCTCTGAGCCCAGCTTGGTCCAGGGTACATGGATACGCAGCTCATGGATGTGGCCGCTCATGAATGTAAAGGGCAGCTTTAACTCCTAGAAATATTAATAAACAAAGATTTAAACATCAGAAAGCTATGATACTGTTAGGATAACATACAGTACAGTTCTACATATACTAAACCCTCACGAATATTTAGACCCCTCATCCATCCATCTTAACAGCCCTTTGAAAGAAATAATAAAAGATGAGAGGATAGTAAAAATAAAAGTTACAGATTGCATATTTGTCACGCTTTTAACAAAATCAGTCGGATTTTCTCAGAGGCAGACGAACCACTGTTCTGCATCTTGAACTACTCTGTGTGAGAACGAGTCTCATGAAACCAGACTTCCTACACACAGACTTCGAAAGGCCTCTGTAAGTGGAAGCCAAAAAACTAATAACCAAACATTTCTGAAGTAAAGCTGTCATGGATTTACAAAATATGTCTGCTCAATAACCCCCACAAAGTTTCACAAAAATTATTCTTTATATTAAATAGATTGTCTCTAATTGCACATTTTAAAAGAGGGACTGTCCAAATGAAATGTAATAAAACAAAGGAAAACAGAGGACAACTGCCAAGGTTTTGTTACACAGCAAAATCCTAACACAACTCACACTGTCAGTTGGTTTAAAGCTGCTTCCAATAAGAACTTTCATCACAATCTCTGTTGGGTTAGGCAGTGTTTTGGTTTGCTCTTCAGAAGCAGTCAGAACCCACTCAGGAGAAAAGAAAATTCTTTTAACTTGTGGCAGATTGATCTAATCCAGACATTAAAAATAACACTGAAGAGCAAAATATCTGAGTAAATCTATCAAAATGCTACAAATGATGCCATGCATGCCCACACCAAACAATTACCTCCACCACTTCACAAGTGTGCCGATTGTGCTTTGGATCATGAGCAGTTCGTTCCTTTCTCCAAACTCTGCTCTTCTGATCACTCTGACGCAAGTTGTCTCAACTGTCCACATGATGTCTATAAGGCTTTTTACATGTTTTTTAGCAAACTCAAATCTGATCTCCCACTTTTGAAGCCTTTACCACAGGTTTACGTCTTGTGGTAAATCTGCTCTGGTGATGTCTTGTGACCGTTGATTCTGATATGACTACCTCCTGAAAGGTGTTCTTGATCTGACCAGCTGCTGTGAAAGGAGTTTTCTTCACCAGGGAAAGAATTATTCTGTCATCCACCACAGTTGTTCTCCATGGACACCAGGGCATTCTTTATTTTTAAGAAACCAAATTGTTGATTTTACCACACTACATGTAGTTATCTACTAATGATGTCTAGCTTCACTGACAGTAACGGCTCTTTGAAAAATATTTGGAAATTTAACAAATTCCAAATGCAAATGTACACTTAAAAACATACTTGTAAATAAGATAATAAAGGAAGATACACCTGTTATTCAACAGCTGAGCTACCATTTGTTACTTCTGAGCCTCTAGCATTTGTTGATCTGTTTTTAAAAATAGTAATTTACACAATTCATGCTTTATTTCATAAAACTCTTTAAATAAAGCTAAAAGTCTACAATTGAAACACCTCTTGATAATTTTATTTAAAGTTGCCTGTGGTGAACTACTTGGTTAAAATGCTGGAAAATAATCACAAAGGCTGACTGCATATAAAGGAAAGAATTAATACGTGGAGAATAAGCATGTCTTCCAGTAGCACATTACTCAGTCATGTCTACATCTTAGCCAGGGCAGACAGTATAGTCACGGTCTATTGCCTTTGACTATAATCAGAAAAGCTTCAGCAGTGCTTTTCAGCCAGGCACAAACACTGGATCATGAATATCATTTTATCATTTGGAGGATGTTTGATATATTTACTCAGACATTTTGCCCTACAATGTTATTTTGACAAAGTGTTTTTCCCCATACTTGTAATGTCTGGATTAGATCAATCTGCCACAAGTTAAAAGAATTTTCTTTTCTCCTGAGTGGGTTCTGACTGCTTCTGAAGAGCAAACCAAAACACTGCCTAACCCAACAGAGATTGTGATGAAAGTTCTTATTGGAAGCAGCTTTAAACCAACGGACAGTGGGAACTGTGTTAGGATTTTGCTGTGTTAGAAAGCCCTAGCAGTCGTCCTTTTAGTTGGAAAGTACCATTGTTAAAACATGCAAGTAAAAATAATCTTCTGGCAGTATGCACTTAAAGCAGGTTTTGACTGTTTTATGTCAAATCAAATGTAGTGGTGTACAAAGTCAAAATAATGTGTCTGTCCAAATACTTATCACCCTGATTGTATGGCCATGATGGGACACTGATGGAAATCTAAAAATCTGTGTGACTTGGGCAATATGGGCCATTAAACGTGTATGAAGGGTACTCCAATTGGAGAGCATCGGAAATGCTCTTGGAATAAACATATTAAATTGGAAACATTGAGACTTGGATTTGAGTGTAATTTAAACACTTCAGACTTAACTTGTTTTTGCAAGTGGTGACAAAAGAAAATGCTTCCGTCTTGGTCTTGTAAAATAAATAAGTTATATAAAGCAGGGGTTACATTCATTACCTGTTCGAGCACATCAAGCTTCAGGTCCAACTTGCTGAGCACCACATCTCCTCCCCAGAGAGACAGCTGCAGGTCAGTTGGTTTGAGATTCTTGATATACTTGTTCACATAGCTCATGAGGAGCGGTGTGACATAGGACTCCAACATGTTGTCCCTGTGCTGAACAAACAACAGTCACTGAGCAGCACGCTGTAATGTAATTCAATGGGTGCTTTACTTACAGCATGAATGTACTACATTTTCTTGTGCAATTCCATGTCAGTCTTCAGTCAGTCTTATTTAAGATCTAACCTTAGAAGCTTAGACCTGAGAAGAGCTGAAAAGGTTTTTTACAAAGTAGATATTTCTGTCATAGCACAAGAACGCAGGTGTTACTTATAACATTAATGAGGGCTGGGTTTATTGGGAAACTTGAATTAAATCAGACTGTACTTAAACTTTTTCTGCTTGTCAAGTCTAAATATTATTTTTTAAAAGTGTCGCAGTATAGATAACAAAGCAGCTGTTGGTACGTTAGCCTGAAAAGTGCACACTGTTGTGCTCCCAAGCCTCTCTAAACAACGGCTAACGAGCTCCTCCTTATATTAACTGTGCGCGAAACTAACGACATTATACGTTACAGTACTACTACACTGGTATTTACACTGACCAGAGGCAGTGCGTGTGGATGTTAATTCAAGCTTCGCTGCCTTTTTTTAAATACATTTCACAGCAGTGGCTGAATTAGCCTGCTTGCTAATGATAACTTCCATTTTTACTAATGCGTAAAAGGGAAACGCCTACAGCACTTGCATATTATATTTCAAAGTGCGTGGAAATGTAAGTAAACCCAATTCGGTGATGTGAATTACGTTGTGTAGTGCTAAGCAGTAAGACAATGTAGTTATTGTGGAGGAGTCAACGTAGCAAGGGAGGCTAGCTAACGTTAGGCTCTCCTGTCATTCTAACCAACGCTACACACAGCACTGCAGCACAGCACAGAGGCTAACCTAACTCACAATAAGTCGCTATAACTTCGTTTCGGCTGGCTTAAACGAGAGACCACTGGTAAAAATAAAAAGACCTCTACTTACGTGACTCTCTCATGTACCCTTTATCGACTTCTTGAATTCGATGTTTAATATACCCTATTCATCACTTCGGCTAATGTTAGCCATGTCTCTCAACAGCTTCGGTACCAACGTCATCAGTAAACACCAACGCGGCTTCCGAATGACTGGGGTGCCTTTAGGTGTCCCAGGAATTTAGGAACTCACAGTTCACTGCACATGTACCGAGAAAGACCATCATCCACGCACCACGACCGGACTAAAACTGGCAAGCGAAGCATTAGAAATTCCTTGCAAAACACAATTAGGTGACGTGGTATTTAGAGGACCGATCTGGGAAATGACTAAAAATAAACACAGAAGAATTTCAAGCGAATGCCTCCTGCACAGCTTCAATTAGTTTTGCAAATGCAATTGTGGTTTGTGATTATCACGGTGATGAACATTTCAAATCAAACCGAGCATGCTGTCACAACGAAATATCTTTCTTTAGTAATGATTAAGAATGATTTACGAGGAGCCCAAAATGCAGCATTACACGTAATATTCGCAACTCCTTTCGCCCGCCCCTAGACCTTATATGGCCGTGGAAGCTCCCTTTCGCAAGAGATAAGACAATACACGTCCTGAATAATATCTCCGTGTAGGATACTCTTTTCTCAAAATTTAACTTGACAATTCAGTAGGTAATGTTCTTCATTTCCACTGGAATTCAACCTTCATTTCAAGCACAGAGATTCCCTTCAGCTTAGACTAAAAAGTCAAATACTAAAACTTTAACATAGGTATCTTTGCATTTCTGTTATACAAGAGATTTGTCTGGTTTCTAAACAAGTTATTGTGACGCAGACCTGATCTCAAACTGAAGTGTTTTTGTCATGTTAAGCCACATATGCAATTGCAGACTCGCTTAAATGTTCATCTACAGGTTATTATTGAGATAATAACTGAACACAGTCTAATGAAAATTAAGATGCAGTGCTAAATGGCGCGGATAATAAATGCTGAATTAAATGACAAACTAAGACAACTAAATGATTTTTCTTGGAGCTTCTTTTGTTGCTTTAGGGTCATGGTTGACCTTGGAATCATAAGAACAAAGACTTAAGTCAAATGACTGTACACTTTAGAACAACATAGGGTAAAAGATTTTTCCGTTTCCAATTTTCTTGTGGCACTAAAAGGAAATCAGAAAGTGGATGTGAAGATCACATGAACTCAGAGGAGCTCAGCTGTGTGTAGACGGTGCAGGGCTGGTGTTAGACCCCAATATTTGGGGGTGGATTCCAGGGAAAGTGGTGTCTCTCCCCCCGTCCATCCTGTCCACCTTAACCTGCACTTAACATATTTTGTTCTTGCAGTTATCTCTGCCTTCTCCCAAAGGTTGTAATGTAATATTTACAACACAGCAGCCTCTAGTGCAGATAAAGCTTCCTGAGGACACAGTCCGCACAGGCCGGTGAAGTGTCCACTCTTTGCCAACTGTCGGCATTATTATTCTGAAATCCGTATACTGTAATACTAGTCTACTTGATACTTCCTTCCCTTTAGTTCCGCTCACTTTTGTGCGCCAAGACAGAATTAAAATTCAGTTTACTGAGTTTGTATATAACCTATGGCCTTATCACACCATTAGGCACAATCTGGTATTCTCGCGACGTAGAAACCAACGCACTAACTTCTGCGAGGTTATTGTTATCATTTAGATAATGACATCCATATAAAAGAAGTGGTTTAAACCCTGTAGGACAGGCTTTCTTTTTCAGCTGGGCTAACAGGTCAAATCAAAGTCGTAAAATAAGACTGGCTGAACTAGTTCCGGATCCCATCATTATTAAGAATATATGAAAGCATTGTTTTAAGGTTATTATTCTTTTCAGATGAGATTTTCCTCTACATACCTGTACAGCGACGTGAGCTGCTTGTTTGTCACATTCAGCAGCAGGATGCAGGCTTACAGATCACTTAGATGGGTTTCGTTTAATTTAGGTTATTCACACTTAATCCAAACAGATTCAGATGCTCATTTTAGGAGCCGCTTCCTCAATGAATTACTTATAAATAAAATAAAATAACATAAAATATCGTATCCGGCTATTAATAATAATACTAATATTAACAATAATAATAATAACGATGCTTTTAAATATTATTTTTCCTGAGACTTTTTGCATTCTGTTGTCTTTCCATTTAGAAACTCGCAGTGCGTATCTGAGTGGACCACTGGGCCTTTCAGCAGCAATGAACAACTTATTAACTTATTTTTTATCGTAACCATTTTTGTCAGACTCTGTTTTCGAGCCCATTAAAGATAAATGCTTTTTTTTTTTTATTCAACTTTCAGGTGAATATCAAAAGTGATCGCGGAGACAAAAATAGCTGGTAAAAAGATGAAGGCCTGGAGGCCTGTCACACTAAAAGAGAGAGAAATCTCCGTAAGATAACAAATAACGACGAGTTCATCCTGTCACAGGCACCAGCTCTGATGGATACTGTTCAAAAGCTGTTTAGCCCGATTAGTGGCCAAAAGGTTAGTTGGATAAAATCCAAATGTTTGAATTTCTACTTACACCAGTTTTTATTAACCGCTCAGTGCGCAGTACTCAGTACTTCCTGCTTCTGCTCCTTATAAAGCGTATTATCAGCAAACTATGTTGTGTAAATTAAACTACGGTTCACAGAAGTTCACACTTCGACCACTATCGACCTGGAGCTTTTCCACATCTCCTCAGTTAGAGAGAGACTGCATTTTTAATTTGTGGATGTGCTCAGTATTAGTCAGACAGACGCAGGTGTGTTTCAGAATAAGAGCTTTAAAAAAACACACATATACAAACACAGCTGAACAGGTTTTGTTTGTGGTGATGAATTAATTACTTGATAAAACGTCTCATCTTGTTGGGTTAAATTGCTTTCTGACTACTTTTGCCGCTTTGCTGGTCAATAATGATATCAGAGGCGACGCAGATAAAGGCGTGTTATGGCTGCTAATGCGGATAATATAATACTAATCAGCCTCTCTAGGCTCTAGATATTGAAGATGATAATGGGGCTTAATAATTCTGAGGCGATGACAGACAGTGCTGCATAGAGCATTTCAATAATTTCATGATCATCGTTTATTTAAAAAAATGAGATTCTCATATTTAGTTATCACTCGCAATAACACATATGATCATTCAATATTTTTCTAGTACTCTCATGTTAATTCATCTACTGGTCTATTATAAGAGAAAAAACACTAAGCTCTCACTGTAAACATGATGACCATGGTAAATGGTTTCATTAAATATTGCTTTAGGGCTAACATGGCTTTTTGTATTTTAATTTGCGTGAAACATGGAATAAAAACAGAACGAATGCAAATATATGATGGAAGTATTTATTTCTAAAATACAATTTAACATACTTTAAACTTATGATTGTTTTTTGACAACTTTATAATTTTCAATGTCAGAAAAAAATGATAAAAAAACAACATTATGTACATGGTCTTGATATTTACAGGTGGTTTGAAAGCTGGACGTGGCCATGGCTCCGCTGCTGTCCCACTTGAGGTGCAACCAAATCCCACCCTAAAAGATGCTGCAGTAAACGTGTCCTCGTTTGGAGATTGTCTTTTTTTGTCCCAAACAATCTTTTTGTCCATTATTATCCTGTTAAGTCTGTCCAGGCTAGAAGTCCTGATGTGGGCTGTGCGTCAAACTGTGCCGTCGCAAGTCACAGTTGCGCCGAAACACCTTTCCGCAGCGGCCACAGCTGTAGGGCTTGATGTCTGTATGGGTGAGAAGGTGAGTTTTCAGGTTACTTCTTTGATTAAAGGTTCTTCCGCATGTGGGGCATTTGTGGGGAGACTCCTGTTTAGATTTAAAGCAAGCAAAGGATTATTCCCTTTAATTGTGTAGAAGGTCTATCAGTTATATTTTTTGTGTCAGCTGTAACTCACACCGGTTTACACATCAATTATCCTGAAATCTTTATGCGTAGCTCCCATTCACATTTTTGTTTTAATTTGAGAATTGGCCGTTTCGTATCCCCATGCATGCAGCAGTGACAGATATTTAGTGAGGATAGCATCATGGTGACTGTTTCATATTTTCAGCTTACCTGCATATGTAAGGTTTTATGGACGGCTAGAGTTCGAGACTGACAGAATCCTTTCCCACATTCTTGACATTTGAACGGTTTTTCCTTTGAGTGGATGTATCTGTAAAACAGAAATAACACTTAATCAAACGTCTGCTCCTGCGTGGATTTTCTTGTGGCTTGTTACAAAGTCCAGAATCACAGGGCCAAAAAATAAATCTCTGCGTAAAAGTGCTTTAGCGCCCTCACATTGAAAACTCAGGGAACAGTGTTTAAAATGAAGAAGCCTTTAATTGGTCGCTCTCAATAGGTCATTTAGAGAAATCAGTGCTGACACCCCGCTCCCTCAACCCGGTGGGTAATGAATGCATCATGCATAAAGCTTTCTCACCTGTGGTCTCTGAGATGGTCCTGTCTTCTGAAGGCCTTGTGGCAAATATCACAGGTGTACGGCCGCTCGTCTGTGTGGGTCCTCTCGTGGATGAGGAGGTTGTAGGACTTGGTGAAATGCCTTCCGCAGAACTTGCAAATAAATTCCTTTTTAGTCTTGGATGGGAGCCTGCCCCGCGTAGGTTTTCTGTCCGGGGACAGCTTGCTCAGCTCAGTGATGGTTCCCCCTAGTCCCGATGCCAACTTCGCCAGATCCGCAGCTTTCGGCGGGTCTTCCTGAGTGGCAGCGAGGGCCAGGTTAGCGAAGTCAAACCTCGGTCTGTCCTTGTGCAGCGAGGGAACGCCGTGCGCAATGGCTTGTTTTGGATGGAAGAGCTGCGCTGTGAAGGGTATCGCCGGGAAGGGAATCCGGGGGTCCACCAGACCCTGCGCGGCTGCCATCTCTGTGATCGTCGACCTCAGTCCTTGGATGTGCGGATAACCAAGAGTCCAGTGGTTCATTTGCATGGTTTGCACGGCGCTGAGGCCGTACAGTCCCGTCAGCTGGTCAGCGGGAAAAGTGTTGACGGCCTGTAGGAAGGAGTAGTTTGTGAGTTGGAGGGCCGGGTGCAGTGGGATCGGAGCGTGCAGGGCTTTGCTCCCCATGTCGACTCAGACCTCTGCAGAAGACACGGTGATAATCCTGGAGGAAGAAAACACAAAAACGATCAGTATTGCCACGTTAGAGCCACTAATTATGTGGTTGCAAAGGCAGGCAAAGTATAGTCCTCCGTTAGCAGCCATATGTTTTCCTGTTCACAACTATTTTGTTTGAAAGAGGCTTTTTGTATATATTTTTTTCTAATTTCTAAATTTACATCATAGTTTTTATCAAACTGAAATTATGTCCACCCACAAAGGAGGCTCTGTTCCTTCAGTTATCAAATGTGAGGGGGAGAAAATGTGTTACTTAATTTTTTAAAAACTCCATAAAACCTTGGAGCTAATCAGGCAAATAAACTGTAAGCAACCTGTAAAGGTGCAGCAGTATACTTATAATAAAAAAATTACCTTTATCAGAAGCAGAACCACAGATAGAATTTGAAACATGTATTTTACACTATAGCTAAACAAACATTTGTCCCTTAAAAGCGGAATATGAGCTATGAAAGCAATTGAAAAAAACAACAAATCAGTCATCGAAACTGTAATGAAATTAAGTGGGTGTACAACTACTCATATGGCACCGATTAACACTTTAAATTACATATTCGCTCGACTCCGTGAAGCACTAAATCTCATGGGCCTACAGGGTAATTAGAGAAGACACGTTGTTTTTGACGGCTGTACTTGGTGTTTCACAATGCAAAACAAGTGCTCTGTATGTAGATTTGTAGATGTCTGAATTTTTGCCAGCAGAGATCAAAAAGCCTATGTTATTGTGCACTAACATGAGTCAGAGCAAAACACACAAATGCTGGCTTTTACGCATAAGAAAGGTACTTTAATCTTTGCTGGAAATGCATGTGCTTTTTTTATTTTTATGGCCGTGAACAGTCGCCAGTAAATTTTACAGGCAGTAATATTTTGCTTTTAGCTCTATTTTATTTCATGCTATATGTTTTTGTATAGGACAGGTTTCAGCTGGGCGAGAAAACGTGGCAGTAAATAACCTAAAGGCATTTTAAGCTACTTTCACACAGAGCGATGTTAAATAAAAACAGACCTCCACCTATCTCCGCAATGTGGGACAAATAAGGCGAGCTGACGGTGCAAGAAGACGAAGGGCCTGGCTCCATAGTTGTGGGGATGACAAGTTCTGTTTTCCCACACAGAAAAAGTCCACCGTGTTAAGTTCAAGCCTGGCTGTGCGCCAGCGGAGCAACGGCGAGCTGACCTTTAGATTCAGTCGAGGCGGAAAAACATGGAAAAACATTTTTTTTGGATGATGAAATAATAAACTGCGAGATGTGTTTTTTGTGTGTGAGATCAGGCTGAGTCATATATTTAAAAAAAAAAAGGTCTGCTGAACTTTTAACGTGGTTATCCTGCTTAAGGAATTATTCACACTTCAGAGAGGGGCTTGCAGGGGGAGAGCGCCGGAGGTCCGCTCGCTCCTTTCAGTCAGGTCGTTACGTTCGTTTCACGGAGATATTTTCATTCTCTCTGCTGTACTTTCCCTTTCACAGACACTCTAGGGTTAAATATAATTTTGCACAGGTGCAACATAACTAACCGTGCAGGCACTTGTTGTTCTTCGCCCATGTGTACAATTTTGCTCAACCTGTTCTTCTCTCAATAACCTTTGGACTTTCCACTTTGCAATTTACACTTTGACAGCAGCATACGTGCATTGTCCTGCTGTTCGAATTCCCGGCAGTTTCTTTTTTTGGCTGAAGGTTTTAAATTTCTATAAGTCGCAAACACAAACGCCACCGTTGCCACAGAGGCCACACTGCTTGTTCCAGCGCTGTGCTGCGCTATGCACAGAGACCAGGAGTGTCAAAACGTGGATGAACTATGACCTCAAGCTGGTGACCATCACGAAGCAATAAGCACCTTTAGAAACAACATCTGATCTAGCTTTGCTGCAAGGAGAGTGGACTTTTTAACCAACAGTTTAGGCTCTTTGGTTTGTAGATCGAACAGTAAAAGTTAAGAACTTTCTTTCGAGTTATAAAAAGTTATTTAAAAAGTGAGCAGAGTGAAGTTGGTCCCCTTCCTGAGGAGATTGACATACCCTGACAAGCACAATCTTACCCCAGTAACTAGCTGCCAAAGGTCCTGCTGTATGTCAGTAATCCACAGTGACTATAGAACCGACGAGCTCCAACAAAACGCCGCTAAAAGTTTTCCAAGTTCCAAGTCCATGAAACTTTCATGTAACCACGCAGCCAACTTTCATGTCTCGAGCGTTTGCAGAGATGTGACAAGTCGTGGAAAGAGGCGAAGAAGTTTGGAGGAGAGACAGCAGCAAGCGTGGAAGTGTCGTTCGGAGCTTAGGCTGGAAGTGTGCGTAATGCGCACCGGTCCTTCACTTTTCAGGGCTCCGGGGCTCTGGAGCGCTCAGCCCGCCCTCCGACACGCCTCCGACCCCCGTCCTCTATCATTAACTCCAATGTTCCTCCTCTGTTTATTTGTGTTTGGATAGCAACTGGGACTCCAGACCATAGCAGAGATGCGTGTACAGCTCAACCTGCCTCCTCTGACACCTCTCATATACCATATAGCCAAGGCTGATACCTTCTTTTGGAAACAAGATTGGAAGCGTAGGGGGAAAACCTGATCATTTTTTTCCCCCTCAAACTCCACGCTTTCGAAAACGTGCTTTTGGATAGTTGAACAGCTTACAACTTTTTTTTTTTTGAAACCGTAGACCCCATTTAGGAAAATAGAGGGCACTTGCAAAACCACCACATTAAATCGCATTATTTCATTGCGGTAAGAGTAAAAAAAAAGAAAAATCAAATCAGAAAAAAAGAATCCTGAGATCAACGGCATGGTGAACAAATACAAAGCAAAACATTTGATGCAGTTGTGTATTTTATTCAGTCAGTAAACCGCTCTTCTCTCTGCAGTTTGAAAATTTCTTTAAACTGTGTGAAAACAAATGGATAAAAAGAAGCTAATGACACTTTTATAAAACCGTCTCACAGGTTGCCACGAGATATTTAACTGAACCAATTATCCCATTTGTTTTCCAGAAATAACTGTGTTACATTTGATTTTGTGTGCAGTATAAATGCCTGTAATATTCTAATGACCAGTCTTCAGAAACATTTCAATAAAAATCTTCTGCTCCTTAAAATCGATTTTATGAATCGTGACAGAGGATATAAAATTAATCAGACTGCGTTTATGTTGCTGTGCACACGTTTAGTAGGAATTAATTCTTTTAACGGTGCAAATCTAAAGTTCAAGTGCGCCTCAGAGGCACAGGGGTGACTTTACGCACACAGGAGAGCTGCACCTCAGGCTTATTAAATAAAGATGTTTACTCTTCATTATTTGCACCTTTTATTGATATTAATGTAAAGAAGATATAAATGAATGATGAACACGTTCTCATACTGTACCCCTCTACTGGAAACGTCACATGTCCTATAATTTGTCCCTTGATCAGTTTTTTCCTAACAGCCTTATGACAAATATATGACATAGCGACTGGGGGAAAAGTTTAGTTTTTAACATTAATATGCAATTAATAAATGTTCAGAGCAGCTCTGCTGTGAGGAGCCGCAGCGCAGAATGCAAGTCTGCAGCGCCGCCTATTGGGACATTAGCGAAACAACGAGCTGCTTCCTCGTCCACCCATGTGTTTGCGGCTTTGACAGAACACAGTCTGTTAGAGCAGCTTATTTTCTGTTGACACCACTGAAAAATAGCTTTAATAATAATAATAAAAATAATAAAAAGGGGAATTCATGCTTTTAAAATCCTGAAATATTAAAAAAAAGTTATTTGGACTACAAGTCGAAAAACAATTCCCAATTCAAATATAATTCATTTCTGCAGCGGATCACTCACTGGAGCCTCTGGCTCATTCATGCAAGTCTTTAAACCAGAGTTAATAATCAAATGAGTGCAAAGGGCCAGACATATCTGAGTTCATTATGTGAGAGATAACAACCGCAGCACTAAGACGTTCAGTCTATCCAAGAGCTCATGTAGCCTAATTTTCGTTTTCTTAGAGCTGCACAACATTTTCTGCACACAACATGCTTGTGGTTTTCGTTCGGTTTCATATCACCCAGGCCTCTATCTTCACTGTCAAAACACAGAACAATTGCAGAGAGATTAGAAGACACACAACCCCTCCATTTTTACATTATAGATAATGACGTTTTCCTATCATTTCCACGGTGTACATTTATAACAAAGTTAATTATGTTTATTTTGGGTCCTTGGAAAAGGGCCATTAAAATAGTCAGTAAATTTTTTAAAGTATCTCTTGGGCTTGTTCACAATAAAATCGCCAGTGATTAAATTTCCATTTATCCACATTGTCGAAATTCATTACAATCTGAGTTTGAGTAAAAAGAAGTCAAATATTTTTCTGTAAGGAAAATATAACCTTCCTGTGGGAACTCAGCTTGTTTTGTGAAATTACAAGTTAAAATCTACAGTGAAACACTCAAGTCTTATTAGAAGGCAAATATACATTTTATGGAGCTCTGATATAAGTATTAGAAATGATTTCCTCTCTTGGTATTTCTACACCATTTGTCTTTACCTCAACAATATGCCGACAGATAGTAACACTACACCAGAGCTGAGTACACACTCTGATATCACAGTTATTCAAATCTTACTCAGGTATCATTATCTAGTCTACTGGGACCTGAGCAGACTGTGGAATTTCCATTTCTGGAGGAGTCTGTTTTTTAATGTTCTCCTATATCTGGACCCTGCTTTTTATTTTACAGTCGCAGCATATTTGCGCTCTAGTATTACTGTATTCTTTATAGTTGAAGTAAAGTCAGAGCCAGAGAGTTAGTGCCTTGCCCTTTGGCCCTGCCCTGAGTCCCCTGAAGCCGCCATCATTCTCTGTGATAATCTGACTCCCACAGAGTATCAGTGTTGCAGCTCAGTGCAGCTGCCAAGCCTGTAATGGCCGACACTCCTCTTCCAATAACGCACGGTGACAGAAGAGAAGACTAGCGGATATTATTACTAAAGAACTACAGAGCTCTCACGCGTTTGCACTAAAGATTTCAACACAGAAATTAACTTTGGACTTGCCAAAGCTTGAATGCATTATCTACAGTATTTCCTGCAAATGCTGCAAGTGACTTTAATACATTATTGATGTGTGGAGGAGCATGTGTTACAGTCTTCTCTGATGGAAGTTTTAAAAATGCACATTTCTGGATGTGAATCTCATTCAGGCTACACAAATCAAACTCATATATATATATATATATATATATATATATATATATATACTAAATATATCCATATCATTTTCTTCACAATGTTTATGATGCACTGGTGTTGTGCTTGGGATCTGAAATGAACTTCAGTAAAATGAAAATCAGTAGATCAACAGAGGTTTCTTTCCTCTTCACTTTATTCAAAGCCATAAATTGTTAGTGTAAAGCCCTGCTCCTGTTCTGACACTGTGTTATTAATCTAGATGTTCAGTGTCCCAGCTCCTAAGATGTGAGCACGCCTGTGTGTGTCATCATAACACAATAAGCAGTTCAAAATGTATTTTGACTTTAACATATCCTGTTCATATTGTGTCACCTTATTTTGAAACTCTACTCCTTACCTCTGCCGTACTCAACCTGAAGGGATCCTCAGCAGAAACTGTGGAGCTGCTGCTGGCTTGTGTCTCGAGTCAGACTGGAGCCTGTTTTTGTGTCTCCGTTTGTTGCCGAGTCTCTGTGAATGCTGGCAGACAGGATGTCAGGTCCATACTGTAAGAGCAGGGGGAGGTAAACCTGTCACTCTTACCTACCTGTTGTGGTTTCAAAGCCCCCACATCCCCACCTACAGTCGCACTCATCCTGTCCCAGCAGCAGCTCTCCGGATGGCTGTTTCACATTCAAAGACCCTCTAGTCAGAATTTCCTCCACATCACGTCTCTTTTACCTGAAATTGTGCATTTCTAGAGAAAGGGGGTTATGTCTCTTTTGACTCATGACTTGTTGATATTTAAGAACAAAAAAGAATCACATTTTTCTGTTTGAAATAAATGTGTAATTTTTTTGAAAACAACTGATTTAAACAATTATTAAATAAAATAACTTTACAAAAACAACAGTAAACTGTGGGGCTAGCCTGCTTCATAATAAATTGTTCATACAGTTATTGTAGGTTTTTCTTAGCAAAATTGCCTTTTATGGTAAAGCTTGATGGTTTTCAGCATATTAGCTGTCTTATGGTGAAACCTTTGGTGACAAAAATTTCCATACAGTTTAAGAAGACGTATTTAAGCAAATCAACACGTAGACTAAACAACTGAAAATGAAAAACAAACAAACAAATTACACGAGACGAACTTGTGTCCATCTGAGAAACTGAGCTGATGTAGTGCTTTCAAAAGAGATTTTTTTAAATAAGACACATAATTCCATCAGCCTATCATCCTATCCCATCAACCAGTGTAAATTAGACACATTCATTATAGATAAATAATTAATAATAAATTGCTGGATTATTTAAAACTGATGACGACATTCTGACAGTGAGCAGGAGCTTACTTTCCTAGACAGTGCAGTGCGGAGTAGATCAGCAGTGACAGTGACAATGTGCTTTATTGAACAACAATGCCCCCTGTTGGTTCACACTCAGATTACTATGGCTGCAACATTTCATGATGTATCATCATAAACTGTACGATTAAGTAATGAGGGCATTTCTGTCAATTTTAGAACTACAGTAGAGAGAACGGCCAGAATGAGACATGAAACACCATATGGAAACTTCAGCCTCAGGAACATAGGCCACGCCTTACATTAGACCTCTGTGCTCTGTCGAGCATGATACAGGATCTTTGTGGGATCAACTAACATCTTCTTTCATGAACATTATTAAATATTTTAGTTATATAATTTAAAACTCTTACAAGTTAAGATTGAAGTTAACATTACTGTTTTTTAATTGCTGTTGTTCTAACTTGAAGTATTTTAATTTGAAAGGATGAGTTGAATGAACAAACTACTGTTTGTTGTTTGAATGTTTGAGACTCTTATTTGTTTGTAGTAGAAAAATACAAGCATGATAAAAGGATGTTGTTCAGTCGAGTGCCTACACCCAGACACTTTAACAAAATCAGAGTTGCTCCTACGCCTCAGACGTTGTCTGATTTTAGTGCAAAATGGCTCAAACAGCTGTGGTGTTCTTCATGTTCAATTAACAAGTGGCTCTTTAAACTTAACTTGACAGTCTGATTTTGCTACTGCATCTATTTATCATGTGTAAAAACCTAAATTGTTAAAGACAACAGGATTGAACGTGCAACTTTCTGCCGAAGTCAACTAAATGTCTGCGCATTCTAATTTAGCCTTTTATGACAACGAGAAACATGTTGTGAGCAGGAACAGCAGTGTGGAGCATACAGTATGTAGACTGCATTCCTCCGCTCTCCTGCACGATCTCTTCTCCATCTGCTGCCCATTGCCACTCACTTCACTGGTCTCCTGCCATCTGTTTAACAATGCTCTGCACTTTTGCGTGACCAAAAGCTTTTGCTCCCTGCAACGTCATCCGCTTTGCCAGATAGACACAGAAGAAAACCGCCATGATATTGTACTCCTTCAACCAATAAACAGTTAATGCTGCTCAGCACCAGCACTGAATCCAATTCGTCAGCAAATAGCTTCCTTTCAGTTGTCTGTGCTGGTCAGGCACTTCTGTAGAGCTCCCTGTCATTAACATGACATATTTAGTTATTTGTTGTCTGACTTGATGGAAAGCACAGTGAAAAGACGAAGCTAGTGGAGGGATCTGTGGACGATCATAAATGTGCTTTGAAAAATGTCAAAGACATCTGATCTCTGTTAAATCATCAGCTGGTTCAATTGATAGATGAAAAATCAACATCACGTCAGTATTTATATAAGTTCACATTCACTAGACTTAATATCAAACCCTGGGAAAGTGGGAAAGCCGATGAGTACATTTCAAGAGAAGAAACTGGAAACAAAGGCTTTGCTTTTTAAGACTAGCTGTATCAGAAGTGGGAGATGAAGCGGGCTGAAATGATGTAAGGAGGAGTGAGAACTATAATTATTGGGACGGACGAGTGAATAAATGTGGTGGAATGGTTGGAAAGATCTTAAAGGAAAAAAGGAAAATGAGTAGCTGGAAAGCGAGAAGATAAAGATGAGTATATATGCAAAGCCCACATGTGTGCAAATGTGTGCACGTGTGTGAGTGGCGACGGAGTATGTGTTTGTAAAAAGCCAGCAGGAGAGCTGAGGTGAGCAGTATCCTGCAGGCTCCCGGCTCCACTTCCTCTGCAGCTAAAATATATAGGCAGAGAGGGTCGTATCAAACTGTCTCATGCATGCTCTCCCTCCTATAAGGTCACTGCATTCGTGCATTGCAATGTGATTGTCACAAAAAAAAGGTATTTTCTCTTCGAGGCTCAGCTGTGACAGGCGTGACCTTTTTAGCTGCCGGGCGGGGATTCTTTGGATTCAGCTGTTTCGCTGGTGTGAGGGCTGTGGTGCTTTTTAAAAGGTGCCTCATGCCTTATAGCCGTCCACACTTTTCTCCCAGAACACTGAGTGACTGGCACTTCACTTTACTGCCTTAGCTCAGTTAAAATCCTCTGTGAATCCAAGATTTTTTTTTCTGTGCTTCTGCTATTGTGGATCGTGCGTCAGTCCTGTGATCCTACAGCACTGCACATTTTAGTGAGTCTCAAGCACGTCGGAACAAAGACAGGAAAGACACAAGGTGTTCAGATTTGTGTAGATATTACAAAAACAAGATATAATATGCGAAATTTAGTGAACTTCAGATGTGCTAGTAAGTGGATCTTGTTATCTCCTGACAGAGCCAGGCCAGCTTTTCCTCTCTTATGCTAAGCTAAGCAAACAGGCGCTTGGCTTTATCTAATACACCGACGTGCGGTAAGGTTATGCCCAAGCAGAACTCGTTTGAATGATGAAGTTGAGGTGCAGTGACACTTCAACACGTGGACTGAAGCAGCGGGGGACTAACCCTGCTGCCACCCCTACCTATCATGCCCCTATAACCTACTGCGACTTGTTATAAGCTGCACCGGGTGCAACTGTACTGTCTGCACTCCTTAACTGCTGATCAACTCCTGCTGGTGAGGTGACGGACAGTAAAACTCTCCCAGCACCTGTTTCCTGGTCACGCTCAAGGGTTGTTAATAGACTGATGAGAGACATTAACAAAGTTACTGCAGCACACTGGGAGGATAAATCACTGGGAGTGTAGAGTGTCTCATCCAATTTGTCAGAAGTGACATTTTTAAAAGGTCCCACTGACCACTGCATCCGTCCTGTACCTGGGGAAAGATGGAAAGATGTAAACAGAGCGAGGATGGAGAGATTTAACAGTGCTTGGGTGTATAGGGCAAAGGAGGATCTGATGGAAATGAGGAATGGAGAAGTGAACGAATGGCTCTAAGAACTTGTTGATCCAGACTACCAGTCATGATGTAGGGTAATCAGGCCTCCTTGAAAACATTTCTGTTGGATGAGGAATGAATAATGCAATAGACCCAGTCATTTTCCCACATCAACAGCAACAACAATAACATTCATCCTGTGTGATTTCATATAATTTCTTTATTCCCCTGCCTTTTCTCTCCCTTTGTGATGTGCCAGACATATGCACATTACAAAGAGAGCCAGGAAATGGCTTTCCACTTTAAAAAATGAGAGCAGATCTTGACACTGTTACAAGAAAGACCTTTGGCTGTGAAGGACCTTTGGGAGAGCTACTCTGTAGGCAGGCACTTTTCTCCAATTCTCATATAAGCAGAGAACAATGTAATTAAACGTACCCACAAAGAGCAATATTTCTTCAGTGTGTTATCATTATTCTGCAAATGAGTCACTGTCATAAAAGACAGAGAAGACTGAGGTTGTTTTTCTCGATGCTAAAAATATCCCAGTTGGCTGGAGTCCAGCCTTGTTGCTCCTCTCCCTCTCATTTTCCTCCCTCTCTTTGAACTAAAATAACATAATTTTTCGAGTGGATTCTTGCGTTATTGATGGATTTCCCCTCCACAATGGTTTGAATTAATAGCTCGGATGCCTGTATGGTTGCATTTAGTGTGTGGACACACACACGCATGCATACAAACGCTTTCAGACATTATTATAACCACAAACACACACACACGCACTAACTAAAAGTTAATGTACACAGGTGCAGTCTTTAGGGAGGTTGCTTTTGCTCTCTCATCAGTCACTCGTAATCACTTTCCTTCCAGCCCAGTAAATTACCGCTTTTTACTGATGCATTTATAGGATGCATGTTCACAACTTGTAGCCAGGGAAGAATTTGACCACCACCAGGAATACATTACAAGCTTCTGCATCCATACAGTTACACAATCAATACAGTCATACAGTCATTCCACAGACAGGAAATCTTGTTTTATAAATGTCTACTTAGTTTGTGAAATGTATTTGTACTTTTAATAGGGTTTTAAGCTGTTTACGACATATGGGTGAGAGTAGAATTATTGGTCAAGGTGGTGCTCCTGTGGGCGGCTGTGGATATTGGCAGATTGCACGGCTCCACCGGACTCGTCCCGGGGAGGTCCCAATGACCTGTTTTATACCAACACTGGTGCTTTGTCGTAAAACCGGGGGGAAGTCGAGTCACAACTCTAGTATTTGTTTGAAGCGGATGGAAAAAGTTCTCCTGTGGCAAGAACATGCAAGTGTTGTGTGCTGCTATGTCAAATGGGAGCGGAGCTGCGGAGGGAAACAGGCTGCTTTGCCTTTGCGTAGAATTTAGTTTGGTTCCCAGGTTCTGGTAAAATACTCCTATTAGCACAGAGGAAAGGAAAAACCACATTCCCCTCTTGTTATTTTGGATGGAAACTGTCTCTTGTCACTGCTGTTTGAATGCTGTAAATGGAGGATAGTGGCTTGCATAGAGAGGTGTGATGTATTATTAAACTGCTCACAAATCAGATATTTCTCACCCCTGTGAAAGTTCAAATACTGGCTCTGTCATACCACTGCTATCTACTGCTATTGCAGGAAAAATGTTGCTTTAAGCAAAATGGTACCATATAGAATATTTAAAATATTGCACATGCTCCCTTACAAATAAAATAATTACATCTGCTCTGTCCAAAATGAGACAGGTGGAGAAAACAATCAGAAACAGTGTTTCAGCAGATTTCCTAAAATATTTCCTGAATATTACCTGTCACGATAATAAAAAAAAGTGTGTGTGCATGTGTAGTAGTGAATGCCAGAGTGATGGATGGTGTAAGTGTGTTCCAGGATTATGGTTTATGAAAGTGAAAGGGCCCTGGGGTTGAACTGTGAAGCACATAATCTCAGTCAAATTGCTCGACTGGATGGACCAAAGCATTATTATTAAACACCTATGAGAGGGCCTAGAGCTGGTGGAGGCCTGCGCGCAACCAACTTCACACTCTCTGGCGGCTCTGGTCACACGACCTTACCATTTGGGCATGAAATTAAAACGCTTCTCGTTTATGAAATTGGAACGGCATTATTATGCAGTGATACATTTTAGAAAGTGCAATCCTTGACACCTTTTAAACGTGTAGTAATATCATTCCCTGGTGCTATCTTTACAGTTTATAGATTCCTTCCATACGGTGGGTTTTATCTTTGAGGGGAGAATATTAAAAAAGGGTAATACTTTTGGCAATAGGTTCCAGATTTGATGGCTCATGTGAGAATTGGCTATAAATCATGTGGTATTGATTTCACATGTGTAGGACTATCAGGCTTTAAGGAGGAGAAGAGGAAAGGGAATGCAGTCTTCAGGTTGATCATCTGTAGCTTGTTGGAGGGACTGAGGGCCCAGGAGCTGGTTCTACAGCTCCGGAAGCTGTTAAAAATATTATAAAAGTTCCATATCCATAATTATTCAGACTTTTTAGATTTATAAATATCAGCTAATGCGTATGGTGAATGTATTACTGGTTTAAACATGGAAGTCCCTATTGCTGCTCCCTAACAGTGCGCTTGGTAATTCTAACCCTTAAAGGCAGGGGGATTTTAAAAAGAGTCTGGCACAGTATATTTCGTAGTACACAGTGACCTGTGAAGGATAGGTTGTAACATGTTGAAGCATTGGTAAAGCAGGATTTAATTCCACTGTAACACTGATACATTTTGAGCCCTTCATGTTCACCGTCTGTGTCATTTCATGTTCACTAGAAAAACACAGAACCAAACCAGCTCTATGGTTCTTTTTCTGGCTCATATTTACTGTTTTGATTCAGTCTCTCCATGCTAATAAAAACACTCTAAAAACCCCTCTGCACCAAACAGCAGAAAGAGTAAATAACCTGCGAGTCAACACAGTGGAAAGTTTGGGAGCTAAAAGCTTGATATGTTCCTCAGGTGTCAGTGGAGACCAAACACAGAACTAAAAAGAGAGTGAGTGTTGGGTTACGTTAGTCTTACTGCCAGAAACATGAGTCCAGAGATTTCACAGTTTTTACAATCATTACATTCTTTTCAAAGTGTTTTGTTCATCCATCATAGCCTGCATGTATGCTGCATATAGTATGTGCACTGACACAAGTGAGTTCCACACTTAGTGGAACATGGTTCATCAAGTAGGCCTTGTTGTGGAGTCCAAGTATCATACATGTTACTCTGGCAAGCTGCAGCTGGCCTGGGTTACGAAGCTGGAAGTGTTTACCATGGTCCACATGGCTAATTTGTGTGATTTTATTTAGCTGTTGTGTTCCTGGACTTTTGGTCTGGTGGGGTGGAGTGTGTGAGGGGATTGGTATGGAATGATGGGGGGGTTGCAGCAACAGTCAACAGATGCTGTCAAAGTGACCGCAGGGAGGAAGCAGAGACAAATGCTCCTCATTACAGTGCTGACTGCAGCCCAGTGGCCCAGTAACCAGCAGGAACCCGCTCCACGTCTCTGACTGCACAGCTGCAGATCAGCTGATCCTCGCCGGCTCCACTTACCGTCAGGACCCATTCACGTCTTCACAGCTTCTGATGAACACGGACGTGTTGTGGCAGCCACTGTTGTACCAACACAGGAGATAGTCAAATTAAATACAGGACACAGTCCAGAAACATTTGTCTCGGCTTCCACTGCAGCAACAGCCGACCAACGTTGACTCAGCTCGCGCTTTGATTACCATTATCATTTTAAAGCGTTTTTTAATACCCAGTCATGCCTGGACACACTGACTGACAGTTCAGGACACTCCCGAGTTAGATTCTGCTTGCAGTGCAATACTCTAGACCACATCCGAGGCGGATGGATTTCATTGTCAGTGGAATTCTGCATTGTCTGGACAATGTCCAGTCACATCTGACATGTGACATCATGTTTCATCTGAGAAACATAAAGAGATGGAGGAAAATATGAACTAATTGAATTAAATGCAACCACATGAGGTCTATAACTGACATTTTCAGGCCAAGTGTGGGTAACCAGAAATTTCCTCGATATCTGATCTTTATGATCAAGTATCGAAAACATATTGAAATGACAAGTGTAACTGCAGGCTTAGACTCAGCTGACTTAGATCTTCATTAAATGGTTTGTCTTCTGATCATAAAGATCTGCTCATGATATCATTTGGAACCCCGAACCTGAAATAAATTACATAATTACATGAAAACATCCTTCTCAAACAGACCATTCCTCTTTTTTTTCAGTTTTCAAGTTGCCTTATGTTTTCTTTCAGATAAAGTGGATGATGTCATTATTTATTATCTTATTTATCTTCTCGCTCACCCTGTAAGTGCTAAATGTTCTTTCATATGCTGTGGGTTACTGCAAAAACTGAGAAAAAAAGTGGTGATTGTTGTTAAAGGGCGAGTACAACTAGGGTGAGAATTATGCTCACAAGGGTGAGTATAATTACCAATATGTGCAGACTGTATAATCTGTACCACTCCAATGATGGTAAATCACCATCATGTGGTGATTTTTAAACTTAAAAATTGTACTTCTGTTAACTTATTCCTGGGCTATTGTAACATTGTATTTTACATAAACATCTTTTGTTTACTCAAGGTAAAGTAATACGAATATGTACATTACATCTTGCTTTACAAATGAGTTAACTAAACAATCAATTTGACATTTAGTCAACTGAACTTATAATTTTAAGTTATGAAATTTATAAAAAAATGACTTGTAATAAATGCTTTATTTCATATTCATTATTGTAATTATGATTTCCTGTAGTTTACAGAACTTTATGTTTGTAATAAAACACAGATTAACATTTAAAGTTAGCAGGAGAAATGTTTGGACAATTTCATTTGTGCTTTAATTGCTAATAACTCTATGTTTCTAAGGCGTAACGTCTTGTAACTTTTTTTCATGCCAACAAATATAAGCTTTAGTCTTTACAGGATGAATCTACGTACTGTACAGGTTCACTATTATTGAAAAAAGTTATGTTGTGAATTTACTTTAATTATTCTATAAGATGTGTGACTGACTGTAATCTAAAGCTTTTTCCCAGGTCCTCACTGACTGGATTAACAGTACAGTACAACCATGTCCACTGGGTTTATTTCATTGGGCTGTGAAACCAATGTGAGCAATATCCCTGACCCCAATCAGGAGTCAGACAGCGGTACGGGGGTCACCAGGGGTTGCAATGGGCCCCTCTGGATGTACAGGCAGGGAACTGTAAAACTGAAAGACCAGGAGCCCGAGCTCTGTGTGTTTACCTCGGTGCTTTTACAAGTGATGTCACCACGTTGTAAAAAGATACAGTTCTCGGCGGCCTCTCCTTTTGTTACTATTTGAGAGAATAAACATGGCGTAAGTACATGGAGAGAAATGGAAGCAGAGGACTGTGTGACTGGAGGGTAGTTGGGAAAAAGGGCTCCTGTGGTTCGTGGTGAGTCCAAGCAGCTGTAGTGGACTGTGGGGATCTGTAACTGTCCAGGTGCTGTGAACTTGGGCCTAGCCACCGCTGGCCAAACCCTGCTTACTGTTGAACAGGGAGATCCTGCCTATAAATATTCAGCCATTCTGATTTTTTTTGGTACATAGGACCTTAACAGCAACACAACTGTTGATGATTCCTCCTTCACTGTGCATCTACATGAATATGTGAATCATTGTGTGTGTTTCCTCTCTTAAAATTAAGGCTAGAGTGAATCACATCCTCAACGTCAGCATCAGTCGTTGGAAAACATTTCTTGTTTCAGCTCAGCTTTGAAATTCCATAAATATTCAGCTTGCACTTCCACTTTCACTGCTTTTTTTTTCCTCTCAGGGTCCTTGTTGTGTTGCAACAGAAATTCTCTTAACACACTGAAAGTCAAACAGCAGTGTGCAGTGTAAATGTAGCCCTGTACAGTATGTGTAGCCACTGAAACAGTGTTTCTTTTATGTGAGCTCTGCTGCTCTCCTTGGGCTGGGCTTATCTGCAGCACCCGGGGCGTCGCAGCACTTGCACTGTAGTACTGTGAGCCAGCCAGAAAGCAGGTCTATCCCAGAACAGTTTTATGAACAAAGTGTCTTCTGTAGAACTGACTGCTGGGAATCAGCTTTAAAACTGCTGTCTGTGTTGCATTTCTCAGCTTACTGTTAACGTAGACAGATGACATCACCTACAAAGACAAACCTGACCACTTGGAATAATGTAGCTGCCTTTCTCCATCTCTTGGTTCAAGTGTACTTGTATGGTTCTTTGGCTTGGACTTTTATTAGCTTTTCCTGAGCCACAAAGAACTTGTCCTGGCCAGCCTGGTTCTCCCCAGCACTTTCCCACTAATGAAGTGCACATTCCTTAATGGGAAGTTCCCTTTCTTCCCTGCCTTTCATGCTCTCTGCCACTGCCACTCTTGTGTGAGTGACGCATCTCCTGAACAGCCAGCCATCAGCCAGGGGATGTCTAAACCTTAACCTTCTTACACTTGTTTCCTACTCTGAGACTGGTTGGCTGACTTTGTGGGCAACTGTCTGACTTGTTAAAGGGCTGACTTATTGCAGGAGTGGGTGGCTTAGAATGGGATAAAAGTTTAGAGGCTGGGACACTGACTGACACTGAGCAGTAGGCTGTGAGAAAAAAAGACTACACTGTGTGTATGTGCAGTCAACGTAAGACTTAAGACATTTTCTCCTGAGTAATGTCAGGTCCTGACGCTGAAACGCTGTATTTTCCAAACTCAATCTCTGAATTTTGAAAATAAAACAGGCTTGACAGATGAAATAATTCCAAACATCACTGCTTGCTTCCACACGTTTTACAACTCCTAAAATTAAGGCAGGCCACCAGTGACAGCACCTGTTGCTCCATAACGACTAAGCAAATTATACTGCACCAAATGCATTTTTGTTCCACGAGGAGCCCCGCAGCATCTGATACTGTATTTTGGTGTGTCTTAATCACTGGAAATATAATTCTTGTATGTTTGTGTTGCACAGCTCAGTAAGGATAAGACTGTCTGCATTCTCAAATCAACCTTGAAGAGCCTGTGCTATCTGCACTTTATGAGGAAAATCCACAGGGAGATGAAAAGCTGGGAATATACTCACTCACAGAGAAGGTCATGCGAAACGGGCTGATTCCGGCCTGGCTGGACATTGACGGTAAGCTTTGATTCCACTGGGCCATTTGCTCTCTGAAAGTCAACATAATAAAATCAGGTCTCCCTTGGAGAATATGGCATATGATAATCATTTCTCTCCACACTCGTTTCTCCGCTATTAAATTAACCTTTCTGGTGCAAAAGGGCTCAGAGCAGTAGAATTTCAAAGTGTTTATTTCCACACAGTCTTTCCTTATAACTTTCTTTTTCCAGGGAATGTTGTTAGACAGGCAGTTCTTGCAGACGTTTCACAGCCTCTCGTAAGCTTTAATCTTGTCAGAATTGAGGTCTATGTTACTAAAATACTCCAGAGCTGCCAGTGAGACAGTGTGCTGGGGATAGAAGACAAGAGGCTAGACAGGTTGTGCAATTAATTCCCATCATGAGCAACTTCAAACAGAAGCTTGTAGCCTGGGCGCTTGCTCACATAGGACATTTTTACTGTTCCCACACTGCTGCACTCAACGTATTCTTCTTGTATTACCATAGTAAATGGTCAATGTTCCTCTGAGGGAGGTCAGAGAGCAACTTCCAGCTCCCTGTGGGTGGTTAGCTGATGGAGAACTCTTTGTGGGCGATGAACCGTGCTGCGCCGGAGGGCAGGAGATATACAGTCTGGTTGTCTAACAAGTTCAACAAGGAAACAAGATGCACATGATCAAAACGCAGTACAGTACACATACACATGCACACAAAGCGTGTGTGTGCAGCAGTCCAAACAAAGCTCAGAGTGGCATAGAGATTAACAAATCTTCAATCCCCTTACTGGCGAGCTTCCATGCTGTCCTCGTCCTTGAACAAGAATCTCTACCAGTTCCAGGAGAGCTCCTCTCTGTGGTTGATCCAGATTTTTGACCCCTGCGGAGTAGGTCAGGAGATGAGGGAATTACCCCTTAGGGAACAGTCAAAATGTCAAATTATTATTTTTAGAAGAATAATGAGAGATAGAATAAGAGAGAAAGAAAGCACAAAAATATATCTTCATCAGCCCCCCTTTGACTAAATTAGAGGATGTGTTTTCTTCTAATAACTCCTGAGATGTTTCTAACCAGAGCTGATGACCTGTGCTTGGAGGTCCGACCCCTAATTTAGAACAGAGCAGCTGCAAACAGCCTGAGCCTGCTGCTGCTGGGTTGTGGATGGTCTATAGATACCCCTGTAAGTGCCCCATTACTTACCTGGCAGCATCGCTTTACTTTTAGGACATTTATCCATTTTTTTAACTTGATGATTTAAAGAGGTCCATAAAAACTGCAGGACCGTGACCCTCAAGAACCTGTGCTGGCTGGGACCAAGGTGAGGGTGTTCCCATTTATATAATACAATAAACCAGTTCAAACCCCAGGTTTAGCACATATAACACAGAAATAATTTGAAAAAAAAAGCCTTGACCTTTTTTTTTGTTTGAATTGCAGCCAGCAAATCTGCAAAATTCATCATAAGTTTCTCCATCAAGACTGTGAGGTAAGAGAGAGGGACTGGATAACAGTGTAACAGTGATGTGCTTAACAGGGTCATCTGCGTTTAGAAGCATTGATGTCACAGTGAAACACTGAAGATTGTGTTTGATCCTGTACAAGAAGAAGAAGATGTCATGTTTCTGCCCACAGACTTTAACAATGGTTATTATATGTTTTCTCGACACAACTGTAGAAAAATGAAGAGAACTCCACCACGAACAACATGTGTTCTTTATGTCTTTCCTCAGGAATCTTTTTTTGGTGGAGGGGCAAAACCAATGAAACAACCCTTTAAGTAGGGTTACCAAGTGGAGGAGAATGCTGTTGTACAAACCTTCAGTCATACACTTTGCCTCCTCTCTAGCTGAGCCCACAGCACAGCTTCATAAAATCTGCGGTAGGAAAGAAAAACTGTTCGTGCCAGTGCCTGGCCTTCAATAGAATATGACATTTTAAATTCTGGAAATAATAGCCGTATATGTGTAAATTTAGGCGTTTTAAATGGTCAGCAAGGATATGACCTACGGTTTTTATAAGCCTGGTTATCCTTGAGGAATGCAACAATGAGCATGAGCAATCACATCACTATCAGGCACGGCAGCATGGGAAAGACTCACAAAGATACCACGAATAAGCTGAAGTGATCAACAAATGGCGGTGATGGAGTTTAAATGTGGCCCTTCTTCATGTGGTCTGGGCGGTTGTACTTGGGGCTTACTGTTCTCTTATATCCATATGCAATCACTGAAACACTCTCAGCATGAGCTTTTTTTTATTAGATCACATAAAGTAAACAGTCCCAGTGAGTGTTTTTCATAAATACAATTTGCTGCTACGCTTCTTTCCAGCCTGCATCTTGTGTTCAGCCTGTTGTAAGTTAATTTGCCAGATCAACTGAAAAAAATCTAATGAAAAACACTGCCCTGGCATCCGCATTGCATACCGGTGGTTGTCTAAAGAATGGGAGTCCTTTAATGTGGTGATTGCATGGTTTCAGTTTGAAGTTTAGTTTCCGTAAAAAGAACGCACTTTTCCGCTAAGTCTTTTTTCTTATTTCATCCCTATCTCCTTTCATTTGTTGTTCACATTATTAGTTTTGTGTTTTTTTTTTCACAAGGCACTTACACAACATCATCACTTATGTGATATGAACTCTTGCTCAATTTACCGTTTTGATTATTCCTTTTCAAACCTTGGACAAGAGTGAGAGTGGTAACTCTAGTGGCTGCAGCTGGTTTCATTACATAGACAGATGAGTTTGTGTGTACATGTGCATGTGGGTCGGTCTGCACACATGCACATACCGTGCGTGTGCCTCCAATGGGAAAATGCTGCTAAGGTACCAGATCTTCCATAAATCCAGCAAACTTCTCTGAATGGAGGGAGGGGAGCTTTGGCATTCTGGGCAAAAGAAACCGGCCATGGAAAAATCAAAAGCGTGCGACACCTGAGGGAGACGTACTCCCAGCAATAGTTTTCAATTATGGTGAGCTACATCCGGTTAGGAACTGGGTTTGACACGGCTGCAGGAGTGTTGTGCTTCCTCTGTGTTCTTACCCGCTGTGCTGCGGGTCCTTCAAACTACTGGTTCACTTCTACAATGAGATGTTAGGTTTTGTTTCAAACCCTTTATTTATTCTCTGAACAGCGTCTCACCTTTTTTAGCAAACTGTTTCATCACATAGTGCACTAGAAGGATAGTTGCAGTCTGGCTGCTGGTTTCCTGTAAGTCTCCATTTCTGGCAGAGCTTTCCCCTTGAACTCTGCTATGGAGGAAAAACACCAAACAGCCAAACAAAAACCTAACCTTTTCAAACAAACAGCGACGACAATACTCTGGAGTCTTATTCTGTGTGTATGTTTTTATTTCTCCTAGTCACATCAACGTTGAAGACATTATTTTATCCTACATTATTCATTTATTATTTCAAACACAGTAAGAGCATCATAACATTCGAAATTGATATTATCTCATCTTCAAGATAATTTGTTGAGTGTAGTTACTCTAAATTACTTATCATCACCAGCAGGTGGCCAGGGTGCATTGCAGTCTCAGCAAAAAAAGTGGCCCAGAATCTACAATATGTTATATTATGAAAAATATAGCTGTTACTTAATTTATGTGTTAGTTTCATGATAGAGTCCAACATGACTTCTGTCTAATGTGAATGTCTGGTCTGATTAGAGACAGATGTCCTGCTTTTAGACAATCAAGGAAGCACTGGGGTAGTAAAGATATTTGCACAATGTCATAATTGCTTATTTAATGACATTTGTACTAGGGATGTTCAATATTGGCTTTTTTACCGATATCCGATATACGGATAAAGTCTAACTCTTAATTGGAAACTCATGAAATGACTGAGGACCACAGTGTAGTTAAATAGGCACTTTTATTTTTTACTGTGTCTTTATCCTTGATAGTTTAATTTTATGGCAAGGCTGATTTTTTCATTTCTTTATTTGTCACACTTAAATGGTTTAAATTATCAAACAAAATTTAATATTACACAAGATAACCCGAGCAAATATAAAACACAGTTTCAAAGTGATGATTTTATTTATTAAGGGAAATAGTCATCCAAACCTGCCTGGCCCTACGTGAAAAGTAATTGCTGGAACCATGAATTCTGTGAACTACCAGAAAACCCTGAAGTATACCAGAAAACCCTGAAGGTTTTCGGGTATACTTAACCCGTCCATTAGTTTGTGACCTCAACCTTAAGCACACTTGGGCTCTGCAGCAGGACAATGATCTAAGACACACCAGCAATCAGAATGGTCAAATGAAGGTTTTGGAGCGGCCTAGTCCAATTCAGGCTTGAATCAAATTCAGACTTGAATCCAATTGAGATGCTGTGACATGGCCTTAAGCAGGCCAGTTATGCTCGTAAACCCTCCAACGTGGCTGAATTACAAGCAATTCTACAAAGAAGAAGGGGCCAAAATTCCTCCACAGCAATGTGAAAGACTCATTGTTATCGCAAACGCTTGATTGCAGTTGTTGCTGCCAGGAGTGGCACAACCCGTTATTAGGTTTAGGGGGCAATTACTCTTTCACATAGGACCAGGCTGGTTATAAATAAATTAACCCTCCTGTTGTCTTCGGGTCATTTTTGACCCGAAACTGTGTTTAACAGCAGAGAAAACCCCTTAAATGTTGT
>JAUYWH010000008.1:19969503-19982693 GCA_034779795.1 Ctenopoma multispine | reverse complement strand
TGTAATAAAAAACGAGTGGTGTCCACTGAATGAATGCAGTCTTTCTGCACTGTAAAAAGGAAAAACTCTGACATTCAGACAGTTTCTGATGAATGACAAGTTGTTCCTTCATACAAAATAGATTTGTGGTTTAAAATGACATGCAATTATTTATTTTAGATTTTTAGTGAAGGCGGGTCATTTTTGACCCGGAGGACAAGGGGTATATAGTGAAAACGAAGACAACAGGAGGGTTAAATCCTTAACTGCATTTTGTATTTACTCGGGTTGTCTTTGTGAAATATTAAAATTACTTTGATGCTCTGACACATTGAGGTTTGACAAATCTGTAAATTAGGAAGGGGGCAAAAAACGTTTTCACATCACTATATATGCAAAACAAGTCTGGCAGCTAACATGATTTCCGGTGTGAAACAGCAGTTAGCAGGAGTGATAAACAAGGCAATATCCAAAGTTAGCTTTGCAAAGTTAGCTTAGAAAAAAGAATTTGCCTTTACATGTCTACACAAAAACACAATTTCTGTTAAAATGTATCATCATGTTATTTGTCTACTGCACATGTTGAGCACTCGTCCACTGCTTCAGCTCATTACAGTTATTCCTTTAGCAGGTATGAAAACAATCCCACTCTCCCCTAATAATATACCAGAAGCTGGATGGATGCTAAACATACTAAATAATGCAAATCTCATGTTAGAGATGAGTCCAAACAAGCAGAAGTTCACTCCTGATCAACTCTGTCAATACAGGGGTTCATCAGTTTTATTGTTGGGCCACACAGGATCATAAAACTCACCTAATTCATTTTGTTCTCTGAAAAACAGAATGACCTTAAATGCACAGTAACACTATGAAAGTTAAATTAACATTTCGGTTTAAAATCATCCACAGCTCAACTAAATCCAGAGCTCTGACCAGATCTCATAATGTTCATTAGTCTGTAGATTCTGTTTCTGATGCTGCTGCTGATTTCTGTATCGTAAAGTCAGAAAATGCCATTTCCAATTTTTCAAATGAATACACCTATCTACATATGAAAAAGTATATCTATTAATATGGAAATATGACAAATACAAATTTATGAATCATTATACTGGTGCTCACCGAGTCAAGTGCCCCTAATCCTCACAATACCAAAATTACAAGTTGTCACTCTTCAGTATTATGATGGGTCTCCTGACGTCCAATTTGAAATTTGTTCTTCTAGTATTAAGATAGTCATGCTGACATTCACAGGCACACAAATGTTACATTTCAACATTTTCACCTCCCTGCTCCAATCGACATGGACACAGAAAGTAGGCTTCCATACTTTCTCTGGAGCAGCTCGAGGACTTGTGGTGTAGGTCTAAGTGTGGGTTATTGTTATTCAACAGTATGCGCCAGATTATTGGCCGTATCGATTGCTTTTTCGCCACAGGCCTTCTTGGCCAGGCCGCAAAAGCCTCTCTCGCTGCACACTGCCAGTAGGCCCATTTCTGCTACACTTATTTTTAATACAAGTATTACATGACTTCGCTCTCTCAAGGTTTCAGAGGGGAGGAAATAGCAGATTGAATGTAAACAAGATTAGCTTCCCTCTTGTGCAGCGCAGCCAGCTGCTGCTTCCACGCTCGGCCGTAAATCTGCCGAATGGCCTGCGCCGTGTGCCGGAAAGTGAGATGTCAACCCTGATTCTGTCACTGTCTGGCTGGAGGTTAGGACGAGCCGCACGCCCTTCAGTGGCAACGTGAGTGACAGCTCTGGAATCTTCAGCCGCTCTGAGACTCGACTCCAGAGACTTTGTGTTGAAACTTTAATTTGTGCAACATTCTAATTCATTTGTAAGATAAGCGTAGCTGCTATCTGTGCTGGCATTGCTGCAAGCATATGGTTTGTATCTCCTCTATCATCTCTGTCATGCTGTACTCTGTCCTTCCCTCCTTAGGTCCTGGAGTTTATGACATAGCCCTTGGTTCCATCTGCTCCATTAGCCATCAAAAACTAAATAAAGTAGATTTTGTTTCTCTTTCAGAATATATTCCACCTGCCAAAATACACAGGCCCTGCTTTCTTAACCTTGCGCAGTGATCTGTGTATTTGGAGTGGATATGCAGTGAAAGGAGAAGCCGGGGAGCTTAACATGGCTGGGTTAAATGCAACGTAATGACACTGTGTGCTCGTGTTTTTGAAAGCTGCGAAACCACAGCAGGGAGCTCCCTATAACTGCTCCATTGTAGCTCCATGCAATCACTCACATCACTGGGATATTGATAATGATTGCTCCTGGAATGTCTGCGCTTCAACCTATGCTGTGCTTACAGTACATAAGTGACCCCCTTATACACGGTTCTCTCATCTGTGATGGAAGCTTCTGGCTTCGCTCAATTGAAGGAGAATTACAGTAAAAATATTTTCTTTCAGAAAGTTAACATCAATAACATGAAAGTGGTATAGTTCATTTAGCTCATAGCCATTTACCCTCATTTTTCTTTACACCACTATATAAATCAATTTTTTATAATATGAACCATTATGTCATCACTACCTCAGGAAGGGTAATGGTTTATTTCATTTTTTTATTTGTATATATTTAGTGTGAGAAATCACTGTGGTTGAATGCATTAATATTGGTGCATTCTTATTGTACGAATTAATCCAAACTCAAATAAACACTGAATATACACTGTATGTATGTTTCTGAGGAGCAAAGTGTCTTGTAGCAGCCACACTTCAGTGTTGTACAGTACTGTCTCAACACTTGAGAAATATAGCACATGACTGTAAACAGAAATTGAACAGTATCTCTTGCTTGGAATGCACTCAAATGAAAATGTCTGAGAAAATCTGCTTGATATTTTTAAGAAATGACTGCATTGCTCTTTTCCAGATGCAGCAACTTGTTCTGAGAACTGTAATCAGTCAGCAGAGTGTTCGTGCTCCATGTCTTTACAACATGCAAGCAGGCTCTGGTACGGTTCATCAGTGCAGGAATGTGACTGACTTCATAGAGACGAATACTTTGTTTAATACTTCGACACTTCAACACAATAATAATACACAACAATAAAAAGTAATTCATACAATGAATTATTAAACATCTTGTCCTGAAATCTGGTTGGGACATCCTTTGTCATCCTTTTGATGTTTCTCTGACTTTTCATCTAGTGCCCTCATCATGCAGATTCTTAATTTCACTAACTCTTCCTTTTTCTGAGCAAACACACATTAGCATCAGCCTCTGCTGCATAATGCTAATAAGGAAATGTAACGTGCTAACATGCTAAGACACTGACAGTGGGAACAAAGCATGTGTGTCATGCAAAAAGCATTTTCACATTCTTGTGTTAAATTCCTTTTCTCTGTGAGGTTACATGCATCTGTTTTTTTAACTGCACAAACTGATTAAACCTCGTTTACTGCTGACGACAACCTCCTGTTCATGAGAAGGCGCACGTAGAGATTTGATCATTAAAGAAAAGTCATCCATAACTAACATGCGAGATTGTCAAGGGGACAACAATTAAGAAGATAATAGGTGATGTTCCACAGATGCTACACAGAGGAGGATACTGGGACCAAGAGGCAGCTGTTGGAGTGAGATACTTTTTTCTACTTCCCATCCTATAATAAAATACACCAATAAAAATACAAAACTCTAAAATCTGGATGATATGTTACATAACGTTAATTCATTATCATGTCTGGGATATATTATTATTGAATTAATTGCATCGATTTATGGCCACTGTAATTCTGAAGACCAATGGGTGAGGTTCCTCCTGTGTACTTGGTTGTATATGCAGTTAAAGTTAAAGAGTGTTTTTATGGCTGGTTCTTACATAAACTACAGTATGTTAAGCACTCAGCTCAAAGTAAAGCTGAAATTCACCCCTCTCCTAGCACTGCTAACATAGCCGTAGACTTTCAGCATTGTATAAACTTTTTAAATACGTCTCCATGAATTTGCAAACTAGCAAAAATAAACAAAACATGTAAAAAAAAAAAGCCTAATTAGGTTTACAGCAAACGTCTGCATCTGATTTCTGTCTTTAAAAGCTAATGCTCTACGGTAAAAACCACCAATACAAGTGATAAAAACATTTTTAAAAAGCTGCTTCACACTGTGTAACGCTGATGTACGAGCATGTGCCATGTGCCCTGAAAGGATGGAAGTGTGCTGCTTTTCATTGGGAGCAGCTGATTTCAATGATTTGCTTTTCTTCTTTCGTCTGCTCTAATCAGTGAAATCAGCTGATAATGCCTTTGGTTAGAATGAAATCTTGCATGACAACCTCCTTGGCACATGTCGGCCTTTCTTGCACTGTAGTTATGTAAACAAG
Source organism: Ctenopoma multispine (assembly GCA_034779795.1). NCBI lineage: Eukaryota > Metazoa > Chordata > Actinopteri > Anabantiformes > Anabantidae > Ctenopoma > Ctenopoma multispine. Next base: position 19,978,371 of record JAUYWH010000008.1, on the reverse strand, counting down.
TGTCGTGTGTAACCGAAATGTTTCTTTTTCAAGAGAACATTGATTGCATTGTTATTGATTATTGAGCCTTTTTTTCATTTATTTGCCAGTTTCAACAGCTGAGGCGGACTTGAAAACGCTGGACTGATGAGGGTATGATGTGACTTTAATGTGTGCCTACTGTATAATGGATTTTAACTGATTTGAAAATTAACACCAGAATTCCAACAAACAAAATCGAAGCATGGTAAGTATCCAATATTGGTTCAGGAAATATGTTCAGAAAGCCTGATTAGAATCCTTGTAATAAAATAAGTCTCAATGGAAATGGAGGTACAGGCCAGTGATAGTACCCAGCCATCTGCCTCCCTCCCACCCCCTTCTCCAGTGTCTCTCCCTCCAGTCACCCTCTCTCATTCCCAGGCCCTGAATGTGGGTGTCCCGCCGGGAATTCAAGTAGCACATCGGGTCGGCCACTCAATACCCCCTGTTTAAAGAGATTCATTGCAGACTAATTGGGATAACATGGCTGGAAATGTTGACCTTGGTATTTCTAAACAAGGTTTCAATTAACTCGTAATAAGGCCAAGCAGCCAAGCCCTAGACGGATCCTCCACCAGCGGGAGGAAATGTGAAACATGCCCCACTTGATGGTTGGCTTTTCTTAACTTTGATTAATCACTTGGAGAGTAAGCAAATGGGACTGGTAAAATAATTAGAAGGGAAAACACCCTGTTCTTGCCGCAGTAGCATTTAGAACAAAGGCTGATTACTGGAAGATATGACAAAATATCTACTGTTTCTCCTTCCAATCCAAATGAGGCACTTTCTGTGCTTGCATTAAAATATCAATATGGTGTTTTCCCATCTTTGCATAATACATAGAATATACAGCTGGTGCCCTCTGTTGTGCAAGGTGCAACTGTAATTGAGGACAATCCAAATAGAACTGCAGATATGTTTGATCTGTTTTTAATAATGACGTGTCCCTAACAATCTGCCATTAATTTCTTAAACAAAAGCCCCCTTAAACCACATGCTAAACTGGCTCAGACTTACAGAACTGATACTTTAGAGGAAGTTTATTATTTCAAATTATATTGTGTACAGGCTCTTAGATCTCAGTGCCAGTAGCCCTGATCCAGCAGGCCTAAAAACAGCCTGCCAGAGTTTTAGATTTAATACAGGAACTGAATTGATCCACCTGATTGGAGACAGAGTGGACTAAACGTAGGCCTTTTGCCACTGCTGAGTCAGCACTTCTACTCTGTGCATCAGGTCATTCGGAGCCACAAGACACTAGCTGACCTGTGCCGAATTAGCGCTAACTCAAAAGGCAAAATACAAGCACATATCTGTGGTTCCGCTCCACTGAGGGGCCAGTGCGAGGATGACTGGATGAAGAGACGAACCTGGCAGATTAAAGTGGAACTCAGTGAAAGTGGACGGCACATTCTCCATCCCTTTCATGTTGCTGCGGTATCTTCAAGTTGACAGTTTTGTGTGTTAAGCTTCCTCTTTTTCTTCTTCTCTGCCTGCCTCCTCCTCAACTTCCTCCCTAATTCTTCTTTCCCGCTATGTCGAATGATCACGAGTCCAAAGAATGTCTCTCTGCAAGTGTTTAACACACTGGTCTTTGAAGCATGATCCAAGTGGCTGCTTTGTCTGTGCTTTGTTGTTCAGAATGCTAGCTGTATTAAATCACCTCCCAGTCCCAGCCTGTGTGTTTCATGTTCTCCAAAATTGCATCCACTTTCTCCAGGAGGAAGTCCTGTTCTGCACTGCTGAGGTAGTCGAAAGTCTTGGCATGTTTACACAGGTTTTGAATACAATTCTAATAGCACCGTGACACTTTTAATACTGATTTTTTGTTGCCTTTGGAGGGGTTTCCTTTAGCAAATTGTCCTCACGCCGGAGACATGAGCTGACTGAAAGAGAGTGGGTTGCCTCTTTGTCACTTTTAATAACTGGTAACATCCTTCCTTCTGCCTTTTTTCCTGTTTAATCTAAGCCTAAACATGTGTTGCCAAGTGGAGGATGATGCAAAAGTGCTGTCGATGGCTTAGTGATGGATGCTCCTGATGCACACCGACAGAAAGAAATTCCAATTTTACTCAAGGTAACTGATGCACATTCAGCTCAGCTAAGTTTTGAGGAAATTCAAGATTTAAGATTAAAAAAAAAATTCACAATAGGTCATATAGTTGTGCCTCAGTTTAACAGAGCTATTAAGTTTGCATTCATAGAAAGCACAGTGGCTCGTGTTTGCTTATAACTCCCAAACATTTGCATTTGATTCGTTTTACAGACAGTCTTATAAAAGACTGAAATGATGGGGCTAAAGAGAACGAGCAGTAAACTGGGCAGAGGAAACACACCTTTCTTTTATAGCAGGGGTATAAACAGTAGTTTATGGTTGGAATTTTACTGTCATATTGCATAAGCAGGGCCCCTACTAGAGAGGAGATTAAGCTTTGGCTGAGTTGGATACTCTTATGAAATGTTTGGATTTGGTCTTCTACGCCTACACATAAATGAATTAAGTGTAGGGTAAAGGTGTTTGGAGGCACTGATCAACAGGGATTAGTTCGTCCCTTATTCGTTAGATTTGTTTTTCTCACATATTTTCCAGTAGATAACAGAGGGAAAAAAATGAGGATTAGTCCACTCCACTTCTCCTAATTCTATAAATTTTTGTCCTGTACAACTTTTTACTGGTTGTCAGTGGGAAAAAAATGACTGACTCAATGATTTAAAGTACTGATTTTCATCAGCCTCTCAGTACATGTTGTTCATTATGAACAGAAAACAAGAATGCAGCCACAGATAACAATCTAGTCTCTTCCAACTGCCAGTGGTCTGAGGAAAGATGAGCTGCTCTTATCAGCTCCCTCTGTGTGCAGCCTTCACCTCTGCCTTATGCACACTACTATCTGCCTTTTGTCAAATAGCTACCCTAATTTTATGGCTTTACCACCCTTTGTGTACGTCTCTTCACCTGTGATAGCGTTCAAAGGTGCATCCACCCAAAGATAACAGTTTACAGTAGTTAATTGGTGATTAAGCGACTAGATGTCCTTGTAAAATGTCGCTACCTGTGTTGTGGCGTTTAAAAAAAAGGTTTTTAAAGATGGAAAGAATTTCATTAGGTTTTATAGTGAACATCAGTTTGTTTAAGGGCGTCTTATAAACTTGTTGGCAATGATGCTAAAACCTGTAAAAACAGACACAATACAAATAAAGTGTACTCGACCTCTTTAGAGTGTATAAAATAAATATGCATAATACTCCACTATATTTAAACAAGGAAATCTTCAAGGAATATATTTTGTGAAATAAACATATATGTCTTTTATTGCATTACTCCATTATCTGTCCATTAAAGGCAGTAGCTAGTTTAGTTTATAGCACTGAGTGAAATGGATCTAACACAATCTGTCTATCAGCCTCTTTAAAGCTCACTTATTAACATGTTCAAGCTTGTTTGTTGAAATGCCAATTTGCCGTTTTATGGGATTTTTTTGCACAGGAAGTTACTAAACCGAGCCAAGAAATAGTAATAAAAACCCCTGCTAAAAATGTCATTTAAACATTTTTTTGTGCAGATTAAACAAACAATATATAGAAAATGTTAATTCATTTTGAGATTCTCTACTGTTTTGTGGATTGTGCCACTGTTGATCAGAGCCAGGACTGTTTCCATTCTTTATGCTAAGCTAAGCTAAGCTAAGATTATCGGCTTCCGTCTGTTTAATATTTAATGGACACGTGAGAGTGGTGTCAATATTCTCATATAAGTCTCCTCCAGATAGAAAATGTCCCAATGATTCCTTTTAAATCCTGTTCACTGTTGTGACATACAACTTTATAGATCAAGAGCAGGGAGCCTTGACTTCTTCTCTGCTTTCTCTGTGGTCATCGGTGACGTGACACCGATCTCCATGTCCCGCTGTCATTTTTAGAGGCAGTCAGAGTTTACACGGGGGAACAAGTCTGCCAATGTGAGATTTGCAGCCACCCCAGCCTCAGCCAGAGCTCTAAACCCATGTAATTACATTTTAAGCAGCGCTGGCTGGTTGAAATACCTCGAGTAATTAGTTTTGTTTTTCCACTCTTCCTATAATCTTCTCCTTTTGTGTGAGGGGTTGATCCATGAGCTGGAGAGGGAAGCAGAACAAATCACTAGGTAATTTGAAATAAAATTTTAAATATAGCTGATGTAGCTCGATGTTAGAATAGAACGACTCCCTCCATTCCTCTCATGCACCTACACCCACGCGTTCACATGGACCACCTGAAATGTGTTTTGGAGGTTGTTTCCTTTGATTACGAGTGTTATGAGAGTGCTGCACAAATAAAAAAGCAGTCCAGACGGTTTTATAGTGTTTATTTGTGGTGCCACCTGTGTTTCCATACATACTTGTGATGAAGAACATGAGGTGTAAAAGGAAGTACAATCTGTGCCGTGCTGCAAGTTTGACTGGACAAACAAGAGCCAACAACATGTCTATGAAGTGACATCGTAATCAGTTCCTGCTTTGAAGAGACCAGCAAATCCTCAGCCCGGACTTTTAATTTGTTGGAAATCTCCAAGGCGCAGTTGTCACCGGGCTTTCAGAAAGTCTTGCCGTCCCACCGCCCCTGCCTGTCCTCCTTCGTGCCTCTTCCTTCTCTCCTCATCTCTCCCTCCCTCCCTTTTCCGTCAAATATTTATAGCTGATGGTAGATAAAATTATTCAGCATCTCAGTGCCAGCTGCTGCAGACCTTTGCTCACAATAAAGTCTACGATGACTTTCAGGCAGAGCTAACCCTTTACGTGCAGAAACGCCGTACGCCTTTCTCTTCTTCTTGGCTCAGTGCGTTGTGCATCGACTCTTATCTTGAAATGTTGTGATTTTTTCTTCCTTTCATAGTCAAGGTTTTTTGTGGCAGCGGTGTTATTCAACTCTTAGTTCATGGTGTTGTTAGGGTGAAAAACACATGTTTGGTGTTACGTCATAAGGAAGTGCTGCCAGCCCTCACCTGTTTGCCAGGCCCGGAGACTCTGACACAATTTACTAAATATTCAGTGATACACATGTAGGATGATTTGCAGCGCCGACCACAGAACATTAAAGAACGATTCAGCTCGGATGCTCTACTTTCTTTTGCTGTTTATAAATGATTTACAGTGACAGTAAACATCATTAACCGACTGTTCCATTAAACAGGAAGTTTCACTATAGATTTAAACATAGCACTGAACATATTTTGAATATTTTTATTTTACACATGTACATTTGTCAGAGTGAATCCATGTCAGTGTTTATTTATGTGAGGCATAAATCTACATGATGGAACGCCAGAACTAATGCAGCTGAACACACTACAACCTGTCATAGCTGGACAGAGAATGACCTCCTAGCCAGTCGGACCATGAGTGGAAAATTAATTTGGTTTAATAATAAACTAGAGCACCATCTGGGCTTTGCAGCTGAAATTGTTACAGTATGTGAAAAACTCATCCCCCGCCCCCCCCAAAAAAGTTTTATTAACCTCAAGCAACCCCCAGAATTTCTGTGGCTGCACAAACAGTTTGGAGGCACAGAGAAGAAAACAATAGAAGCATTTGATCAAGATCAGCTGCGAACAAATGCAATAAAATGTGCATTCAAAAAAAAATGCACCTTGTGTGTCAGCATCATTTTATCACACATGGGCTTTAGTTTCTTCTCAGCCACAGTTTGTTCTGATAATAACTATTTAACCTATCTGCAGGTTCAGAAGCAATATGAGGCAACACGTGGGTGTTGGTGTTGTCAGTCTTATCAGCTGTGCAGGGTTGGCTGCCCAGTGAGGTGGCAGGTGGATGTACACAAAAGAGTTCGCTCTGTTTTAGCAACAAAAGACAATCAATTGGACAGACTTTGTCCCCTGTTCTCAATATTATCTGCTCCATATCAATCTTTATTATTGACACTTCCAGTGGAAACAACACCAGTAGTGCCCTCTAATGGTGGATTCGCCTAAAAACAAATAAACATGAAGTAGTGTGGTGTTATCAGAGCTACTGTCTATTTATTTGTTGAAATGACTTTGAACCTCATTTTCACCCTGGCTTCCTGATCAAATGTCTCTTACATTTGTCCATATCTTTAAAATAAAGTCCTTATCTGTTTCCCCTCAGATTATTGTGTTATTAATATTCAGGATTGTAATGTGCCTAGATACACACACAGCACCTCCGCTGGCTCTCAAGTAAACTGATGCTTATTTATTATTGATTCACTGTTAAATCATTCGTAGAAGAATCCATTGTTATTTTGAAAAATATGAGTTATCTTCTTACATGTGAACAGTTTTACACAGAAAACTTTTGTTCTTTTATTGTGTCAATAGAGACATAATGTATGTCTCCTTCCTGCTAGAGAAATGCTCTGTGTGTATACTTTTATGTTGGTGGAGTTTATAACATCCAGACTGGAGCCGAGCGTTTACCTTCACTGTCTGCAGTCTGTTGACTCTTCTCCACTCACCAGTGTGACAGCGTATATGTGCACGTATGTGTTTGTTGATATACATCTCCTTGTCTATGTACATCTGCTTGTCTATCCACACATTTATACGTATTGGTAGGCGATGTGTATTTTTGTTTTTCCACTGTAAATGTGTGAGACAGTCGTGGATGTGTACATCCTCGCTCAGACGACTGGACGATGACCTCAGCAGCTCATGGTACGATGACTGTCATAATGACCTTTCAAAGAGCCCCGGCTGGAAGCATAAAGATGAGTTGATTGTTAGCAGAGCAGAGCAGCAGATCCTCCGCGCGAGCAGATGCCTGTGATAAGATAATGATAAGGCTGCTATCTGGCCTCCACATCAATGTGTTGACCACGGCAGATCATTGTCATCATCTAGTATGTGTCCTCCGCGGTTGATGGTCCATCAGTGATGACTAACAGCTAACAGGTCCATTAGAGATCCATTATGTCTGTCTGTAAAGTGAGAGGTGGACAAACAGAGTCCGGATAATAAAATGCACCTGTGATGCTAAAGCTGTATAATATTGATTGTGATGCGATAAGGATGGGTTGTCGTGTCAATAAACAGTCGCTTACTAATCTTTTGGATGTCAATGACTGCTGTAACAAAGGAGGGTTATTCCTCTTTGCTCTGCACATTCCAATCTGTTCTTTATTCATTATTACAATCAATCTTTCACATAAAGCAGACTCTGAAGATGGGTCTCATGCCATGTTATACACTTTACAGATTTATGTAAATAAGCTGTGTACCGCTGCTTTTAGTCCTTTCTCTCACTCTCATCTCTGCCTGTGTCATCAGGGACACTCACATGACTGCCCAGTACAAAGGTGATGTTTATTGGTGCCATTCTCCATCTTCTGGAAGCCACAGACTGCTACATAATGAAGGCATTACTTATGATTTTTTTTTATCTGTCTCAGGGTCGTGATAGCTGGCTTCCAACCTTGTTTGGAAATCTCTTATTATCTTTTAAGATAAGGGGAAGAGTGCTGTGGGGCTCAAAGGGTATTAGGAGCAGAGCTGTCACTGCCACTCAGAAATGCCCACTCTCACAAACATAAAAGGAAATTGATTTATTTGATACAAAAATGTGTACCAGTTGTTTGGAATCTTACAGCACAGATGTTTTTACTGGTACACTCTGTTTTACAGATAATCTCATGTTTGATTAAAGACACTAGTTCTTATCTTAGCATCTGTGTCATCTTGGGGTCGGTGCCGCAGGTCTAATGTGTCATACAGAGTATGAACTTAATGAACAGCTCAGTAGCCAAATGTTAGCAGACTAAAATCTCACATATCACTTATAATGGGTTACATAACCTTTAATCAGTATTCCAAACAAGTGATTCTTGTTTTTAGAGTAGAATTCTGCAGAACATTTTAATGTTGCCATTATAGGAAAATACAAGGAACTTACGTTATTTGCGATGGATGCATGGATCGGGCACTTAAATCATTCAGCATCATACAGTACTGTATTATATAGTCACCATCTAACTTTGTACAGAGTGAAGCTTTAGTCTGGCTTGTGCCCGCTCAGCTAACAAAGTCAGTCGCTCTGTTGTGGCACAGGGTCAGTTCACCCTGAGCCTTCACTGAGCCTCTGTTTGTGTTCTGGCTAGACATCATCTATAATGAGTGCTGATTAGTTAACTTGTTTAAATGGCTTTGCTATTTTGGTCTCCGCCATGCAGCCATCCATCTATCCGAGCCCAGTCCCGCCACCCCCCACTCTCTCTCTCTCTCTCACACACACACACACACACACACACACTCTCCCACATTGGTGACATTCTTCTGAGGTGTCTGAGCCAGAGTTAGAGGCTACTACTGGGTCAAAGGGAGAAGTCATGGAGATCAAGTTCACCTTCATGTAGTATATACAACATGTTACATTGCAAATGTTAGATTGCAGTTAGGGAATTAAAGGAGCAGCAATCACATGTTTAAAACCCCAAAGACTGGGCAGCAGGATAACTCAACAACTAACAATCTTACATGTATTTTATGTAGTGCTCACTTTGTCTTGTCCTCTGTCTGTCTGTCTGTCTGTGTGTGTGTGTGTGTGTCTGTGTGTGTGTGTGTGTGTGTGTGTGTGTGTGTCTGTGTGTCTGTGTGTGTGTCTGTCTGTCTGTCTGTATGTCTGTCTGTCTGTGTGTCTGTCTGTCTGTCTGTGTGTGTCTGTCTGTCTGTCTGTGTGTGTGTGTCTGTCTGTCTGTCTGTCTGTCTGTGTGTGTGTCTGTCTGTCTGTCTGTCTGTCTGTCTGTCTGTGTCTGTCTGTCTGTCTGTCTGTCTGTCTGTCTGTCTGTGTGTCTGTCTGTCTGTCTGTCTGTCTGTCTGTCTGTCTGTCTGTCTGT
>JAUYWH010000008.1:19930985-19969403 GCA_034779795.1 Ctenopoma multispine | reverse complement strand
TCTGTCTGTCTGTGTGTGTGTCTGTCTGTCTGTCTGTCTGTCTGTCTGTCTGTGTGTCTGTCTGTCTGTCTGTCTGTGTGTCTGTCTGTCTGTCTGTCTGTCTGTCTGTCTGTCTGTGTGTGTGTCTGTCTGTCTGTCTGTCTGTCTGTCTGTCTGTGTGTCTGTCTGTGTGTGTGTCTGTTTGTCTGTCTGTGTGTCTGTCTGTCTGTCTGTCTGTCTGTGTGTCTGTCTGTCTGTCTGTCTGTGTGTCTGTGTGTCTGTCTGTCTGTCTGTGTGTGTGTCTGTCTGTCTGTCTGTCTGTCTGTCTGTCTGTGTGTCTGTCTGTCTGTCTGTCTGTCTGTTTGTCTGTCTGTGTGTCTGTCTGTCTGTCTGTCTGTCTGCCCTTGTCTTTACTTCCTCCTGATTTCCCTTCTGTTCTAACAGTCTGCAGATGTGAGGAGGTGGTGCTGGGGCTCTACAGTTACCGTGCTGCCTAACTCTCCTGAAGCCTGTTTTTCTTTCCACTGGGGAGGTGTACAAATATTAGAAGGGTAGTGGGTTGGTGGGTGGGGCTTTTCTTAGCCTGTTTTGTCTGGGTCTGTGATGAGTGGTGTTTATTTGTCAGCGTTCATCTCGTCTTTCCCTTCAACTCAGCAAAAGTAAAAATGTTTGTGACGGTGTGGGCAGAGATTGATCTAAAGTTCTTTTGAGAGAAAAATCTATTTTTGATATAAGTGAACTGTTGCTCACCCAGAACTTAAGAAATGGGTCATGTGCAGGCTGGAGTCAAGGTCATGAGCCAGCAACTGACTTCTTTTACACAGTGCATGTTCCCAGATGCTGGTTTAAGTCTTGTAGGGTCTGTAACAGCATCCTTAAGGTGCCCAGTATCCACTGAGAAGAGCACTAAATCTGAAGGATACAATATGCAGCAATCTGAGGTCGAGTTTGCAACATTAGTAGTCAGTAGCAGAAAATGTTATCTTCTTGATTTCTCTCAGTGCAGTGTTTGTGTGCTGTATCCTGTATGTATATGCACATGCCTACAACTTCAATACACATACAGTGCCTCAGTCACTGTAGCCTTGGTGTTTTTTTTTAGAAAGATGGAGGTACGTGTTGGTTAGGGCAGTGATGTGGAGGGGGGGCGCCCGCCTCCAGAGATGTTTTAAGCAGTTTTAAGATAAAGACTCCAAAGTGATGGGCTCTCTGTGATGCCCTTTTGTGGGAGGAAATTTAATGGAAGTGGCTACATTGGTAGCAGATGGAGCAGTTTCCTGGATCTAAGTCACGGTAGAAATATTAGACTGCCCCCCCACACACGCACACACAACCTTAAACATGCACACCCCTTTAAATTCGCTCACCAGATTTACAGTACGATAGAGCGCAGAGAGATCGAACAGAGAAGTGTTTATTTGCCTAGGACCTCAGGCACCATGGGTTCATATTTTTCTGTACAGTCTTCTGTCTTCTCCTTGTCTCTGTCTCTGCTTCGTGTGTGTGTCCCTCCTTCTTCTCTATTTTTCTTTTTGACGGCGTGTTTTCCGGCATTTAGTGTTTCATCTGCACACTAGAGCTGCAGGTTGACAAATCTGATGGCTTGTTGAAGAAAGGCTCTGGTGTGTGTGTGTGTATGGAGGAGAGCAAGAGTTGTAATTTGTCTTCGTCTGAGTGCGTGTGCATGTGTGGGAGGATGTGTATAGGTATGCACACAGGGGTTGGCTGTGTGTGGGTGGTGCAGCTGAGGACTGAATGAGATGACAGTAATAAATTCCTTCTGATGGCATCATTAATCACGTTTATTGATGATGTGTTTGGCTGACAAATCTCTGACTCCTTGTAGCTCCTCTGCAACAACCTGACACATCCTATGCAAGAACAGCTAAGTGAGCAGCGGACATGTGTCACATAGTGATATATCTGACCACATAAGGACAACTGATAACATACTGAGATATCTAATACTCTCGTGGGTCCTCTCTTTCATTATGAATTAAGTCTGAGGTTGAGGGCCGACACACTGCGCAGTTTACTGGGCCCTGCGCCAGGCGCTGAAAATAAAGTCAATGTTGTCATTGGAAAAAGTTGTTTTTTAATGAAATCACATGCAAATTTGTGTGCTGAAGGGGGTTTGTGTAAGTCACGGTAATGATAAGCATGGTGCAGCCCCCCCCCACTGTAATGCCTTTGTTTATACTGTGGGAACGGCCCCGCCAACAGAATCCAGCTCTGAGTATTTGCTGATGAGTATGATTAAACTGAAGAAATTAATTGTGGTATTCTTGATGAATATGAAATAAGGGAACAAACCCAAACAAAAGAGGGAGCAGGGAACGCTGATTCGCTCTGACAGTTTGTGTGGTGTTTTGTTGATATTTGAAGTTCTCTGCCCTGATGTGGAATGCAAATTCCTCTGTGTTCAGCACAGAAATGCAGTTTAGCTCCTGTTGATTTTGGCTAATTAAGCCAGACTCCTGAATGTTTTGATGTAAGTCAGTGATTAGAAAGCTTTGAGAGGGGTTTTGAAATGAAAGCCAAACACTTGTGCCCCTGTTGCCGCAGTAGAGACCGTATGCATCGACCCTTAGTAAGCTCTAGAAAAGGGGCATTTCACAGATAATTGGCACAGCTTTGTGCACTGAAAATAAGCATTTCAAGAAGACTCTAAAAAAATGAAAAAGTAAAAAAAATTGATTATCCTGTAATAAAGTTTCATTGCTTCAGTTCATTGGGTTCATTCCTCATTGGCTGGAATTAAATAAACGCTGCACTTCCCTGGACAGAAAAACACCTGCAATGAGTGAGTAAAACTTCCATCAATGGTCAAAACACTGTCAGCTAGAGGAGTGTTTGTATTTTGATATATAGCCAACACTTAGGGCAAATTCTTATCACATTTTAAAGTTGGGCCTCCATTTTATTGACTCCCACTTTCAGGCATTTGACCTCGAGCCATCAGCACTTCTCTCCCACTTGTTATCTCTCCTTCTCCCTCACGCTCCCTTGTTCTTCCTCACTCCCTTAACCTACAATTCAATCCTCTTCTTTGCCTTCACCACCCCCTCTCTTTCATTTCTACTACTTCATCACTGTTGGGAATGCCAAACGTGTAACCCCGTAATGACCTCTCAGCGAGGTCATAAATTTAGCGATGAGAGATAGTGGGAGCAACACAGATAGAGAAATGAAAAGATGGTAGCTTGGTGATCTATCACGTTTTCGTTTCCAATTGCCAATTTCCTTGACACATCGGAAAAGGTGAGGTTCTCACTGAAAAATAAGCTGCCAGTTTCCAGTTGAGTGGTACAGACCTAAAATTAAAAATAAGTATTCACACACAATATAAAACAAAGTTGGCAAATTGTTATTATTGTGAACGATTAGACTGCCTGTTGTGTATTTGAGAATGCTGCTGTATGCATCCAGGCCTGTACGTAACACAGTGGTCAGCCCGCTCCACATCACCCTCCAACCTTTCCAGCACCTATACATCACAGCCCAGCCTATTCCCGGTTTGCTCCCAGATAATGCTATCAGAGCTGATAACCGACCCCTCCTTCCTCACTCCAGCCCCCAGGCATCCCCCACATGCAGGCCCACTGGGTTTCTAACATCAGCTGTGATCTCATAGGGTGAAGGCACAGGAGATGTCTGTCCCCGCCTCATCTGATCCACATCTTTTAACCCTCGTGTCTCTCTGAGCTGGCCGGACTGCAGCACAGACACACCACAACATGAACGCTCATCACCACCACACCCTGACTCAATCAGCCACTGTTGGCCAGAGAGAATCCTCAGGACACCCCTTCATTTTCCCCTCCCCTCCCCTCCCCGCTCCCGTTCTTGTTTTGATAGCTGCTGATGTCATTCCACACATTTTTTCACAAATTAGGAGGCTGAAATTATGGGGCCGCCCCGTCTCAACATGTTGTGCCAGCCCGACAGGAGCTTAATCTCTAATATCAAAGTTTGACTGTTGGCTTGAGCATTATGGGATATGGTGACCTCTGTCCGAACCCAACCCCCCCCCCCCCACATCCTGCTGGAATTTGATGTGACAGAAAGTTGAGACTGACTTTCAGTGCAATTGCAAGTCTCTGTCAAATGATAGAAACGAGTTTTGGGAGGGCGGGTTAAGGACAAGGTAGTCTAAAGGGAATGTCGGTTCTGGTCAGCTGCTTTGTTTCAGGGGGAAAAAGTATAATGATGGGAGATGATATGATTACTAGAAGTAGCTACAATGGTGGTGGTGGTTAAAAAGTGCAAGAACGGATAGCAGTGGGGGCATTTGGAAGCTTGGCGTTCGTCATGGGGGAAAGCCCTTGGTTGCGTAGAAACCAGTGGGAAACATTTGTAAATATAGCCATCTAGATTCTGCTGCTGATATGATTTATGTGAATGGTATTCACTGCAGGGAGCACAGGCCGCATGGTTAAAAGACAATAAAGGCGAATTTTTAAAAAGTGTCAAAAAGTGGGACTGAACATGTCATTTGATTGTAATTAAAAGTACTTTTAGAAACTATTAAATTTAAGCACAAAGCGTGAGACAACCTTTGCTAAATAGCATGATAAAGAGATGTTCACAGCACACATACAGACACACTTCTCAGGGAAGACCAATGACTCCTTGGGCCCCTGCAAGCCTGTAATTGCAGTCATCTTTGATATTGACTTTGCCATTTTTACAGCTACTCTAGATGGTTCTCATGAGCACCCTGCCAAGAGAGCCTCATTGGAGGCAATGCAGTTAATGATTTCAGACATTTACTCTCTGTGCCCTGCTGCAATGTCAGTGCCAGAACTGTCTGTGTGTATTGTGAGCCTGTCTATATGTGCACATGTGTATGTTGGAAATGGCTGTCTCAGTTATTATCAGGGTAATCCTGAAATTGAAGACAGTATTAGAGCTGGGCATGTCATTCAAGGGTGGGATTCCGACTGTGTATTGACTACCGTCGCTTCCAATTAGACAAAACATTTCCTCAAAGCCTTGCAGATCGAGGGGACTAGCACACTCCTTTTTGGATGTTCACCACAGACAAACAGGCAGTTACGGGCTAAATGAGACCTCTAGGTAATTCCAAGAATATAGCTTTGTCCCCAGTAACCTCGATTTCCTTCCTGCGCTCCTCTTTTCCCTCCTTTCTCATCATCACCTTTGGCCCCGGCTGTTGTTTTCCCATGAATCCTTGTGTAATAGGTGTGGGTATTAGGCTGGTGGACAAAGTGTCGGGTGACAGTGCATTCAGGTTTGGGCTGTACAAGACTGCAGGCCTGTCACTGCGGCCCCTCTAGACGTTGCTGATGGAGTAATTTGTTTTTGCACATTAATTCAATTCTGTCCCCGGACCAGGGTTGGACACCTGCTTTCCATTGCGGTGGAGCAGTGGGAGGAAGGCAGAGGGGATGGGGTGGGTAAAAGACTAGCTGGGCCACCTGCTGATGTTATTACAGTAGAGCGGCACCCAGAAGAACACACATATGCACGCAGTCATACACAGTCTTGACATATATGGAGAGTTATTCATTTAATTGTCTTCATTTTTTCAACAAATTGCACAAAACTACCTGAGACGACTTTGCTGTGTGCTCATATTAAACTTATATTGTGTGACTAATTTGAGAAATGCACTAGGTTCTGTGTGACTTTTCTAAACAGGCTGTCCAGACTCACACATGTTTGGTTAACCTTTCTGTTCTTCATACAGCGTTGTAACTCTGTGAAGTGGATGGATTTTACTGTTACGACGCACTGAGGCCGCCTCACTCAGCACTTTGCCAGTTGTAGAAATTCCGTCAGTGATTTCCGCTGGTGGAGGCGAGGAGAGCTCTGGCTCTAACACTGTAACAGTCAGTCTATTGTTAGGCCTGCTCTCCCATGTAGAGTATGATGGAGTGTGTGGGCTGGTTCAACCCTACAGTACACTGCCCCCCAGTGCTCAACACGTCCCCATGCCAGTAGAACATGACTGAAATCAGATTCACCTGCTGTTCATTGATTTACTGACTTTTGACAAACATCCCTGTGAATTGACATTTTCTCTGAGTCTCTCTTTCTCACACATGCACAAAAAGACCCAAATAAATACATGTCTCTGTGGTAGATGCAAGTTCATACAAAGGTGCTCACCAGGGAGAAACATGCACAGACTGAGGAGTCACACGGGAATTACACATTAGAATTAGATGTGGATCTGCTCATCACTAGTTACCTGCAGCTAGAAATCCAATAGCCAGTTATATGATTGAAATCTGGCAGTGTTTAGCAGCCTGATTCAAGCCGCCCAGCAGAGATGTGTGAGTGTTTGTGTGTGTCTTTGTGTGTCTGTATGTGCTGCAGTGTATAGTTCTGTTAAATTTTAAAGAGCCCTGTTCATGAAATATCCTCAGGAGAAGCAGAGCAAAAGGTGTGAAATACAAGGCGTGCCAAATGAAGAAATTTATGGATCGAGGCGAAGGTTAAAGATTCACACTCGTGATGCGTGTGATGTCGATAAAGTATTTCCAGGTTCCTTCATTGCATTGGTTTGCATGAGAGAAAGCACAGATTTATTTGTGTACAATACCTGTTGTATATATCTGCAATCAACAGATAGTTATACAGGCAAGTAAATTGTGGTGAGCCAAGAGTTATACAGAGTTTTTCCCATTACAGAATACTCTACTATGTAGATCTTTTCAGTTCAGACTTTACGTTAGGGGGCCCTAGCTCTATAATCAGCAGCATCAGTGAAGCATCGTGTAGTTTCACAGTCACTGTAATCGAAATGTATTCAGCTTGTCTGCCTCCCCGTTTACATTGAAGCTCCTACAGTATATACCTTTCTCTTGACATAAGGTAAATAGGAAACTAAAAAGCTGATATAACGCGTTGCTTACCCTGCAATCAGACCACTTACTGCCGGGACAAACCCAATCAAAGCTTGCCGACTTGCTTGCCTGCCGCCCAGATGTAGCCTCTGTCTTAAGCCCCTGCTTGTTTAAGAAAGCCTTGTCCTGGAAGTTGGTTATTCAAACCAAGGCTTATGCCTGGAAATGACCAATTAGTGGAAAATGTGGACCTGGTTTCCTCCGTGCCAGTTTGAATCGGCATGCTGGCGCTACAATGTGATACGATCTGAGAGATACATGGATGGAAGTGGTTTGGAGTAGCATGAAATGATTCGCCTGCTCTCCCTCCCTTCCTCCCCACACCACCAATCCCCTCCACCTCCTTCCCCCCCCCCCCCCTCCACATCCTCACCTCCACCCTGCAGGAGTAAATTGGAGTACATAATTACTGCAATACAATGTGAGCCTAATTGATTACTGCTCCCCCTTGGCCATTGGCAGCAGATTGCGTGTCTGAACAAATCTTTAGTGACCACACATCCAGTTTAAGCTGCGCCGATCTGACTCAGATGTAATTTCAGTACCTATGTTTCTTTGTTCAGCTTAGCTACAATGAAGCAAATGCTATGACCTGTTCTCCATATAGAGAAAATGCACAACATTTAATTCCTGACCTAATTAATGCCCATTGGTAGTCAAAATGCCATTGCAATATTCTGAATCCATAAGATTAAAAACCAAAACGTATGAAAGAGTGGATTCAAAAGATTGAAATGGTGACTTCTGTAACAAATCATATTATTGTTTCAACATTTCTGGACATCTATCATAGATGTACTGCAGCATGTCTGCGTCCACTCAACTTTGTATGTACTTGCATAGATGTATGTGTCTGAAAACTAAGGCAGAAGAAATGTGGATTTATTTCTGTCACCAGTCCTCATGAATGTGTCAGGCATCTGTTCAGACAGCTGTTCAGCCAGGATCCCAGCCACCAGACCTCTGGCCCCTGGGCCCTCAGCGCCCGGCCTTCAGCCCAGCTCTGGGGGAATCCGGCTGGTGGCGAAGGTAATGAGCCGAATCTCCTCCCTCCACCTCTGTTACCCCTTACACACACAGTCGTGACACGCACACTGATGCATGCATGATTTCACACAGGCACAAGACTGTGCATGATGTATATACACATATGTACATCAGAGGCCTGTGGAGTAGCTGCTTTAACAGGGGGTTCAATGCATGGGAGGTGTAGGGTTTTATCATCCCCTGAGGTCTTATAATAAAGAATTTAGACTTTTGATGGATTGCTGCAGCTTCCTGTAACCAGTGTAAGTTTGATTCTGTAACCTCAAACAGAGACTGTTACCATGACAATGACATCACCAGGCTTGCGCTCTCATCCTTGAAGAAGAGGTGAAAAGAGCTCCACTTTGTGAATCTCATCAAGTCGGCTGCATGCGGTCCAGCTAGCATTAGCGACTCCATCCCACAAACCAGAGAGGCTTTAGCTCACATAGCACCGGTTTAGCTCAGCTCAGCCGTTTTCGGTCAGGCCTGTTCTTCCCGACTCAGCACAGCCCTGGCCAGATTATCTCAGCTCAACTCAGCTCAGTCCAAAACAAACGTAGTCAGCTTAACCCATCCAATCAAGAAATACCTGCTCGTTAACTTAAGACTGCCTGTTTTACTTGAACTCATCCAGATTTCTTTAGCATATTTCAGATCGGGTTTACAATCTTAAACTTAGGACGGCAAACCCAGCCAACAACAAACATCTCCCACCAACTGCCTCAACCACTAATTATATTTACAAGTGTGATTCTCACAACGTGCCTGCCCGGCGACTAGCGCAAGCTGCTCCACAGTATTTTCACACCCTGATTGAGTTTCCACTTGAAGTCCGATCCAAGCCGCCCAATGTCCTTTAAATGTTTTTTCCTAAACACAGCAGCAGTAGTCCTCGCCTCGGAGCAACTTCAAAGAGCTGTCGGCAAAACCTTGTTGTCAGTAGTCAGGAAAGTAAAAATTCCCCTGCCAAGGACATTGTGATTGAGGCTTTGGGCTGTTTTGGCTGCTGTAGCAAATAGGAAAGAAACTAGTGTTGATGTTGCTGGCCTGAGCTTCATCCTCTCCTTAAAACAGAGAATGATGTTTGATCACAGGTGTCTGGATGGGTAAAATTGTGGAAAGAGAAAAGCACGAGAAAGACGAGACTGACAAAAGAGGAGTGAGAGCTGTGTAATGGCTGATGCTGAAGAGACTGAAGGAGCTTACAGGAGACACACTGCACTGCCGTGAGAGGATCAGAGAGACTTACGGGCAGAAATGAGGTTCAAACCCTAATTCTTCTGGAGAAAACACAAAAAGCCAGACAGTGTAGAGCTGAATTAAACAAACAGAGACAGACCGGAGAAGCAGTTGTTAGTCAGAGATGGAGTTTGGCGACAGTGGTTAAAAATGATGACTTAGAGGAAAACAGACCTTGAGGGATGTCACGAGTCAGCACAGATGTGTAGAGGGAATGACCATGTTACGAACGTCTTTTGGAACATCCTACCATATAGGAGGGCTAGGGGGTTAGGGGAGGCAGACATGGTTACATACGGCTCATGGAAAAGTCCCTGCTCCCTTTCCATAGACCATAGAACTAATGATGAAGTGATGCTAAATAGCTGCTAATTCCTGTGTAAGTCATCATGCTGTTCTAGACAGAAGGGTGCGCAAAGGGTGCAATGACTCAACTCAACTCACAAAGCAGCTCAGACAGTGGAAGCACAACAGGGAGGTTTCTTGCTCATGGTTCAACAATGTGTGCACAGAACTTGTTAAATCTAGGGAGTCTAGGAATATTTAGTTGCATTTTACCTCTTTACCACTAGATGTAAGTGTTGCACCAGCTGTTTCGCAACTTGACGTCTCTTGCCTTCCCGCTGCCCCTGGAAATTGGAGTTACACCACCTCCAACAGACAAAACAGACAGACACAGATGTTTGAGTGGTAGAGAAAGGTGACGGTGGGCTATAATGTGTTAGTGATTGTATGGGAAGAGAGGAAGAGTGCATGAGGGGGAGACAGTAAGAAAGATGCAATGTGGGAAACATTTCATCTCCAAATCAGTGTTATTCCTTTGGTTTTTGTTGGCCCACTGGAACTGTATGCATTTCCCGACAGCTCTATCTTAATGGCTTTTATTAAATGTTAAATGTGAAGGAGAGCATGTTTCTTTGCAGCTAGTGTAAATTACCCATTTAGGCAATCAGTGTATCCTCATAAGAATTGAATAACTACGAGAAAATGATTACTTCACTCATCACCTCTCATTTCAGAAAACAAAAGTTACCATGTTTTTCAAAAGTGCCTCCCACATCTGCACTGTCAAAAACACTGGCCCACATAATGAAACTGTATAGTTTGGAGCACAATGCTCTAATTGTCCTCTTTGATTGGGAAAAGAACTAATGTTAGATGATGAGCGACAGCATGACAAGCAGTAGAAGAAGATGTTCTTTTACATTTGAAAGTTTTGTGCTAAAGCATCGGGTGGGTTTAGGCTTGTTGGAAAGTGTAACAGTGGAAATCTTCCAACAGAGCTTCAGGCTCTGATAAGAAGGTGTCCTCTGCCCAGCAGCTTTATCAATTTGTGAGAAATGGACAGTGACTAAATGCTGGGGGTTAACAGTATAATTGGGTTTTGCTCAGAATTGCTCTGTCTTCATCCCAGTCTGCCATTTTTTGAGGAAAACCAGACTTTCTTAGCTGTTATATTGTTTCCCTTTGTAGCTTCTAAAAGTATAATCAGTAGTTTTCAGCTGTGCAGTAGCTATTCACCTGAGTTGATCAAGGTCAAGAGAGACAGATTACACTTCAGAGAGAGATTTTGAGTATGGTGCTCCTCTCTTTGTATCTGGGCAACCATGCAAAAATAAATTGTGTGGTTATAGCTTTAGGAAAAGAAATTTCTCTGTGATGGAGGAGCTATTCTACATGCAAGATGGGATCTGTGGCAACCAGTGAGAAACCCTCCTGTGGATGTGGGAATGAGCATTTTAGCTTGTTAGCATGCCGATATTTGCTAATTAGCACAAAACATAAAGTACAGCTGAAGCTGATGGGAATGGCATTAGTTTCCCAGTATTTTGTCATAGTTCGTGTTAGTGAAATCAATCACATTAACAATATGATGTAAGGGATGCACAAATGATTACACAAATCCATCTTGACTGATCAATTGATCTGCTGTACCAAATTGAATGGTTCCTCTGCTGCTGAGACGTTTCACTCAAAATAACAAATGTCAACCTTGTGGATAGATGATCTGGAAACTATAAAGTGTAAGTACAGAAATGTATGCATATTCATAAAGTAAAAGTTCAAATAATTGCCTGGGTAAATGAAAAATGAAAAAACCTTCTGTTAAAGCTATAAGAAAGGTCAAGGAATCGCTAGAGTGAGTGTAAATCATCCTGGGCCCCCATGGACATCTGTACCAAATTTCATCCAATTTTTACCCACCCAGTTGAGCTGAACCAAAGTAGTACAGTGAGTGAGAGACAGACATTGGCATTTATAGAGGCATGAATCTAGCATGGCTAGAAGTAACAAAAAAGCATACACAATATGCAACAGGAAAAGTTGACTAAATCACCATGTTTCATTTCATCATCAGTCCACTTTCACTAGAAATATCCTTGGACAGAAAGGATGAATCATTCATGAGTAACATCACAGGAGACCAGCGTACCTGTTATGTTCCTCAGTCACTTAAGTCGGCTACATCTGCCCAGCACATGTCAGCTTGAATCTATCCTCTCCTTCTCTGTGTCTGAGTCCTTGTGGACTCAGAGAAGGGAGTCGTTGGGATCTCAGGCAATCGCATCCAGGTGAGGGACTCTCATGCTTTCATAAGCATCACAGGACATGTTAAAGTCACTTGGCTCTACACAGTGCTGATGCATACTAAAGGTCCGTGGCCTCTGAATGGATTACCAGCTGGACTGTTTATGGTTATGGGGTTTTCTCATGCAGGCGCCCATAAGAATGAAGATCCTGTTTTATGGCAGATCATTTTCCATATGGCGGAGCTGCATCATTTGTACTGTACTCCTTTGTTTTATTTTGAGTTTCTATGTTTATGTTCCAACAATGGGAAGTGCATTTTAATAGTTTGCTAGTTACTGGAAAAGAGGTTTTATTTATAGAGGGTGAAATTAGAATACACCCAACAGAAAGAAAAATGACTGTCAGTAGTCATGTTGCTTACCATGTTGCGAATACAAGCAATATTCCTTTTAGGATTTTTACCACTTGAGCACCCTGAATCTTATTTACAAGCAGCCTCGAGGACATGTTGGTGTGAGTGTAATTTATACTGAGCGCCGGAGTGTGAATGAGACAGCAATCTGTGGATTCACACCTTGTGCGTACATAAGTGAACAAGTCTGTGTGAGTTTATCCGTGCACGGAATCAGCATCTCTGCCCCAGTGAGTCTGAGTCACCTTCTGAAGAGGTCATGCCAAGTGGCTTAGGAAATATCGGTAATGTTGCTCCCAGAGCAGTTTGGTGGCCATCTGTGCAGAGCTGATCTACAGCCTCTGGCAACGCTCACGTTACTACAGCAATAAGCAGAGTTTTAACTCAGAGACATATTACCTCCATCAGTTTGGTATGAACCCAGGAACATGACTCAGAGAAACAGAGCCAAAGAGCTAGATAGATGATTGGGGAAGTTTATGAAGAACTGCAAAGAGAGGAGGATCGGATGAAAAGAATATGGATACATAGAAATAATGTTTATATACAAAGAAATGTACACGCACTTCAGCGTACATACTGTAAAGATGTACCATCTGTTGACGTCTCTGAGTCAACAGCTGTGTAGATTCAATTTGTCGAGAAAGGAGTGGTAACAGCTCATTGCAAAGTCAAAGTAAAAAATGGTAAGAAGTGACAAAAATAATGACCGTGGAACTGATATTTACTCCATTAGAAATACACCCTAAAGCGGAGTTAGCATGACACAAAACAAAAAAAAAGATAAGACAGTCAGTGGAATAAGAAAAACACTAACTGAAATGACACTAGCACCTGCAGGTGTATATTATCAATCCAATGACCTGTGACCAAGCACATGGCCGAATGGTCCACAAATTAGAATGAAAACAGTAACATCTTTATTTTTTTAGTTTCCTGTTGCACAGTCTTTATTAAGAGTCATATGTATAGTTCTGCTGTTTACCATCAGGATACACCACACACTGGTTACATGATAGCTGTCTTAGATTAGCGCACAGCATCAGATGCCTGCAGTGTTTACAGGAATAACTTCACTCAAAAGAAACTGTGTCAGCTGAGGTGTACAGTATATAAAGAGGAGGCATAACAACTGGATGCATTTTCCATCCAAAAGTCTCTAATACACATGACACACTGGTAAGGAAAGCACCAAACCCAGACTAGATTTTGTGCATGTCTCTGATCAGATGGCTCACGGCAAATAACTGCAACAGATGTGTCCTTCTTTGGATGCTGAACATTTCAATTGCATTACTTTTGCAATTCCTGCAAAAACAACTCATGCATATCTTCTCATGAGCTGTATTTGCCTTTCTATAACCTTATAGGGTCACAGATAAGGAGTAGTGTTTGAGTGTGAGAATAAAAGAAGAACCCCCCCCACATCCCACCCTGCCAAGTGTGCAATAGAGTATAATACATTGAAACAATGGCTGTCATGGTTGGGAAGATTCTTAGAAAGTGTGACATTCAACTTCATTTTCCTTTCTCAGTCACACACTGAGATCCTGGGTGAAAACCTTGCATGTATCAACAAAATGTCAGCTTTTCAGAAAGAGAAATAGCATTGTTTTAAACTTGACAGTCATCCATTTGTGGGCTTGTATAAAGGCCCAGGGCATTGTAACATTTTCTCAATCTGCAAGAAAAGAAAAATAAAAGCTTTTTTCCCTGACAGATGCCTCTATATCTTGTTTAGACACACACACATAAACATTTTTGCTTTAAGTCCCTCAGGAGGCCTTGTGGCAAATGAGACTAAATGTTTCTGACTGCAAGAAAACAAGACTCCAGACAAATCAAGTCAAATAAAGAGGAGGTAGCAGAGATTGGAGTGGAGGGACTGAGGTTCAGAGATAAGGTGGAATGCACGACAAGTGGGAACAATGGTGGGAAAGAGATCACGGGAGGGGCAGGAGAGAAGGAGTAGAAGATTGAGGTGAAGAACAGGAAAGAAAGTAGGCCAGGCTGGTGGAGGGATTGAGGTGGAACCAGGTGAGTCACTACAGCCTCCTCTGTTGAAAACAGCACAATGTTGCCTCTGATACAGAAACCAGCTCACTGCAGATCAACTTTTTTCATGCAAAAAAAACCAAAACAAATACACTTTAAAATCAGGCCAAACAGTGGGCGGGTTGTGGGAGGGGAGTAGGAGATTATGATAAACTTTACATTCCCTTGAAAAGATCTGAAATTGCTCCTTGTACAATATGTAGTCATGCTCTGAGGCAGCATACGGCCATTTTGTAATTAGACAGATAATAAGCCAAACAGATTGATACATTTTTTTCACTGCGAGCTATTCCCAATCTCAATTTCCACATCCAATGTTTCAGATCCACTCACAGCTTTCTTTGTCTAGAACAAACTAAATTCCTAACAGCGTGGATTTGACACCGCGCTGCAGGTATTCTTCCCATTGCTGCAGCTCTGTTCTGCGATATCGCAGTGTTGTGTAGAAGTTTATTATATGTACAGATCTAAGCACTGAACACCCTATAGGAGACAGTTGTGAGCTGTGATGTGTGTAATTACAGTAATACCTCTTGCTATTTTCTCCTGACCTCTCGCAGGTCTGCTGCTGATGGAGTGTTTTTGTTTATTGCACTATTATCTACTGTGTTGTGTTGCATGCAGTATTCTGAAATGCTTCATCTAGTGTTTAAAAGTGGCAATAATCAGCCAAGATCAAATGTGGTTTCATCATACATTTTCCAATTGAAACTGGTTCCTCAAACAGAACCTCAACCTCTCAACCCCCTCTGCAGGCTTTGTATTAAAACGAGCTTTATAAATATGTGACTCATTGTTAGGAGGGGAGTATTTGCTTATAGTTTTTACTGAAGTCAAACTGTAGTACTTGTTAAATGTGATGCTGCAGCTGATATAACACTCATGAGTGGACTATTACACTAATGTTATGATAAATTACAGCGCTGTTGTTGTCTGAAAATATTGCATCTGAAATTTTGTGCCAACAGCTGCGAGCTGGCTGATATCGATCTATGGAAAGTTGTGTATAGATGCTAAATGAACACATCCGTGTCTGTTGATAATGCTCATTATTCCTGAGCAGGTTGTGTGTGCTCACACCACTTTCCTCTTCATAAAAGACACAGCCTTAAAAATGCAACACAAGGTGTAGTTCTTACCAAAAAAAAATTTATCGTCGAGGCACTAAGCAGTTTTCTCTGAGGCACGTTATTTTTTGTACATAAGTCCGAAAATATAATCCTCTCCAAACATTTCTACAGCTGAAAGATATTAGTCATCCCTTATCTGACATAAGGGCATCAATAAATTAATTTCTGAAATATAAAAAGGTTCATTGAATGATTGATGTACACATTTAAAATTGTGAGCTGCTGACACACATGGATTCCCTCCAGAGAACATATATTATATTTCATCTCACAGATTGTGTCCAAAACGCGTATATAATGAACATTTAATACAGAGTATGACAATTTCAGTGCATGACAGGTTCTTATACATTAGAATTGTGAAGGTTACACAAATTCACATGTGGCTACAGGTTTTGCAGGTTTTACTGAGGTTTTATGCACCGTGCACACAAAACTTTAATAAACACTTTATACTCATTATAACACATTATCATTTGTTGGATTTAGTGTAAAGGAAGTACAGTAATGTATCTTTATAAGTAGCTTGGTACAGTTTCTCTTGTCTTGAATGCTCACTATGTCTATTCTGTTTTGTAGTGAGTGGGTGGTGTGAAGCAGGAGGAGTGTGAGTGAGGATTGGTGGGCAGTAGTTCTGCTGATGCTACTGCGTATGAAGGCATAATGAGACAACCTCTCGCACTGCTATTGTTGCATCTCATCATGATCCTTTCAAAATAGTATCTTATTTTAGGAGTTTTATCTTAGAAGGCTACACGCGTTTGGTTCACACTAATAAAAACTTGAAAAGTGAGGGAACGTTTAGTTTAAACATATACAGCGCTGTGGACAACATGAGGCTACAAGAGTTAATTAGTATCTGTAATTATGAACTCAATAAATGAAATTTTTTTTATTTCATGCATCAACATTATGTTGTCATTATACTGTATGTGCAATAATATAAAGACATATCATTGCACATGTGAGCATATGTGCAGCACTGGGACATATCTAGTCATGTTGTACCATGTCATTTGAATAAAAGAAACTGTGATATTTTGGATAGCTTTTGCTTTCTTGCCTAAAGTTAGATGAGAATTTCACAGTTCTGCAGATCTCCATGTGAAGCCTCATCTTCTTTCACAGTACATCAAGGACCACAGTTGAAATAAGTTTTGAATTTTTCTGTGTCTCCTTGACATCTTGCAGATGCTTCATGTTGGACGCTGAAGGAAACGGTGGAGTGTTAAAAACATGCATCCTATCACTTTATTGTAGTTACCTTGGATAGGTTATCATAACTGATATAAATGTTGGAATAAACAGATGCAATACTCCTTAAACTGAGAGTTAAACACAGTATAAATTGTACAGTACAGCAGGTCTCCATGCTTTCTGTGCTCTTTTCCTCTGTCCTATTGAAGGTTAAATTCTCTTAAGTGGTGTTCCACACTAACTGAATTCAGCAGAGCTGATTTAAGATGTTTTACATCCCATCAAGCAAACAGACGACCAAATTGGGTTTAAAGTCTCATTTATCCAAATAAGTGACATTTTCATACTATTGATAAAAAATAGTTGTCGCCAAGACTCTGATTTCCTCGACTTTCTGTGAACATTCAGCACAGCAGAGACATCACCTGCAGCAGTGAGTCATCAGTCACCCACCTGCTATTGAAAGTATTCTTTGAAATAAACTAAATCGTGAAAGACAGTTACTGATCTTTTGATGTACTCAGAATTCCCTTTTAACTAGAGACAAATAGTTTCAAGTGTTTATACAATTATACAATATCTATTTATTAGAGTTTTTTAATTGTTTGAGAGCATCAATCACGGGCCCAACAACGCATTACCAACTCATGACGGCACACTTCTCCATGTGTTGCTACTGAGCACTGGCATTAAAATTTAGTTTTTAAAGCACAAACATTCATGGTTGCTTGTGACTGTATAAGATTCATACAGTATCTGATCCACATAGCAGCTAGAGTCTAAAATAGCCCTCGTTAAATAAGTGCATCTTTCCCGCCTGTATATCTGTGAGATGAGATGTGAGGTGTTAGATCAGACAAATCAGGAAATAATCCCTTTTTCAAGGTCACTCCCCTCACCATATTTTTTGTCTCGCTGGTATCTGAGATTTCACAGTATAATTGGACAGTCACAATCTTTGGCAGCCAAATAAACAAAACAAGTGCATGTGTGACTTTTCTGCCGTGGAAGAAGCTGCTCCATTACTTGGCAAACGAGGAGGAACAGTGTGTGTGCGGTGACACCTCAGACTGTGAACAACCATGTACTGGCAGGTAAGTGGGTTCCTTTTAAAGGGTGTCCCTAATCTCCTCTCCTCTCCTCTCCTCTCCTCTCCTCTCCTCTCCTCTCCTCTCCTCTCCTCTCCTCTCCTCTCCTCATCTCCACGCTGTTTTCAGTGAGTTCAAGGTGCTAGTGCCCAGTGTTCCCACCTGAGATCTCTTCATTATCTTTGGCCTCTAGTCAAGCACACTGTCTTGTTCCTTCAGCCTACATCAGCCCTCTCACACCTCTCACAAGCTAATTACCAGCACTATCGTCTCATCTTCAAGAGAGAAGCAAAGTGAGATGAAGAGGACGAGAAGAGAGTGTCAACAGGGGTAGAAGAGGAGTCTTGGCCGTCTCTGCACCCTTTTTTTTTCATGGAGGGGGCCACGCTCCACCTGACCTGAGCCCTACTATAAAGTCAATCGTGTAAAATAACCAAACAGAATTTTATCAGTTCTTTATTGTGAACCTAGTCAATTAGAAGCCAGGGCTCAGCTGGTGCAGTAGGATGAACATTTGATATTTTTACATTTTTACTTATTTTCAAATCAAACGTACTTGAAATGCAATACAGGTGAATTTGAAGTGAACGGTGAATTGTTGCAGTCATCTGTTCAGCTATCATCTGTCAACTATTTTAAAAAAAAGCTACTGTGCCTTATACCAGCCTGTCTGCGTGTACCTACACCCGTGTCCTCTGTTAATGTATATTGGGCCCTGATGAGTGGCAGATGATTTTTTTTTTTTTTCCGTGGGTGCCCCCTTTTGCATTGGTGCTCTAGATAAACAGATAGATAGACAGAAGTAAGGGAGGGTCTGAGTTGTGCACCAATGCAAAATGCTTTTTATGATAGAAGTTATGAATGAAAAGGAGTAAAAGACACAAAAGTGACTTAGTGAGGAAGCTGACAACTGATGCTGTCATTTATTTGCTGCGCCACACACTATCCTGTCTGCTTATGGAGACTGTGGCTCTGCTTTACCTCTGTAGACATTGTACAAATACACAAACACACTCCTCATAAAGTTTTATTAAAGCCCTTCAACACTTCTTTTCATGCCAAACTAACAATCCCAAGTGTGTTCTCAGTTGCAATGAGTGGACAAGGAGAGCCAGCAGTCATCATAGCTAAAGCTGCACAGAAGGGCCATGGAGAGGGTCAGTTATTAGCAGTTATAGCCGTGTGGGGAGAGCAACACACAAGTAATGACTCCCGCTAATGAGAGCCTGAATGAAGACAAATGAACAGAACAGACTCACAAACATCATCTGTTCATCCTCTGTGAAATTAGAGTAAAATGAATTGTAATGCGGACAGTAGAAGTGCTGTTGTGTGAATTTTTTATATAGAAGACCTGTAAGAACTGCAAACCATTTCCTCTCAAGCTGAAGCAGCATGTTTTATGCTGGTACTGTGGGTTTATGGGCAGTTTGGTATTTTTTAAAAGTAACAATCTTGCAATATATTTTGCATTCATGAAGGTGGTGATGCTCAGTTTTAATCAGATCAGTACTTATTTTGTATTTTGGTGATTAGTAGCTAGCTGGACCTAATTGATTATACACAGGAGCTCCACCTTTACTTAGTTGAGTGCTATGAGAATGTGTGAGTGTGGGTTTGTTATTTAGTTATCAAGTGCACACCTCACATACTGGTTGTTTTGTTAAAGACCTGTGACACCTGCTGGACTCTTCACTGTGAAATCCTGTAATCTACTCTTTGCACAGCCACTCTCCACATTCACCCAAGAGCATCTTAACACTGTGATCTGTCTTATTCTGGGGAACACACAGAGAACATTGTTGCTACTTTCAAATGTTTTTTTGAGAAGTGTTGGAGTGTGATGTGGGTGACCCACAGTTCACGCTCAGGCATTATAAAATCACTCTGTGGGTGGACATGGAAGGGCAGGCTGAGCTCTATCACAGAGTAGCCTTAAAGTATTAGAGTGATTTTACTTGGAGAAATCATCTTCTAGCGTGCTTTTCCCCCGAGGTGTTCCCATCCTTAACTTGGGATGCTTTTTAAATGATACTTCAATCTGAGGAAATTGATTGGTGTTTAGCTAGAACTGTGGGCTTTCGTTGCGTCTTTTCGAGTGTATATACAAATTCGTATGTGCAGACGCCTGCCTGGGATTGGTGCCTGAGATGCCCGCACTAGCATCCCTTTCCTGTCTGCCCTCCCCAGGATAACCTGCTGTCTACTGTCACTAGGTTTAGTGATGTAATGTAAGCTGCACTGTATCTTTTATTCTTTAAATAGACAATAAATTGTCATACTGATATTCGTAACATAAGCTTGATTGTCTTCCTTTGCCACAGTGTTATTCCTCCCAGCATCCTTTCATGTGGCGTAAATCCAAAGCTGGATACTAGTTTCATCTGAGTGCTGAATCATCCTAAATTGGAAGTAAGCCAACCAAGAGTTCACTGAATGGAGATGAATACTCAAGAAAAATGTGATTTAGATGATTTGGGATGTGGTGTGCATGCTTTTAAAGCATGGAAACTCTTTTTGCCTGTCTGTATTTCTGTCTCTCTTGTTGGGGAAGTCAGCTTAAAGAAAAGATGAAAGACTCTTTCTCCGACCAGCAAGAGCTTAAAATGTATATAATAACAAGTATATCAGTAATTTAATCTTTTTTAGCTGTTGCTCTCCATTTCCAAAATGAAGCGGGGAAGCTTGACTCTACTGGACCAGACCTCTAAAATGTAGTATTTAGAGTTTTTTAAGTTTTTTTTAGTACTTAGTGTTGCACAGCTTTCATGCTGCAGCAGTGCAGGACACATTAATGTGATATGCCTGTGTCAAGTGGAAATGAAACAATATCTGTGATTATCCTCTTAAATAGCCAGCTAGAAAAAGATGATAATTTATGAAATATTCATTTATAATACTCACAGGATAACTGTTAGTCTATGTAACATACTCTATGTACTGATGCAGTGATGTACTGAATGGAGTAGCTGGTGTGGCAAACAGCTATGGTAAACCCTGAGGGAGGAACGTGTCAGTCTGTCTCCTAATACACTGCTTAAAGCTAAATGCTTGTAGTTTTATTCCCTCTTTTAGCAACAGCACACAATTTGCATGCTTATAAAATAGAACTGACCAGCTCTATATGTTGCACAACAATTAAACAGTTAACGTTTTCAGAGACTTCAATCTATAAAATCATGTTTAAGATTAGCACCAATCATAATTGTAATTGATCTCTGTTTTTTCTCCACTTTTATTATAAATACTATCATGAAGAGTTTCTGGTTGAACAAGTCCATATGTGAGCTCCTAGAGGGAATTCCCCCACATTATCATAATACAATGATTTTGTTAGACATATGGCAATAGATAGATAATGGACATGATCTTTGTTTCTTTTATGTAAGATAAAGAGATCATGCCAGCCAACAATGAAATGGATAGCTGTTTCCCGGGGAACATGTCAGATTGTAATGATTTGCTCACTGTGGAATCGTTGAATGTGTGTGACACTGTATGTGCAGCTGCAGCAGTGGACTGACTGTGTCTTATGGAAAGAGGGCCTTTTTAGTTTTTGAATCTTTTCTGCACTGAAATTTAATTTCTCTGGAGACAGTCAGAGATTTAACATGTCATCACATGCCGATGGATAATCCGTGATGCAGGAAACAGCTGGATCCCATTTTAGGAATTGATTTGATTGTCATGAGCTCATGTAGATGACAACTGGAACTTCTTAAGTCTTCAAAAGTTACCATATGTGTGAAAAATGTGGTGTCTCACAGCTTCATTTCTGCATATTGTAAGCAAGTGAGTTTTTTTTTTCTTCTGCTAAAGGCCTTCGAATCTGGATTACTGTGTAACGCATGTCTCTGAGATGGTTTACCTGTCAGCGTGAAAGAACGTTTGGACAATTAACATTTGTTTAACACACAAATGAACATTAAGGTGTGAACATACATGCAAGGCATAGAGTTAGTCGCACCAGCCCTTGAGAACTAACCAGGAAACTACAGGTTGTACCAGTCAGTGCTGGGCTGAGCAGAGGGCAGATGGACAGAAGCTTGTAGAGACAGTTTTTAATAGCATATTGATTCCCCGGACCTCATCTAGCTGCTCTGGTGCTTGTTTTCTTTACCTCCTGGTCTTGCTGGAGGATTGTTATGTATTTCCTTTATCTGTTGTTTGTAATGCAGATTCTTTTCTCTGGTCTTTAGTAACTGTAATTTAATGCCGGACTATCCAGGCTGAACATTTGGTTTCCTGGTTATTGCCTTACGACTATGATTCTGAATGTTTGGATAATCAGGTATTTAGAATCAAATTCCACTGTATATTATGCTGCGTTTGTTCTCGTAAGAGTGGATCACCTAGTAGATATGATGAGGGTATATCATTTATCATTTAAACAGTCTCTGCTTGTTTGTACTCATTGTGTTTTGGTGTTGTATTTTGACCTCTACCCACCTTCATGGGTCACATACATACAGTAGATCCTTTGTTTCAGACTCGGTATTAATGATTTTTACTCACTCAGGTTCATGAACCCCATGAAAATTTAGTCTATTAATAAGCCCGTGTCCTTTGTGCCTGAGAACTGGCCTTGCATGCTTGTATTCCCGTTATCAGCATGCTTCTGTAACTCACAGACAAAGAGGTTTCTCTACCTGGCTATATTAAATCTTCTCAATTATATGGTTGGGCTGCTGCCGGCTGCTCTTCCTGGATAGCTCCTATTGTTTTTGATGAAAAATGTAATCAAGATGCTGTCTCTCACGCTCAGCGGTTGCCTTTTGGCACGTCTCTTTAGAGAAACCGAGAGAGCAGAAAGGTTGGCTGATTAACTACCTCTCTGCTCCCACTGACTCTTACAGCTTAACACACATGAACACACATTTAAAGCGTACATAGTGGATTTGTGTACAGAGCTACACACTGCAGACTCAAATATTTCTATAGCTACGGTGGAAAGCACACCCACTATTGAACTCAATTAAACCTCTAAATATGTTATACACTCTGAAGCTCATGTTCCTCGTTAAATTAATTAATATGTTACGTTAAAAATCAACCATGAAGTTAAAACTTGTCAGGACCCTGGGCTTTAACTAAATTAATAAAATACACTAGTATAGGATACATACTATTTTTGGGTAACCGTAACCTGTAATTTGCTGCAGTACTTTGGTTCCTGTATTGAAATTGGGCCATGAAGTCTTGAATCTTTTTTTAGCACAAATAGAAAGACCCCAAATGTCTTGCAGACTTCATCTGTCTTTCACCAACTAAAATCCTTTTTGATTCCAGCTCATGCTTTGCTACTGTTAACTGAATTTTTTTTTTTACCAGTTGTCAGTTCTGGTCGCATCCAAATTGCAAAGCCGTGCTGCAAGGCCTAATTTAACACATACTCCAAGTCTTATGTAAGTTGTTCCTTAAGGATATTTTCGTTTTCATAGTGATGCCAATAAAAAAAAACAAAAAACAGTAAAACTCACATTTGTGCATAGACAGGGTGGCCTTCAGTCAGAGAGCGGGCTGTCACTAGTTATTTCTGATGTGTGGTTCTTGAATGTTCTGCCATTTTAGAGTCTGACAGTTTCCAGGGGCTAGTGTACTTCAACAGAACTGCTTGTCAGCGGGTTCCACCGTTTCAGTCTCAACTTCCAGAAGTGATCAAAACACTGAAGTGAAACAAAATATATTTTTACCACATTTTCACCTGTAAGTCTCAAGGTAGATACCACTTAACTATGTAACATTACTTTACACCACTAACCAGTTGCTGCACACTTCCCAACAGGCCTTTAATTATCAGTCCAGTATTGAGACTTAAGTTACGTGGTTCATGTTCTTTTGTGATTTATCATTATATCACGTTAATAATTTGGACTTTTTTTTCCCTCAAGTCTTCTATATACAACACTTTCTTTTAATACACCAGCTTGTTTTCCTTTATTTATTCAGTGTGTTGCATCATTTTAATGTCAGTGTTTATTACTAATCTCGTTTGCTTCATTGTCTCTACACTGATTTAGTAATGTCTGAGCAGCTCCGTCCTTTTCTCCCATCATACAAATGAGTCACGCATCACGTTATTGACTTTGTTGTGTTTTGGCAGCCCATAGAGGTGTCAGTCACCTGAGGCTTGGTTTTCCTGTCTGAAGTGACAGCAGATGTTTTTTCGTGTTTACTGCCTTTTCAGTGTTTTCAATCGCAAAACTCAAAGCAAGAAAGTTAGAGACGGCGTTAATGCTGATGGGAAATGGAACTGTAGCAACAAGACATGGGCACGTCTACGCTGTCTGTCTATTTGAATCATCTTCTTTCTCTACTCATTTGGCACATACTCTAAAGGGTCGTGATTTATGACATTTTCAGTGGTGTTAATAATGTCAGTCTTTAACCTGCTGCAACCCTGATCTGATTTCATAACTTGACTCTGTCCTCATACGTCCAATAAGAACTGCCTGTATTAGAGACAGACATTAAAGTTTATACACAACAGAAACTATTAACTATGCCTTAAAAATGCTTAATTGAAGTTATTTCTTTATAGTTAGTGATTAAGTGGGGGGGCACTGCGCAGGTACTCACAGAACAAGTCTCATGGTAATTGAAAAGCATGTGATGGACTAGCAACCTGTCTAAGGTGTCTCCCATCTTTCACCTAATGACAGCTGGGACTAGCTCCACCACTCCCACAACCCTTAACAGGAAAAGCAGTTCGGATAAATGGATGAATGCGTAATTATTATTTATGACACACATTAACCTTATGCAATCTGGACTTAACTCCCTCCGTGAGTTTGAACAGTACTTCTAGGTCAAAAATGTTCATCAAGTTACCTTGATGACGCTTTGGGCATCTACTAATTAATAAAGCTCCTTTCAAGAGTTATGACCACTATGTCGAATCAAAGATTAACTTTGAAAAAGGGTTTTATTATCACCTGTAAAACTGCATTTGTTTAATTTCCTAACATTTTTGATTACAAAGTTCTTACCTGTAACTTCTGCTCATGGATGTTGATGCTGCTAGGTCAAATTCGAACAGAGTATGAAAGAATGGAAGGAGATATTCAAATCAAAAGGGTGCACTTCAATTCTCGGGAACAAATCGAGTTATCAACATGCTTTCACCTTGACGACACGCTTCAGAGAGGCAGGACTGATGAGAAGTGGTTTCTCTTCACTTAGCAACAAAGTGCAATGTCATGTGCTGTTTGGACGTGACCAGCATTACCGGTACTATGTCTACTCTAAAGCAGAAACAGAGGATAGGTTATATGAATGCTCTGTGAACTGAATTCAGGAAAGTACTTGATGTATCACATTTACATTATTCCTTTGTTGTTGAGTTTTGTGAAATGTCATTGTGCTTTCTGATTTTTTTTCCCTGTTAAACTCTCAGGCATATGGAGAAAATAAATGCAAGTGTAGTGGAGGAAAAATATAGATGAAGTAAAATATTTCATAATTCTTCTAGTACTTGTCAAATGTGTTATTTAATTATAAAGTATAATTACTAAGAGGCACCAGCAGTTTAATGGCCATTATTATCAATATTAAGACATATTTAAATGATAGTATTGCTGTTAAAATGGCTCTCATGTTCATTATTATTCCTAAAACCACCAGACGTTTGATTTGGTTCCATGAAAACAGTTGGGACTTAATATGATGGAAAAGTCTCGGGGGGTGGAGATTTGCCCAGCGCGGCTTACTGTGATCAGAGTTTGTGGAGAACATGTTGGACAACAAGTGACTGATCCCTCGGCTTCCTATGTGATTCATCTAAGCTGTGAATGGCTGACCAGACAGGCAGCTGAAACCACATATCAATCTCTGAAAAGCCTTTTCTGTTGATATTAGAGCAGGCAATTAAAGCCAGGGAGCAGACATCCATCCAGCTGCAGACAGTGTGTCGATAGCCATGACAGAACAGTGACAGACTGTGCCATTTTTAGGTCGATAATGCTTTAGATCTGTATGGACTCCCTGTGATCAACTGCTCCACATTTCTCCCTTAATGAGCCTCAGTGTGTGTGTGTGTGTGTGTGTTTGTGTGTGTGTGTGTGTGTGGAGTTTCAGTAGGGGCTGCCTGGCTGTTTCTCTGTCTTTTGTGTGAGGGTCTGTGATGATTGACTCTGTATGCGCTGTGTGATTCCATATTAAGCATGCTGTGTTCCTGCTAATGTGTTCTGCTAATTTAAACACTTCAAGACATTACGCAGCCTTTAGGGACTAGTTACTAAACTTCTTGGGGACATGACCCAAGGTCACAAAATCTCTTGGTTGAATGAGTTGTCACGTAAATGAACACGGCTCTTTGTATCCATCTTTTTTTTAAAGGCATGAAAGAAAGCAACACAAATATCTCATGGTTTTATGAAGTTTACAGATATTCAGTGACTGTATCTTCATATCAAATGACCCCAAGATTAAAAAGCTCTGCTGCTATATGCTGATTTCTGGAGTGATAAGAATCACTGATGTTGTCTTTCTGCAGCAAGGTTCTGCTTCTAAAGTAGTGATCTCTGATATTTCTGTATAAACAAATGTCAACTGTGCCACATTCAGTAGCACTGCAGGGATTCTACTTTTAGTTCATGAAATATCAAGTACTGTTGGTGTTACATTTAATATCACTCAGATCTTGCAAAGGAATCACTCAGTTTGCTGTTCCAATATAAACAGAAGCAATTGGTAGTTGGTATGAGTAACATACTGTATTTGAGAAGATCTTAAGTCAAAAACAAAATTGCCAATAACTGTCAAGAGATTTCCATAAAACACAAAGAAAAAGGTCAAAGCAGTGTGCATCAAAACAAAAAGGTATCACCGTGATTGTACAACAATGATGCTGTAATGAATTGTAATGTGGAAACCTGAGTCCACCAGAGACTGCTGCCTGCCAGCACGAGCCCTTCAAATTGCAACGCCACTTCACTCTGCAGCTTTAGAGAAGCTTCTGGGAAGCCAGTGACAGCATCCTATTCTGTCAGTCTGTTGGATACAGTGGGGCTGTAAGTGGCATCGTTATCCTTCATGCAACGCTTTAGTGGTTTGACCCCCTTGCACCTTGGCTGACCTAGATGTATTCTTAGCTCATTTGTTGCATGGAGAGCGTGTGGAGTAATTGTCTGCATTGATTATAGAGTTTGGATATTGTTTCTGTCTTGCAGGATAGAAACCCACTTATTGCCAGTGCCCTTCAGCGGGCCTCACTCTGATAATAACTACACTGTCAAGCGAGACAAAACAGGTTGTTTATTTATTCACTGATTTAACTGATAAATGCTTCACTTTTAGCAGTATCCTACACTCATTTAGTAACCATACATATTGATATCCAAATCTGTGTTTGGACTCTGCAGCAAGTTTCTACTCAAAGCACTTTTTTGAGCATCCAAGTTGGCTTTGTGTCTAATCGCTGTCTGCACAGTTAATTTCCTGTTTAATCACTGATTGTAGAGAAGATGTCTCACAGCCAACTCTGACAGCTTTTATGGCACAAAATGTCCTTTCTCAGTACAGATTCGAAGGTTTAACGCTCAGGTGCTGGAAGGTTAAAAAAGCTGTCAGTATAATAACCTTGGGTACAATTACTCTCTAAAGCCCTGAAGCAGCATCTTCTTTTTTTGGTAACAAGAAAAGATTTTAAGTGAACCTTTGGTAATTCACAGAAATTCTAGAACTAATGAGGAAAGCTGTCAACTGTTTTAGCCGTGATTTCACTTGTTTGTTTAATTATTCTACAGCAAAGTGATGGTTAAGAATTCTCGGTTTCTCAGAAGACATTGTTGTTACTAATATTAACTCATTTTATTGGCATACAGAGCTAAATTAGTTTTTCCACCACGTATATTTATTGTGTCATACTAATTTCTACCATCATTAAGAGGTGAGGGCTATTACCCCAGCAGAGATTGCATTTGGATTGCATCTGCAGTGTTAACAACCTACTCTTCTTTTCTACTGGTAACAGCAGACATTATATACCTTTTATATAGCTAAATTCATTACATTTTAAACTCTAATTATTATTTAGTTTTATTCCAATTTCCAATTAAGATTTATTAAAAGAGATCGGATTGAGGTTGTGATATTAAGAGGTGTTTCTAATGCCTCACCCCCCTCATTTATGTAGTATAGTTATATAATAGTTAAAGTTATATAACAGTTAGGACAACACACCTTTTGAAAAAATGCACTCCAGTACAACTCCACCACTCACTATGACTCAGTAATAAACATCATAATAATATAGAAATGTTGTAACTGATATGTGTATGACATTTTTCTTAATAGAGTTGGATAACATTCATTCATATCATTCATAGTTGCCACCTTTTGAAAAGCTTTTTTTTTTTTTTTTGCCTGAAATGAATGTGAAAAGATCTGTGCATGTTTCCACAGGGATTCCCACTCTGCCTGAAATTGTTTTTGTATCTCTGCTGCCACAAGGAGCATATAACTCTTTGTAAAATGGAAAAAAATTACATTAGACTCCTTGGATGATTACATGACATGTTCTAAAAACATATAGATAGCATTCAGTCAGTGTTATGGATGCAGTCTTAATTCTGCACAGAAAAGTGGATTTCAAATAAGCAAGATAAAAATGAGGCAAATTACCAATAATTGCTATGATTAGCAGGAAGGAAGAGAGGGAAACTTCATTTTTATATTTAGTGAGGGACAGAGAAAGAAGTGTTGAGGAAAAATACAAATGACATTATTGTAATAGAAAAATATAACCTATATTATTTCCATCTTTCCTTCCTCATAAGGGAAGAGGAGATGATCCTTGGCAAAGTCTACGTGGTGACAGAATGTCATTAACTCCCCTCTGTTGTCTTTGGAGAGTCATGGCACCATCAGACAGAAGCAAATAAATTCATGCCTCTGGATAAAAGAAAATCCGATTCCTGTCTGAGTGATGCAGTAAAGCCCTTTCCTGGCATCCACAGCAGAGTCTGCTTTCTAAGGAAATATCAACCATTCATCACCATCACCACAACTGTGAGAAGCTTAATTAATGGTGACCTTATGAGGGAATGTGTGAGTGAGAAAAGGTGTGTGGGTCTGTGTGTTGTGTACTGAGAAATGTCCATGAAAGAGTAATGAGCTAAGTCCCCATGGGGCTCCCAGAGATACAGGGGGATCCAGCCTTTTACACAAGGACTGTTGGTGTGACATTTTACCAGAAAGTAATCAGCACCATCTGCTTCAGAGAGGCTCCTGTGGTCCCGGTAGCGTAGGTGAGAGCACCACGGGGGTCCCCCCTGAAGGTCGGTCGCTCAAAGGACTGCAAAGGTCCTGTTGCTGTGTCTCCGCTCCACTGCACGCTGCATAAGCCTCAGCACAGCCTGGGGTATAGGTGCATATTCTGTGCATCGCTGAGCACGCGTGTCTGGAATCCAGATAGGTTGTTCGGGGAGACACCTCATCAAGAAACAGAACACGCACGTTCGAATGTGTGCGCATGGACGCACCAGCCAAACAGCGCTGATCTCAGTGGCACACAATGGAGTCTTGCTTAGGTGTGTTTACTAAATTGGAGTTGACGTGTACCCAAGACTAATAGATTAGAAGTGTCTGGGCATGCAGTTTTCTTTTTTCTTTCTCAGCATTGATTCTATTTGATGTGACAGAGCTTGGAATTTGGGATTTTAAACTCAGATGTGATTGCATCTTCACTGCCAGGAACACAATTTAAACAGTCTGAGATGATTGTTACTCCTATGATTTAACTCCACAGTTGCCATTTGATGATGTGAAATATATTTAGCTTAATATTAAACAGAGGTAATGTTTATGAGCAGATACAAAAAAAACCCACTTAAACAACTGTTACAACCCCCATAAAAATACAATAAGCTCAATAAAAATACTCAACACGGTTACACACTCACATTAGCAGATATTTGGCCCACAGGAAACTATAATGATCCATAATGGGAAGCCATCCATCTGTATGCTTCAGTTGTCTTCACACCCCCGTTGACTCAAGTGGGATAACGATGAAAAACAGGCAGCGTCTCCCAGCTGGTCCCTCTTCCATTTTAGGTTGCTGAATCACTCACGCCCCTTTCAAAAATGCTCAGTGAATCTTATTACTTAAACAGAAAATTTATTTTTCACCTACAATTACTATTTGCATAATTATTTTCTTACATTTAATGTACTGTATCACTGCCTTCAGGCCTTCCTGTCCATCCTCTAGTTCTCTTACTTAAAGCTTCACTGCACCACTACAGTCTTTACATGTCACTGCTACACAGCAGCTTTCTACAGTACCATTGGGGTATCTAGAAGGTGGCAAAGGGGTGGCATAATGTGGAGGAACTGTAGGCAGATTTTTTTTTGGGGGGGGGGGCAGTGATGCATACATAACAAAACCAGTCAACCACGAGTAAAGGCTTTAATTAAGCTAATGAACAATGGGGCCAGCTGTCTTGTCCATGCCCCCTTTTAGATACGCCCCTGTACGGTACACATAACACAAACTGTATTACTTAAAGTTTTACCAATCCATTGTTTTGTAGTAACATTAAAGAAATAGTAATGTGAATCATGTTTTACCTTCAGGAGTTTGCTTAAAGGAGAATGTTTGGCTTGAGTTCAACAAGTGGCCAGAAACACATCATTACATGACTTCTGATGTTGTTCTGTGTCTGCTGTAAGTGTGAATGTGTTTGGTAATGTATTTTACAATAATGTAATTCTGTAAATTACTGCTTATTAATCACCTGTAAATTATCACTGTTTATTTGCTGTTTACTAAGGCAGTTAAACTCACACTCAAGTACTTGCTTGCCAGATACCATATTACTAATCAAATGCACTGAGAAATCACATTTATTTTCAGGCATTTCTGTGTAGATGCTGGCATTAATTGTAGAAACAAACGACTGCAACCATCTGCCAATTATAAGTTTTATAATTTAGCAGCGTTCTGTCTAAAACAACACTGCAACTAGTGCCGTTTATCAGAGAAAATCACAGATTGTCAGTGATGATCAACATTTTCCTGTCAGAAGTATGAACAGGCTTCACTTTCACTTTTACCATAGCTTAAAAACTTCCTCCACAGGCTTAGATGAGATTAGCAAAAGCGAAAACTTCAGGGCCACATCAATTGATACAGAGAACCAGGTCTGAGCGCAGTTTGTTTCCGTAATCAGTCTCATTTAGACAGACTGGTCCCCCCGGAGTGGCTGCAGCACTTTGCACAGTATAATTCTAACACCAGGTGGATTTCAAAGGCAATTAACTATACCAGACAAGGTGCAGCACTGCAATTATGACAAATTAGGCAATTATCACCATCCCCCAAAACTAGCTGGAATGTAGCCCTGTAGTATTTAGGGAGCTGATGATCCAGGAAGATCAATGTAGTAGAAAGGGGAACAGGAAAAGAAACGGTTATAAGAAACAGATTTAGACTCATTATGCTATTATGATCACACCCCGTCTCACAATATGTTATCACAGCCCCTGCTACTTTCAGATAATCACTTTCCACCCAGAGCTCTCTTCTGTTTTTCACAGATGACGCGTTCGACTAACTGAATTTTTTATTTCATCCAAGATCTGTATTCTCGTCTTTCCTTCTGCTTAGTCTCCATTTCAATACAATATTTTTCCCTCTATTTTTGTTTTTAATACAGTACAAGATTGTGCCTATAATCTTTGTAAATCTTGCAATATTTATTTTATATCACACTTATTGTCGTGAGTGTTGTGGTTGAATGCAACTCAACACTCCTCCAACCTCACTTTTGCTTTTTGTTTTATTGCTCCAGAAGCTTCCAAATCATGATTTTCTTTGTACACCTTGAGATATCAGGGGTTGCAGAGTTATTACTGATGTGATTCCATTGGGCTCAGGTGCACAACTACCAAGGCTGTCAGACACACTATGGTTCAAGCTTTACCAATCAAACTGTCTGCACTGCTGTCCTTGGCACATCCTAGAGAAAATTGATTCTGAAGCGAAGCAATGACACGCACATACACAAGCAAGCACAAACTGCATATAGATGCAAATGTATAGCCATAGACAGCACAGACTGACTGTTAAGTGGACTATGTGTGCCTTCCACCCATTTCTCCTCTCATTTAAAGTTAGGAAAAGTCTTATTGTGTCTGTTCTCCTGACTCAACCCCC
The DNA here is from genome assembly GCA_034779795.1 of Ctenopoma multispine. Taxonomy (NCBI): domain Eukaryota; kingdom Metazoa; phylum Chordata; class Actinopteri; order Anabantiformes; family Anabantidae; genus Ctenopoma; species Ctenopoma multispine. Next base: position 19,937,706 of record JAUYWH010000008.1, on the reverse strand, counting down.
AGCTGCCCATCCAAGTGTAATAATGGATCCAATCTAAGTCTGTCTGACCCTTTGAATCATCTGTGGAAGCAGTATTGTGGGTGTAGCCATGCCATCACAGTGTAGTTCTGCTTGTCATGTAGATCCTGATCTTGTGTTGGAGAATACCCCATATCTTCCTTCTCCTCAGAACTGACACCTCATGCGTTAACTATTGCATTATTATGTTTCTACCTGGACCGCACTGCACTGCTGTGCCCCTAAAATGCAGGGAGTCACATTTAAGGTATAGAGAAGCACGATGACACGTGAATTATGAGCAGAAAATTCTCAGTAAAGTAACGAGGTGGTATCTCTGTGTGTGTTTCTCTTTCTCACACCATTTTCAGACCTGGATGATTTCATGCATAACATAATAAAAAAGCTTATCTTGGTGTATGCGTGCAGTCTAACACTAGAGTTCTTGAAGAGATTCTGTGAAATTATATAAACCCGATTTTCCAGATATAATGTATACAGTGTACTGTAGGTTGTTCCTTAGTAAACACCTTATTTCCCATCATGTACACTGTGGATGCCTTATATGCAGTCCATGTAGATTCTGAGATGTTACACATGACAGTGATTGAGATTTCATGGCCTAATTGCTGGGAAACCATAGTTGGAGGTGACTGGTCATGTAAATTCTCTTTATTCTTGTAGTAGGTCTCATACTTCATAAGTGAAGAATGGGTTAAAAAAGGCCCATCTCAGCTTCTCTGTCTGTACTTGAAAAATTCTGAAATACTGGCTCATATAATTGAAGTGTTTTGCTCACACAGCCATCCAAACAAACCTGCCAAAGTACACCATCACACTTCCTGGCTGTTGAGAACAAAAATAAATTTCCAGCTTTTATGGCATCTAACGTGGAGTTTTAATATAAATCTGGTTTTCATATAAGTCATTGGTAAAGTGTTGTATTGAGACATTTTGTGCCATCCTTTAAAATTCTCTTGTGATTTAGATCCAAAAACTCCCTGTGGATGAGTCACTTAATGGAGCTTAATGGTTCCATTTGTCTAAAATTATTGTCCTTCAGAAATTCGTTGATAATCAAGTTGCTGAGAAGGTTCTCTAGTGGAGGGCCGACACTAACATCTTCATCCTGGAGTGTTTTTGCAGGTTAGTTTCAGATAGTATTCATTGACAAATATGATGAACTGAAAAGTGGAAATTGTAGTGCATTATCATAATGTTTAGTTTTGCTATTGTATGGAAATAGGAACGGAACGAAATGTCAGTCTGTTGCTTGGTCAACCACTTTGGCCCAGACTGAAGTATCTCAATAACTATTCAATGGACTAAATGTTGTACGCAGATTTTCATGGTCTCCAGATGATGACTTCTATCAACCTTGGTCTTCTGGTGTTTCCTATAGTGCTACAAGAAGGTCAGTGTTTAAATGTATCAAGTGAAACATCTCAAAATCCACAAGATAGATGGAAGAAAAATACATTCATGGTTCTCAGAGGATAACTCTTAGTCTATGCAGTGATATCCAGACTTTTCTCCTGGTCCCTTCTGAGGTTGACATTTTTGACTTTGACATATCTTGACAACGACTGGTCATGAAAGTCGATACAGTGGTAATGCTTCCCTTTGGATTGGCACTTCACTGAGATATTGACATGCTAACTGAGATGATAAACATTTTACATGTCAAACATTAGTATATTAGCAAGTTTGATGCCAGCATATCAACATGCTGATATTAGCATAGCTCAAACCAAGGTACATTAGGGTTAGATTAGTAGATTAGTAGATTAAGACCATAGATTAGGACCATAGTATGCAGTCAAATGAACAAGTCATGGCAAATCATACCATCCAAAGCCACATGTGGAAAAAAACAGGTATGACCTGACCGTCTTCCATAAACCAAAAAACTTCAACCTGGCTTTGATTGCGTTTTCCTACAAGTGGCGCAAAATAACCTGATCAGCCATGCACGCTCAGCGTTACTTGCATTCTGCATCACCTCTGTAGGTGATAATTAGCTATGCCATGATCTGTGTAATGAGAGATTATTTTGGGAGACGTTCACAGATCAGATATCGCGGGAAGAGGCAGAAAGTGGGGGTGAGAGAAAGAAAGAGGCATATCAAATCTTCCCACGCTGTTTAAAGCAAAGAGATAGTAGCAGATGGTAATGTGCAACAACACAGAGTGCCTGCTTAGTAACAGAGTTTTATATCACCAATACAAAGCAGACTGGAGATGACGCTTGTGCTGCCAGCCTCAATAAGTTCCCCATTAGACACGCTGTGTGGTGTGTTTGTGTACAGTACACATGAACACACACACACACGAGCACATACACTATTTAGTTCTTATTCCCTGTCAGCTCTGCATTAATAAACTTGGTATTCTTCCCACAGTTTCAGAATCTTTTCATGCTCTTCCTCTCTTGCCTTTTTTTTTTTTCACAGAAAACGTGAAAGGAACCAAATAAGCCCACTCTTTTTTTCTTAACAGGAAGCAAATTTTCCATCAGAAAACATTTGATGAAAAAGTGTTCTTTCGATTTAATAATTATTCATTTAAAAGAATTCTAAAACCAACCCTGATAATGAAGTACACCTCTAAAAGCTTTGATGGTTTAGGAGGCTAATTAAAAAATCTATCTCAAATCCTTTTTTTCTGCTTGATGAGTAAGAAATTGATGATGATCAAAAGAAATGGTTGGGCTGAGTTTATGCTCTGCTGATTACTCGTGAGGAGGCCTTCACCTAATGACCTGAGCTGCCATCTGTCCTCAGGTGAGAGCCGGGCAGACCCTGAGCTTTCCTAACATCTATCATTTGCAGGCAGAGGGTAATGATACAACCGAGCCAAGGGGAGTCAGAAGAGGGACCAGACATCTCCATCTTCCACCTCAGTGGAAGATTCTTCAGTGCCTACAGATTTAAAGTGCATTTTGACGTCCTCCCAAATTGTGCAGTTGTTTTTCTCTCTCTAAGGTGGAAAAGATTGACTACTCTTGTTTTAGTATGCTGCTGACATTATGTTAAAATGTCACCCGCTGTCACTGTGAACTCATTTACTGATTTTTCCATACTAGTTTGGCACTGGTGTGGTGTTTTGGATTAGCTGCAGGGAGAAAAGCCTTTAAAAGATTAGGAGTAAACAAAAGGAGACTGATACAGTTGGCCTCAACAGAGAGTGGAAATTATTTCAAATGAGCTCCTCAGAAATACTTGAAAAACACACTAATAATATGTGAATTTCTCATTTTCCGAGAGAGCATGACGTTGTTGGTGAAATGCATTGAAATAACCTCTGTGATTCTCAGTGATCTTCCTATGATCCCTGCACCAGTTCAGTTCAGTTCAGTTCTAATATTGCTATGATCTCATGTGTACCTTCATTTGGTATTCACAGAGAACTTTAGATTCTAACAGTATAATTACTTTTAATTGCAAAATAAAAAACATCGACTAGTTCAATTTTTGTCTTAGAGAGTCATCTGGGAGTTTCCTGTGCAGCAGGTGACAGGCACCGGGCCACAGTCTGTGGTTTTGTGTGCTCAGCCTAATTAGTTGTGAGTACCAATATGTATAATGCTTTTGCTTGTCTACACATACTAATCTGGAGACAGTGAATTTCAAATTAACCCTCGACCACTGGAGCAGATTGATTGCTGAAGTAATTTAAATGTGCATAAATGAATGGATTATCTGTAACTTCAGCAAACCAAAGTACAATGATTAAGATGCTGCATGTCTGCTTTTCTCCTAAATAAGAATGATCATTCCTCATTTTAATGACCAAATTCAAAATAAAATGCTCTTTAGATTAAAAAAAATGGCTGTGCTGAAAGATGAGATTAAATAATTGCCTTATTAAAGCTGTAGCCGACTTGTTTCAAATAGCTCTTGGTCCTTTAAACTGAAATCAATGCCACTAAGTGAGTGCTCTCTGTTGAATTCCTGCAACTACAACTGCACTCGCTGAGAGAGCTGTTTATTGCAGTGTTGACCAGAGGCAGGGCGAGCGGTAGAAACTTCACTCTTCAATGTGTCCCAGTGGAAAAATCTAAATTGTTTTATTTAGATGCCTTGAGAATTTATAGCAAAAAAAAAAAAAGAGCTATGCAGGTTGTGTCTGACATTCATCTTCTCACAGGCTGGAGACAAGGAGCTAAATTGCTTTTAGAGAAGACGATTTAAATCAAATGTCACATTGAGACGAAAAGACAAACGTTGGACAATATCTGTCTAGTGTATTCCCAGTAGGCAGCAGCAGCCACACATATTTCTTTAGAGAAAAGGGTAAAGGAAAGCAGAAAATCTGTAAGTGTAGCTATGACTTCTTTGAGTGTGATAGATCTGTACCTGCTTTAACTACCACCACCTTCAGCTACCAGAAAGTCTGGGGCTGTCAGTTAAATCTGAAATGCTTCACAGTTTATCAGTCGAGGGTATTTATGAATAACAAACAACTGTTTTTGCCAACTGCAATTGCCAGTGAGGCCAAAAACAAAAACTGAATCCTCTCAGAATACATTTATTTAACATGTCAGCTGTGAATGGTTGTTGCTATGTCTGTCAAACTGTTTTAGATATTATTTCTGTCATAGTGTAAATCCCCTTTTCCCCCCTCCAGGCTTACATGTACCACATCACTCAGTAGGAGACACTTAGTGAGACGGTGTCGCTCTGTACATTAAAAACCAGGACGTGCGTTATGCATTTGACGTTTAATACATTTTGCTTTATCCACACATCTAAAGTAATCTTGTTGCAACACCACAATTGTACATCAACACTCTTTCAGAAATTGCATGTCTGGAGCTACTTTCAGACATGTCTGATCACAACAAGTACAGCTGAGGAACGGGCTACACTGTGACACCGTCTAGGACTGTTAACAACAAGAGCATTCTCTGTCTTTTTAATCTGACGCTGTCAATCTTTGTTTGGCATATTTGGTGAGGACCAATGCTAATGCACAGTGACATACATTCAGGCTGTGCTCTACATTTGCTTACTTTCTCATTGTGACTGACACATAGATTAACACATTATTGCACTGAGCTACAGAAAGGCAATTAGACATCAGAGGGAGGAAGTGAGCTTTTTGGTCCAGAGCCTTCAGCACCCTGGACAGCTCCTCATGCAGCCACAATGAATGAACAGTGTCCCGCAGCCTGACCGGGCGTCCTTCATAAAACCGTTTCAGTGTATTGATTCGTTCAGACTGTGTTCACTGGGTGAACTCCTACTCATGTTTGATAAGCTCGCCATGAGGGATTTCACTTTGTGTGCATAATAGTTCCTAAGGTTAACCGAGGGCACTTCTTTTATCCCCTCGTCGAAATCACAGCTTCTCATTGCGACCTCCAGTTGTTTTTGTCTCTTGTAGAACAAGGAGAATTTATTGAAAATGAGCGTGATCGGAAGCACAACCACTAAGATTCCAGCCAGGATACACGCCGAGGCAGTCAGCTTGCCCGCTATGGACACCGGCACCACGTCTCCGTATCCAACTGTGGTCATGCTGACGGTGGCCCACCACCAACACGCCGGGATGGTGGAGAGATCCTCGCTGTCTTCTTTCTCCACCGTGTAGGCCATGACGGAGAAAAACGAAACCCCGACGGCCAGGTAGAGAAGCAGGAGGCCCACTTCTTTGTAGCTGTTCCTGAGGGTGGCCCCGAGGGAGCGCAGCCCTGTGGAGTGACGGGCCAGCTTCAGGATGCGGAAAATCCTCATCAGTCTCAGCACTTGCGCAACACGTCCCAGGTTGGCAAGCGCCGGGCTGCTCTCCACCACCAGATTTATAAGGAGTGTCAGGTAAAACGGAAGGATGGACACTAGATCTATCACGTTTAATGGATGCTCGAAGAAATGCAGAAGATCAGGCGCCACTACAAATCGGGCGACTAGCTCCAGAGTGAACCAGCCGATGCCAAAGTGCTCCACAGTCTCGAAACGGGGGTCCTCGGTGGGTTGGCCCTCGCTGTCCAGCAGGCTGAATTCACTCATGCTGTTCATGCACATAGTAGCGATAGAGCCCAGCACCACCAGGATAGAGAGGATGCTGATGATGCGGCTGGCCACGGAGTAGCCGGGGTTATCCAGCATCAACCAAATGCGCCTCCGTGCGCTCCCGAACAACTGTTTGTCGAACTTGGTGGCGTCGTTGTAAAACTCCAGCAGCTCGTCAAAAGATGAAGTGGTGCTTGCTTCGTCGCTCCGATCATCCCAGTCCTCCCGGCTCTGGTCCATTTTCCTACAGTGGTAGGCGCTGCTGCAGCAGGAGTCAATGAAGAACTCGTTGATGCCCCAGTACTCGATCTCCTGACTGAAGGAGAAGATGCACAGTTCGGCCATGACGTGCAGGCGTCCCGTGTTGTAGAAATTTAACACGTAGGGGAAGAGAGTCGGGTTCCTGTCGAAGTAAAACTCTTTTTCTGTGTCGTCGTAGTCGTCGCATAGTTCTAGGATGGACTCTTTGGACTGACACTGGAGTAGACGCGCAAGCCTGGTTTCGGGGAACCGGGAGAGAGTGTCGGACTGGAGACGCTTCTTGAAGCCACCCACGTTGATGCGGATGGCGGCGTTGTCGTCCATGTGAGCCCCGCTGCCCGGTTCCCGCAGGACCTGACCTGTCATGTCTGCAGGGGAGGGGGGGGGGGGGGGGGCCCATGGAGGCAAAAAAGCGCCCCCCCAAAAAAAGTTAACCAAAAGAGAAGGAC
>JAUYWH010000008.1:19832563-19930975 GCA_034779795.1 Ctenopoma multispine | reverse complement strand
CCCCCCCCCCCCCGCCCCCCCCCCCCCCCACATGGAGGCAAGAAAGCGACACACCAAATCAAGTTAACCAAAAGAGAAGGACAGAGAGAGCACACGATCAGAGAGAAAGAAAAGGACACGACAGATTTAATCCTTTTGTATTTTTAAAGTGAACTGTTAAACAAAAAAACTACAAGCACTTATCAGCAGTGATTTTCATCCCTGGCTTCACCGAAACAAAGAAGTAAGAACTTACTTTAACGTCCTCCTACAAGAAGACTCCGCATTTCAACTCCAGTGATGCCATACTACCGCTTGCGGGCAAGTTGTGGCCCTATAATAAAGGAAGAGACCTCTGTCCCCTGGAGTCCAGACAGGTGCGTCTTTGTCCGGATGATTTTCACAGCTTAGGAAGAAGACAGGAAAGCCTCTGCCAAAGGGAGTCGGCGCCTCGTCAAAAATGATGCTGCCTGCAGGCAAAATTAAATTGGCGTTCCTTCCTCAAATATACCCAAAGGCTTGTTGGCGCTGGTGGTCCTCACATAGTGCGTCTCCTTCAGCTTCACGCTCAGGCGACATGCAACACGATGAGCCATAGGAACTGATACACGCCCTGGTTGCTGCTTTTGTTTGTGCGAGGGAATTCCTCTCCCTCGTGCGCGCCCTCTCTCTCTCCCCCCCTCTCTCTCTCTCTCTGTCTCTGTATGCCTCTCTCTCTCTCTCTCTTCTATCTGTTGCTGCGCAGCAACACGTAGCTCTCTCTCTCTGCAACGCCCTCCCAAAGTGATCTCAGCATCGCGGCGCTCTGACGGGCGAGGCGCAGCTCCGGGAAGGAGAGAGAGAGAGAGAGAGCGGGAGAGAGTCACCAAGCAGCGAGCACACGGAAAGCACCCGGACACAGGGAGAGAAGGCTGTGGTACGTTTCCAGTCGCTTGAGAAGCGGCTGTCACTAATGTGGTGGATGGACTTTTCCACTGTCTTTTTAAGCGCCATCAACTTTTATTCAGAATTTTACAGTGATGCAATCATAAGCAGAGGACATCATAACAAAATGCAATAACAAAATGTATACAGCACTTGTCAGGATAGCCAGACTTTTAATCCCAGTATGCCTCCAACACTGGTAAACACCTTGGAATTACTCCCCAGAAGCCTGGATGACATCATCAGATCCGATTTATTTTGTTAAACTTCACAAATCCTATCAACAGCTGGAAAACGACAATTGAAATGAACTTGGAGCGTCCTTTAATATCACAACAAAATAAAACTTCAATCAAAAATAAAATGAAAAGTCTATTCAGTACTATTCAGGAAGTGAGGCACTTGTTAGGAGGTATTAGAGTGAAAATGTTGGTTAGGTGTGTAAAGACTGTAAAGGTCACAAGTGATTTCTGAGTCTGCGTTCATTGATGGAACACATTCACCGTGATGCAGTTTGGATCAATACAAGTTTCCTCGCTCAAAATGCTAAATTCATTAATCCTCACTGTGGAATATGTTTGATCACCGATGCCCAGCACCGTCTCCACCTGCTGAACCTCTTTTTAGCAGTTCAGTGGCGACATCATTAACAACCCTGTCTGGCAGATACATAAAGCCTGTGCTTAAGCTGCAGCCTTGCTTTTATTGATTAAGCACTAAAGGCTTTGTTTCAAATGTCTCAGAGTGTCTCCTGAAGGTGACGTGGTATGATGCAGTACGACACAGGTAAATTGTTGATTTTATCCACCATCAACTTTCCTGGCTTCCCTGATCAAGCTGCATTTCAAAATACCATTAATATGACTGGAAGCGATTTGACACTTGCTGTCCTGTACTATATTTGTTGGGATATACTGTATAACTACTGTCTCCAGGCTGCACTGCAACTGTTTACTCCTAAATAGGATATAAAGAGGAAACAGGATCTTTCACTTCTACTGTAGATTTTGAGTCCCCGACAGCCAGCACATTAATATTTCATCACATTTCCTTTTTTCCCAACAATGCATTTAAGTCCACGATATTGCCTGCACAAGTCTGGTGCTTTCCAGCTGTATCAACACACACACACACACACACACACACACACCATGTCCTCTATGTGGATGGTTTTAAGGATGTAATGAAAACTAAAACCTGTGCTCTTCAGGCACTCCCACTATCGCAGCATTATAGATCACCTCATAGGCCTCTCATCCAAACGCTAACACAGCAGATTTGTGGGATTTGGGAAGCTTAACAAGAGGCTTGAAAACAAACAGAGCCACTCTCTGCTGATGACAATATTATAAATTGACAGACTTTTTTCTATTTAATGCACCTCACCTGTGGGATCAGTGTGTAGGTTGAATAGGGAAAATTTGCTATGGTTCTAATCCTTTTTTCATCTACGATTATTGAGTGCATTGAGTTCAGGAAACTGCTCATTTTCCAGGCATGATATCAGATTTAGGTAGTAAATAATGACCGTCTTCTCCCTTTATAAGCTCCATCAGTCCTGAATGGTTTTATTCAGGATTTCATTAGCGTAGGTGAAGAGGCTTGATGGTTGTAATGGAGAGTGCCATCATGACATTGTTTAAAATTACAGAGGTGGTACTTTCTAAATTCTTTGCACTAACCACACTATCATCTGCTGATTATTCACTTTCTGATTTTCACTGAACCCGGTTGCTTTTGATTTATTCCTCTCCCACATGGTTGAGTTTAATGTGCTGCTTTGTGGAGGAGGAACTATTCTTCATATCTTAATCTTGCCTTTAGATTTGCTTTCTTATTAGTAATGGGCCTTAGGTTTAAAAAAAAAATCTGTTTTATTTTACCTCGAAAAGTTTGCCACATTACGAGCAACTGAAGTATAATGCTTTATTTAACTGAAGGTACTAATATATGATTGTTTTGTTCTTGTCACACTCAGTATTTGTCATGTTAGCCTACAGATTGTATTGTATTGTAATATTTGTGTGTTGTTTTAATACTGTGTATATTAAAAAACTTTGATCATAAGAGTATTGCCTGAACAACAAATCTAATGTTATAGCTGAACTAGGTGGAGCTAGTTTCAACTACATTATATATATTTAGGTACTTTTGCCCAGGCAATCCCAACCTAAGGGTTTGACCACTTCCAAGAGGCAACCAGACACATTTTGGGGGGTTATGAGATGATTAATGGGATAGAAAAGAAGAAAACAAGTGTTTGACTACACAAACATGTTTACTGTCCCCTAATATTTATTATGTTTTGTAAAATTTTGGATAATTTGATCTCTTTACTGTAGAACTAGAACATTTTTCAACCTCTATTTTTGTTTCTCAACCCTGTCAGCTGAGGAGCAGAAAGTAAATGTTAGCATCAGTAGTGAAATGCACAGTGGCCTAAACTTTAGGTTCACAAGAAACAAACTGCTGTGTTTGTGTAGGGAAAACGATGCTGCGTTTCATATAAAATAATGTGGATTTTATATTGATTCCAGGATTCGGGTCAAACACGGTTACTTAACTAAAGCTCAGCGCCTGTGCACTATGTTTCACTTCTATTGTTTTCAAGAGGAACTTTCAAGACAATATATAGTGGGTGTGTTAAGCCTGAGATATGAAGTAAAGGCTTCATCGTGAAAAATTAAAACTGCCCTCAGTGACAAAGAAACAGTTGCAGAGCTTAAAAAAATATAATATGATTTCAATTTGTAATATCTTATTCTATCATATCCACACGAGATGTCTTGAAAGGAGACATTCAGTCGAGCCCTTTATTCCCTTTAGAGAATCAAGATGACCTTCCTCAGACTTTTTTGTGAGTGAGAGACTACGAGAGAGATAGAGGGAGCGGCAGATAAAGAGTGGATGAAGAGGGAGGCAGAGAGGACGAGAGATAGTGAGAAGTGGATGCAGATATCTCTTCTCTCTCCTTTAAAGCCGGAGGTGCAGGCTCAAGTAAGAGCGTGTAGGAGTTTTTTGTGTCAACTAAATCTGCTGCTCCCTGTCTTGCGCTCGGCTGCATTTATCCCTCCCTCTCTCTCTCCTTTTTTCACCTTCTTTCTCACTCCCTCGCTGCCTTTATGTGCCTCTCTTAAGGAGAGAGAAGAAAAGTGCATTTCAAATATTAAGAGTCTCTCTTATGCTTCACTCAGTCTCTTTGCTTCAATCATTCAACATCTTTCTCCATTAGAGGTCAAAGTTCAACATCTTCATACTTGGCTGAAAACATCCGCGTGTCATCTGAAGCATCCCCCGGGGAGGGGGCTCCATAAAATGCCACGGCCCTCTATCCATGACAAACGCTGTCAGTCAAAGCTCTCTCCACATGCCCGCCAGCACTGTGGGGTGAACCAGCAGTCTCCTGAGAGAGTAGTGAAAAATGGGAATCTGTTTAGTGGTGATATTCCGACATACGAAATAAAATGTGCTTTCATTCATCTCCCCTCTTCTCCTTCACGCCGCCGTAATCACATCAAATGGGCCTTGATTATTGTGGAAGAGGAATCAGACTGACTCAGGACAGAGCGCAGACACAGCAGAAGCAGAACGAACACAGATGGAGAGAGGAGATACTGATTATCTGAATCCCAGCTTTGACAGTTAAAGTCAGCAATAATACATTTAACATATTAACAAATGATTACTCCAGTGTCCATGTGACTGGATTCTATGCTCATTATGATGAGCACTAATTGTCTTTGATGTCAGGCAGCAGTGTGTAACAGTAGCAGCGGGATGACCTAAATACAGAGGCAGCTCCATGACAGTAATTGGAACAATCACATTTTGTGCTAAAGGTAGACTCTGCCCACACACAAAAAACTAGCACTGCATTGTGTGGCTATGCAGGTTATTTCTGTGCTTCAGCTTCATCTGGTTTTGACAGCCAGTCGTGACAGCTGGACCACTGTGTCCCTCAGATTCACTGGTTAGCATGAACACACAGAGAACTGTGCTTTGACTGACTGTCGCTTATCCTCTGAGGGTGAAAGGACTTCTAGCACTGAGACACTGCTGACCTCTCTCTTCACCTTCTTCTTTTTAATCTGAGTTGATGTTGCGTCTGACAGTTATCCAACTGCTACAGCCCTGTGGGGTGAGAAGGGGGGTGTAGAGGAGAGTAGGTAGTAGTGTAGATAATGTTAATGTTGTAAATGACCATCACGGCATCATATAGAAGCCCTTTATCATTAACTGTATTTCTGTGCCATACCAAATCTGTGCTCCAGCCAAAATACAATCACATTCTCACTCATTTTGTGGAGCCTTGTTATACATATCCCCATCAAAACAGATGTGTCAATACTTTTAATGTCTGAACTACATTTTCAGAACAAACATGTGTTTATTATCAACCTGCTCAGTGAAAGCAGGATCGGTGAGATCTCACAGAGGACGTACCCACAGCTGGACCCGTGCTCAATGCAGATCAGATACCATCTTCTTGATGTGGCCATCTTTGTTTGTCATTGCTTATTAATGATGATCTATTTTTTCATTCGCCTTTCAGCTGCTGATTAGGTTTTCAAAAGCTATAATGAGGAGTGGTTGGGAGTAAATTTGCACATCTATACACATGAAACACCAGTTGCCTGTAGATAAGAATGGGTCCAGTAAGTGGTCACTCAGAGTTTTCTACCATTATGACATTGCCCAGCAGGTGGCATCTTATTTATTAACATCTGGAGCACTGGCCCCAAGAGGCCTGTGATGTTGTCTTGGTGGCGCCACTAGAAAAATTCTCAGCTCCCCTGTAACAAATATTAGATTTTTTTTTTTATCAATTTGAACCTGAATTTATAAAAGTGTGCCAGTTAGTCAAAAGGTGACTGCCGGTTCTTTCAGTGTGAAGTATCAGTAGCTTCCCCGCACTGATCAGTAATAATCGATCAGTTCCTCTCTGCAGCTGCACCTGTAGGTGAAGCTGCGCTGAGCTGTGCTGATATGACGCACCTGTTCTCATGTGCTGCCTTAAAGTCCACCTTGTATTGTCGGACATCAGACACTTTGACAGAGAGTTATTGAAAAGTGTTTAATCATATTTTATCATTCAAACACTGGCGTTTTAATCACTTGAAATATAATCTCACTTATCAAACAAACAAACGAACATACCACCCCCAGCCCCACCTCCCACGCCCCGTGTGTATTGACGCTGGGAGGCTCGTTTTTCCGAATGCACTTGAAATCCTCACAAACTCCTGATCCGCTTGACAACAATGAGGAACTTTTCCTCTGAGGCGACGGGGACGTGGGATGCTTGGGATGGGATTAAGTAAAACAAAAAAAACATGTGAAGAGAGTGGTGATTCTAATCTAGAAGAATATTAGTTTCTTAGTGGATGATAAGTAAAAGATGGCGAATTCAAGTTCTCCACTTGCGGCTCCTCTTATGACCACCGCTCAGGCTCACCGGGCTGAGATCCTGGAAAATCCATTCCGGGTAAGTTTGTCTAACTTTCAGATTGGATCAACATGGAGGGATAAATGTTTAGAATATAAAGCATCTTAATAGTGAGCTGTAGGTGTGATATAAATCATGTCCTGTTTCAGCTGCTCAGCTTCACTGCAACACTCTGAGCTGCTGAGTTTTTGTTTTTTTTTAAACTTTCAGGAACTCTCCTCTCTAAACTTCATTTGGAACAGGACGTTACACACTATGAGCCAGGACGAGACTCAGTCAAACTCCAGCTTCAGCCTGGAAAGCTCTTTGTTTAATGAGCACTCAGTGTGGATGAGGAAGCCAGACACAAAGATCTATTGGTTTTGGCACCTGTCAGAACTATTTCCCATAGTGATCATGACTAAATCGTTGTTTCTTTTGAACTTTTAATTTCATGACCATGTAATGTCCCTCTCTTTCATTATGTTTGTGTATTTTCTAATGTCCAGCTATGTGCATGTAAGCCGTCTGCCCTCCCACTCTCATGCTCGTCTTCCCCTGTCACTGTGTTTCTCTCTTTCTGCTATGTTTCCTCTGTGGGACATTACCAGTAAAGGGGACAAAGAGAGAGAGAAAGAGAGTAACAGAGGAGGAATGAGAGGCGTGAGTAATGAGTGATGGCTCATGGGTGGGCTGTGAGAGAGAATAGATCTACTGTAAGAGTCCTCAACAACTGGCTAATGGTCCCAGCTCCCTCTCTGTCCTGAGCTGTCCTCCGTCCCAGAGAACATCCGTACATTCAGGCACAATATCTGATCTGTCTGTTTCACACTTCGCTGCCTCCCAGAGTCGAGTGTTTGCATTGGTGTGACCTCAAATGTGGATGTTCCAGCGGTTAAGTTTATTCCACTGGTTCCCTGTCACCAATTGGTAACTGGTTCTACTGCATGGACACAGTTCATCATATACTGTGTTTAAAAATGAACAGATAGTTCAGAGCCAGCTTAAATTGGCAACATTGTGGTTTATAAATAAACCTGGCAACTAGCATTGTCTTAAGATGTGAAGAACTGAGCCAAAATCACAACTTTATTCTACTTTTACAGTGTCTTAGTGTCTTTAATTCTGAAATGTGAGGATTTTACTACATGTTGAGTTTAACAGCCTCTGAGAAACTTTGGAAATCTCCAGAGAATATTTAAAGGAGAGTTGTCTCCTGGACCAGGAATCAACGAGCTACTGCTTTTTTTTTTTGCTAGTGGTGTAAACATAGAGAAACAAGCTTGTTACCGGTTCAGTCCCTGGACTTGCAGGATTACTGTAAATCTGGGTGGGACACGTGGAAAAAGCTTGTCCCTTCCTCTTCTGTAAATATCCCCAACTGCTTCGGCTCAGTGGTCAGTAGGTCACATTCTGTTTGTATATACGTGCACCTTCCTGATGTAGGGAAGGTACACGTATGTGTGCCATATTCGTTCTTATTTTTGATTAATATTCTTAATCTAGTAGAGCAAGTACAACATTTACCCATATTACCACCATCAGGTCAAAATGTATATGTTGTACACAATGTATAAACATTTGTACATATCACTTGTTATGTTAGTGTCACATTTGTAGTCTGCCTGTCCATCCCTGTCTTTCTGTCTCTAGACATTTACATCTCTGAACTGACAATCCTCATGCCCTGGGTGTATCTTTGCCCACCACCTCTGAGCAGAAACTGAAGGGCTTCGGCCAGAGGTCAGCCCGTCCAAGAGAGGGACAGATCCCCATTGTCAGCGGACACAATGGGCCACGCTGTCAGTCTCTCCGTCTGTGGGCTAGTGTCCTAGCAAGGAGGATGAAAAAGTTCAGTGCTGTCAACTATCTGGTCCCTTCACTTTTGATTCAGGCAGGCGGCTTGCCGTAGGTGGCTGTTAAACATGTGCTGCAGATGGGCAGAGAGTTTAGAGCATAGACAACAGCATGTAGCAGGTGTCTTTATTAGGATGACTCGTGTACCCCAAAAGGTCTTATATATCTTTCCAGTAAGAACATTGTGTTACAGGTAAAACGTGGCCCATACAAACGTAGAGAAGTAATGGCACGAGTGTTTGTGTTCATGCTCCGTGCAGTTTTATAATCAATTGAACTTTTATTGGTGCACGCCTTTTGTAAAGTCTGTACCTTGAGGGCTAAAATCTTCCCGTGCCAAATCGCTAGGAAGTCTAATCTAATAAATGTAAGAGCTAATCGTGTCCTGATGGCAAATGTGTTCAAGCAGTGCACAGTTTGTTTTGTAGTTTTTGCATTGTGCCAATTACCTTCTCAGATTCTCACAGTAACTCTGCTGCGTCTTAAGACTCCAGCAGCTGCATTAAAGTCGAACTGTGCTGTGTTGTTTGCCAGTTAAGCTGTTGATTCACTGGTGTCCGTTGTTCTCTGGTGACATTTTGTGCGTTGTGACTGTACTGGACCAACCCTACAATTACAGAAGACTTCATCAAATGCAAATCTCTTTGTGTCGTTAGACATATAACAATACTGAAAATATTGTGTCCTATTTTCAGCTAAGCAGATATTCTGAAATGTAGAACAAAACCAGACAATCTAAAATAGGCCATTATTTAACACAGACAGATACACAGGCCCAGTTTCCACTGTTGCAAACTAAAAGGAGACAGAAATCTGTTTTGTTTTCAAAGGTTTTAGTGTTTTTTTGTTGTACCTTTCCTCTATTTATTTAATAATGCTAGATACTAGTTACTTTTCTGAACAGGATTAGAACTACAATGTATAATCCTAAAACTGAGAAATTAGCAAGCAGCCCCTCAATCTGCACAGCTATTCAAGTTAGAATATTTAGATTCAAGTGTAAGATAGTTCATATATGGAGATTGAAAAATGTACAACTTTACACAAAGCACATTTACTTGTGGTACTTGTTTGAGTTAGTACTTTTGTACTTGTAGTAACATTATGAATGCAGAGTGAATGTGAGCACCACTGTGTTATTGACACTTTTCCTTAAGTAAATAACCAGCACTGATAAATGTCTCTTTTACACAAATGAAACGCCAATGAAATCAGAATATCTCGTTGCATTATTCATGGATGCTACTGTAACCTATTAAACACACAGTACAGTGCAGTGTAGGGAGCTTTGTGTTGTGAAATCTCCTGCTCTCCGTCACATGATATTTGTAGTGAGTAATGTTTGCTAAGTAAGCCAACAAGCCAAAGCCACTCCCAGTGTACCAACCTCGCCTGCCTCAACTGCTTTGTTTGCTCTTCCTGTGAGAGGAAAACTCTCTCTCTGCCCTGTTTCCTCTCCGTCGTGCTCCTTTGAGTAGATTTACTTTCTGTACTGTACTGTACTTACCTGTACTGAAAGTACACGTGCTCTCCCTTTTCACCAACACAAATAATTAGAATAAAATAATAATAAAAAGAAACATTTTCTGTAATAAGGTTAAAATAACTGAAATAAAGTTTCATCTGACGTGAACTAATGCAATAAAAGGAGAGATGCTCTCCACACACCTCAAATTGCCTAAATCTCCTGTGTGAAGTTCTGCAGAATAACCTCCTCAGACTGTACAGTCGCCACCTTGTACTTTCAAACATTGCACCTCTTTCTCTGTCTCTCTCTCACACACAACTACAGTCAAACACCTCACTCTGTCCCACGGCCCCTTCTCAGTATAAACCGGCAGTCTCGCCGTGGCGCACCGCTCACACTCCCGTAAAGCTGTCCTGTAAAGCTTCACAGGGTTATTGATCTCTGTTTAGTGATCAGAGCACAGCTGGTCTGAAGGATGACGCAACCTGTCTGATCACGACTTACCACTAGAGCTACAGTCATCTAGTACACACTCAGCTCCCCAGTCTGCCTGTCTGCTTCATCGTTTGAGGATGGTTTCTATCATTGCACACCCACACACACACACATACACACCAACACACACTTTTTCACCTTGATATAATATCAGTCCCCCAGGAATCTCATTACTAAGCCGCCCATCTGCTCCCCACCGCATCCGAAATCCTGTTTACCTCTGATACACTGCAATCATCACACACGGTCAGTCAAGATGCAGCTTGCCTCTGGTCTGCTATCATCCCCCGTAAGGTCAGTGGACTCATCAGACGTGTCGAGGAGACTGTGAAGCAGGGGAGAGAACTGGACTGTATGTGGTGGATTTAAATTGGCCTAAATTGTGTATCAGCTTGGTCCGGACACGATGACGTAGTGTGATGCAATAGAGTGTTTGGCTTTACTTTGAAGCAGGCTAGTGGATTTCATTGTGTGTGATTGCAGAATGAGTCAAAACTAATTTGCTTAGTAGGTTTTAGTAAAAGCAACAGTTGAGGTTTTCCTGGCTGTCAGGTGGTCAGTATGTTAAACTACTATCGTTACTTTTCCAACATTGTGATGACATTTAATTTGGTTTGTATATTCTGGGCTACTGTAGAATGAAATCCAAATGTGGGACAATCATGTAAAGTAAACATAAAAGTACAAATCTATTCAGTATTAGGTTGCCCCTTTTGTTCCAACATTACACTGTACGAAACACACCACTTTGTTTTTATAGCTTTTCTTTGTGGTCTGTGGTTACACTGATTATCTGGAACGGAAATATGGTGAATTGATATTTTATTGCCTTGTGATAGGCTGATGACCTACCCGGGGTGTACTCCGCTCCTCGCCCAATGACAGCTGGGATAGGCTCCAGCACTCCATCGACCCTTGAGAGGACAAGCTGTTAGGATAATAGATGGATGGATGGACGGTATTTTATGCTACAGTATAACTGGATATAAGTTACACAGATAT
Organism: Ctenopoma multispine; assembly: GCA_034779795.1. Lineage (NCBI taxonomy): Eukaryota > Metazoa > Chordata > Actinopteri > Anabantiformes > Anabantidae > Ctenopoma > Ctenopoma multispine. The sequence goes on along the minus strand of JAUYWH010000008.1, from coordinate 19,919,825 downwards.
CATATTTAGGCACAGAGAAGTTTGAGGTCTTAAGGAAGTGCAAATGTTGATTTAGCTGATCTCAGGCTGCGAGCGAGTGTATGTGTGGTTATTCTGGTGTCTCCTCATTCTTGGCAGGCAGCAGTGAAAATAAAGGATTGTTAAACATCATCTGATTAAAGTTTGTATGTAAAGTAAGAAAATGCCTCACGGTTACTGTTGCCTGTGAAGATCAGTAGGACCTGTAACACTGTGCTGGGATTGTTTAGTTCCCTGTGATACGAGACACCTGCAGACCCTGCTGCTGCTGCTGCTGCTCTCATTAAAAGAAAGGTTATTAAACTGTGGATCTGTAGATAAGTATCATCATTTTTTCTGGTGCTCATCTTAACACTAGACAGGAAGAGCGCGGTAAAAGGCTGCTCGTCTTAGTTTTTTTGCTTAATAACTGTAAGAATAAGCTCTAATCTCAGCGTTGTGAAGAGATGTTCTTTGAGATTTTCACTCGTGACGTGACTCACTCTGACAGAGCGATAGACGGCCTCGGGACTGCGTGATAGTGATCAGCTGGTGTGTTTGGAGACCAGAGGAATTAATTTGCACTTCATTCATCCTGGTATCATTTGACCACAGCGCTGTGATCTCACTGTCAACTATATCAGATGGATATTATTGCCATTAACCCACTCCCTGCCTCTCATCCTCCGTCTCACTTCTCTCACCTCTTATCTTATCTCCTCACCTCCTATGCCTTTGTTTTACCTCTCATCACTCTCTCTCATCATGCTTTTTCAAGACATAAACAGCTGCTTATTTTACAGCGATGTAGTTCCTTTCTTCAGGATTTCATTATTTCTGTTCCACCCCCACTGTGCGCTTTCATTTCTTTGTAAACTTTAGACACCCACAGCCATCGGCGTGTTTATGACCTAAAATTAAATTTCCTCTTGGCAATAATTTTCCACGTGTGTAGGGGAAAGCAGCTCGGCATATTGTTGAAACACAAGAGAGTAAATCACTTTTAAATTTTTCTTAACATTGCTTAAACACCAATTGTACATTCCTGCTGAGAGCTGGCCACATATGTCCATATTATCTTTTCCTGTTAGTAGAAGAATCTGATGACCTTGTGAGTGTTATGTTTTCAAAAATTTCAAATGATAAGACTCTTATGATATGAGGCACTAAATACACTTTAAATATATTAAATGCACTATAGTCATTGGATGGATTGCTAATGGTTTCCTCACCCATTTCCTCACCCCCAGCTATAATTTGTGTGCTATAATTAGGAAATGGTGCAATAAACTAAATGAAAAACTGCTAACCATCAGTATTATAATGTTGTTTTGAGCATATTAACATGCAAACACTGTAGATGAAGATAGTGAACAGTGCACCTCACTGCTAAACATTAGCATTTTACAGTTGTCATTGTGACTATTCTAGCATGTTAATGTTAATGTTTTTTCAGAAACAAGCAAAAACACCATGACGAAGCCACTTCACTGAACCTAAACTACACAACTACTAGTATGTAAAGACATGTACACACACACACATTGAAGAGAGCACATTACTTTCCCACATGGCCTCCAGCAGCTCCATTACTGAAACACTGCATATGCATCATGAGCAGGTTGTTTGCAGGGTGTTGTATATCATGGGAGAGTTTAGAGGGTGAGGGACTGTTTGTGGTTTTACATATGTATTCTAAATGTCTGTGTTTGTGTTTGTTGTGTTTTACTGCGAACGTGTGAGAATTTGATATATTTTGAAACCTAAGAAGACTCTGTTCCACGGGAGAACACACGTGCACTCACACACGTGCACTCACACACGTGCACTCACACACGCACACACACACACGCGCACACACACACGTCAAACAGAGCACTAAGGGAACAATGCTCTCTGGGGTTGTCATGGAAATGACAGATGTGACAGCTGGATGGGAGACTTGCAGGGCGGATTATGGGATGCCTCGAACTGTTGTGTGACAAGTAGAGCATCGCCTAATTCTCTCTGTGTTTACTGTTTGTCTGTGTTTCCACAGACCTATCTCCTGGGAATCATCATCTCTATATGTGGGAATGTCCTCATCAGCGTTTCGCTCAACATACAGGTAGGAAACGCTTGAATCCAGCTGACACTCAGCAGCACACAGCAGCCACTTAACGCCTGTGTAGACTCGTTTTTTTTTTTTGCTATCCCTCCTTTCTCCTGACAGTTTGCTCTCTCTTTAGCAAACTCTATTATGTGTTTGCTATTATCACGGAATTGGTAATGATTAGTGAACGTGTGATCTGCAGACATGTCCACAGCAGGCATTGTGCTGCAGACTGCTGAAATGTCTGCTCACAATGTTAAAGCTACTTTGAACTGAAATTTATAGAAGTTAATCTTAGAACTCTATTTCTGTTAAACACCATTATTAGCAATGCAGTCGCCAGATTCTGTAATCAAACAACAAAGTTTTTGCACTTTGTGTCTGAAACGGATTTTAAAACCAACTAAGCAGTGTTAGCTTTAAAACTTAAGTGAAGCAGTGTTTTAAATTTACATCTGACACCTTATCAGCACTTGTTTCAAATGTTAGCAGCTGTTCTGAGCTTGATGCTGTCAAATAATCAGTATTTAGAGAGTATGTATGTTATTCATTAACTACAAGCATACGGCCTCATTTATCAGCCTGAGAGGCTTTAGAGACTATGGTCTAAAACATTACCTGTTTTTTATAATAATGCACCATTCAGTGTTTCACCAATATACCAAAATACTATTGCTTGCTAAATTACATTCTGTCAGCAAATGCAAAAACTCATTTGATGCTGTAATTGGGGATATTATGGCACCGGCATGCAGGGTATGTAAAACAGTCTGAGAAGCCGAGGCAGCTTCAGCTCCATAAAAATGTGAGAAAAGGCTAATAACAATTGTTTCTGTAGCTCACACAGATAGAACTGCTAATGATTATAGATTTGCGTGCTTGTACAGCTTCCCGCCTCATCGATTTGCCTTAATTGGTGTCATGTTTCTTCTGAGATAAAATGCTAATCAACAGAGGGCATTCATTTTTTTTGGAGTTGTGCAACAGCCGCTGTGATGCTGTATTATCTCTTATTGAACTGTATTTCCAAACATTTGTGAAATTGGCTGTAAGTGTTCTTAATATCTGTGTGGAGTGTGTTTGAGCTCTCCAGTTATTGGATCCACTTAATCTGAGTGATGCCTCAGGCTCCTGTCCCCCCCTCACTCTCTCTGACAGAAATATGCCCATGTACGTCAGTCTCAGCGTGGCTCTAAGCCCTACTACACGTCCGTGATGTGGTGGTGTGGTGTGCTGCTCATGGGTGTTGGGGAACTGGGGAACTTTGCTGCCTACGGCTTTGCCCCAGCTTCGCTCATAGCCCCGCTGGGCTGTGTGTCTGTTATAGGTAAGTGCAACCTTCTTTCCCCCCCTCATACATTATCTATGCATGAAGACTGGAGGAAAGGCTGATTCCTGAAGGAACAACCGGGTTGTCATGTGAAATGTGCTCTTTTCATTTGGGCCATGCCATGCATCATTTACTTTACCGACTGGAAAGCTTTACTTTTGAGTGTGATATCTGACTTAACCTCACCCATATGTGTCATCTATAAATGATGGGAGCTAGCATAGGATAATGTTAGATGTGATTACTTAAAAAAATAACCAGCATTGTTGTAGATTCACTTTAAAACTATCAGAATTTTTCTAGTAAATAGTAGATGGATCCATATATTATTCTGCTGTTAGCAGACTGTTGGTTTTTATGAATATAGTTTTGTAGTGGTCCTTTCTATAATCCCTTCCATACCAATAACATACAAATGCATACAGGTGTTTGGACGGTAACACATTTCTTTTGTTCATACTCCCAGGAGATGAATATGAACATCTCCACTGTTCAGATTTTGATTCAGGAAGCCCCAATAATTTCTGACATTCAAAATACTACAGCCAACTCCAGAAATGATCACTTTTACAGCCCACGGTGTGAACGAAAGCTGTCGTGAGCTGAACTGGATTCATTAGCCAATCAAAACAAAGTCTGCCTGGTTGCTACAGCTGGCAGCTGCTCAGTGCAAACACTCTAAATACAGGTTAAATATTGAACAGGTTCACTTCTTACCTCCCACCACTCATCGCTCACTGCGCTGGAGTCGGCAGCGACTCGTGGATATTAATGACAGTTATTACCCCAACGCTTTACACGGTTTTCCTATAGTCACGTCTCGCAAGTGGATGAATGGTTTGAATAAAGCGCATAGCAAAACCACACATCTTGTCTCAAAGGCTGCAGCTCTTGTAGTTTTGCCTGATGTTGTTCTGACTTTAGTGAGCAATTACTTTATAAAATGCTCTTAACAGCAATAGCAGGACCCGAGGATTACGTGCTACTGAAAGCAGTACTCTGTGTTAAAACTACATGTATTAACAGTTACTGTACTGATTTTACTATCACTATATCCTTATAAAAACTCTTGAAGGGTTCAAGAATTCAAGAGGTAAAAGGAAGGTAAAGGAGAGGAAGATGTTTACAGCTGTGACAGGTGACAGGGTCTGTCCTCCTCAGAGTTAATAAGTGGAGCTGAGGGAAAAATGTGCAAGTTGCTGGGTGTCATCGTGACTCCACCTCCCACCTCGCGCTGATTCACACTGTACACAAATGAGAAAACACGCATACACACACAAACGCTTGCATAAGTATAGCGGCTTGTAAAAACACCCAGGTCTGTCCGTACGCTAACACACAACCCTCCTGTGGTGCCGCTGTGCCCGTTTTCCACAAGCCGTGTGTAGGCTCATGCCATGGGCAGACAGCAGGAGGCCATGGGGCCAAGCACAACAGGCGGATATACTGTAGCAGAGGAGGGAAAGGACAGGATAGGAGAGCTGATGATGCTGCTGTCATCCGCTTGTCACTCCAACGCTCCACGGAGAGCAATTATTAATGTCCCCGTCCGCAGAGCTCCCCGGTCTCTATTAGGAATGACAGCATCATCTCAAGCGCTTGTAGTATGGAGCGAGGCATCAGCTCTCAGTGCTGAATGCAATGTCATCACATTCAAAAGGGAAGAGAGGGAGTCTCAGAAACCTGATTCACACGCTGCATCACTCGCAGATGTTCCAGGAGCTCTTTAGTTACAATGTTACGCCATGGTCGTCGAGGTACTTTGCAAATGTTTTCTTTGTGCTGTACCTTTGACAATATTAATCTTTTGTTCAGATGCTTTCGGATGTTTTTCTTTTCCATTTGTGATGTTGCACTTGTTACATTTGAGCTTCTCTTCTACTCGACAGGCAGACTTCCACTGCTTTTATCTGTCAGATCCTGGTGGTGGGAGAGTGTTTGACACGGTGTGTTTTCCCACAGGGAGGTTCTCATTACTACACGTCTGAGAAAGAGCGCGTAGAGGGCAGTACTGATCTGATACACACACACACCTCCATAAACACGCAGTGATAGCACGGTGTACCCCAGAGGTTCCTGATGCCACATTTTTCATTTCATCAAGCCGTGTGACTCTCTTGTATGGAGTTGCTATGGTTACTCGTTGGATCCAGCTGGTCCCAGAGGCAACGGAGGAGTCCTAAATGTGTATGCGAACATGCTCGCAGTATGAAATATTTAACAACTGACTGTTTCATCAGAATACCAACGAGAGTCTTTATAAACTTCCAATTTGACAGTAATGTCCCCGCGGCACTGTGCACATCCATTTCAGTGTCATCTGAAAGACACTTTAACCGTGTGCAACGTGATTCTGATGAAGCTGTTGTTACAACCATACCTACATATAGTAAGACTTTTCATTGCTTGACTTTATTAGTGCTACCAGAGAGCAGCTCTCATTTGCAGAAACAAACTGTGCTGTACAGTCAGTGTGTAACATCCTGTCTGTCGTGCCACCACACCACAGTAATCCCATGCGTGACATGTTGTTTACGCTCTGTAGCTAATCTCTTTATGACGGTGGCAGATCTCATATACAAACTCAACCTCCCCGCCTGTCTGTTTTTCAGTATTTTCCAGCATTTCGGGTTTTTGTTTGTTTTTTTTCATTCAATTAGTCTGTCTCTGTCTGAGTGCCATGACCTGTACGCCCGTCTGGCAGTAACTCACCTCAGTTGAGTCCAGAATCATAAACAAACACATCTGCTGAAATATTGCTGTGAATACAACATTATACACGTAATACAACATTTTTCCAAATAATGAATAAAGTAAAGGGTAGGGTGAGTAAAGGTTGTTACTGTAAGCGCTGGGGAACCTCCGACACCACAGCCACTGTGTGTTACATAAACTGACCTCCCTCCCTGTCAGTCTGCCCGCTGTATGCCTGTCTTTTAATTAGTTTCTCAGGTAATCCACCTGTATGTCCTCCCACCTGTGTATCAGCCCGTGTCTGCGTGCACATCCAGCTGTACCTGCCTCACTATCTGCGTTTGGTCCGGGGGAAACATCAGGAAGACTAATCTGAGGCTCAGCTCGTGTGAAACGGCTCGCTTTTCAGTTTTCGACAGTGACATTGATGAATGTGTTCATGAAAAAAAGTGGCGTGGAATAGCATCTTGCTCTAATTTGATGCTGGTGTTATGAAGTCTTAATGAGTCCCATTTGTCAGACAGATTTTATTCTGCTGATCAGTATAAACATGTCAAGTGCTGCGTACATGTCTATTTACACTGACATGCATTTAAACAATATATGCATTTATAGCATCGCTGATGTTAAAGAAAGTGCTTGTGTGTATGTGTAACTGCCCACAGTTTGTGTGTACATACAGTATATGGGAAGTGGTAGTGATATTCTCACACTGCATGCCACCTGGTTAAATTTAATTACTCTTCATCCATTTACAGTAAACAGGTTTATAGCCAGCAGTGTAATCTGTTTGCAGCACTACTGATGTAATTATTTTTTTTATCAAGTCAATATTCAAGTCAATATAAGTATCAAACCTTGCTTGTCGTTAAGCTGACTGAAAATCAATGCAGAATATAAGGTTAGAGTAAAAGCCTGAACACCAATAATATTCTAATTGTCAGCAACTTTCTTTTTCTAACATTTAGATTTACACTGTGTTTATACTGTGTTACATGTAACTGCTTTAAAAATGTGTGTCTGTATATATATATATATACTGTTTTATATAGAGAGCTCTGGTTATAATGTGCTAAACAGCATTGTTGGTGGGAAAACTAACCGGAATGTTTTTTCACTTCCCAGCAAGCGCTGTGATATCTGTGGTTTTCCTCAAGGAGACGGTGCGGGCCTCTGACATTGTTGGTAAGTTGGGATCACAGCACTTGGGAAATATTTCAGGTGGACTTGGGTTGAAATCAAACATTTTATTCTCCAGGCCTTCAAAAAGACACAGTCCATTCAACAGACCTGCACTATTATATTGTTCTGTGAAAAGCTATTGTTTGGCTTAGCAATTTGTCGGGTCTGCTGCTAAATGGCACCATCGTGATGCTGGTCACAATAATGATTAGTACTGCTGCTAGACTGGAAATTCATATCAGGACCACACAGCTCTGCATGTTGTTAGTTTCCTGAATACATCAGCAGCAATTATGTGTCAATTCAGTTATAGTTTTGGGGACAATATATTGGAAACATTTACCGTAATTGTGTGAATGTGCATATGTAAAGGCAGGAGTCTCTGAGAGCTAACTCTCAGCAGTACCAAGTCTGGAAAGGCTCATACAAACTAATAATAGAATTAAGATGTATAATTATAATAATATCAGATAATAGTGAATATCCACTAGTCTTACCTTTTACCCAGAGTATACATTTTAAACTCATGTCAGAAGAGATGCTTCTTCATCAGTTCGTTAATGTAAAACACATCTACTTATTTGACTAGACTCTGCTGTCTTTCTTCAATAGGTGGCACCCTGGCAATAACAGGAACCTATCTCCTGGTGACCTTTGCCCCACACAATTCCACACACATCACGGCCCATCTGGTGCAGTATTATGCCTTCAGCTGGCACTTCCTGCTCTACCTTGTATGTAACTCTTTCAAACTGTCCCGTTTGACTACAGTTATAATAATACTGTGCATAGTATTGTGTATGTAACCATGTTTTCCTGGAGCTACCGTTTATGAGGTCATGCTTTTTTTTTTCTTTCTTCCCTGTGTAGAGAAGCAAGAGAGTGACTAGCCTGAGCTGCTTGTTATTGAATCCTCAGTCAAAGAGTTGAAATACAATTGCTGAACCACCTGAACTCAGAGAATGATGTAATTAATCCTTGGACCCATGAAAGATCTCATGCTGTGCTCTAACTTTTATGGATGAGCTCACTTCTCTCTCCATTAAAGCTAAGATTGTTGTTTTTGCACTCGGCATTACAAAAAAAAAAGATACTGCCCCCACCCACCTCATGGTCTGCGAGTGCATTAACACTCACCCGTGTGCTCTCCTACTCCTTTTTTGCCTTAGGCGGCGATGGCATAAACATAGCTGTTACCATAGTGACGCATCTAGAGCTGAAACAAAGTGATTTTCTCAAAAGCTACTTATCACAAAAAATGTAAATGTTGGCTCTGAGTGTGAACACAAGTCAGAGAGGGAACATTAGAGGTCATCTGTGATTTCTCATTCTAGAAACTGTTATACATATGCCACAAATGTATTGTACATTTATCCAAACTCTCTCCACATACTGAATATTCCCTTTACCGTCTGTGGAAGAGGCCGATTATCTGCACATAATACATGAGACCAAGCAGAGTTGAACCTAAAAGGATAACGGCTAGCTGCTAGCAGCTCATCAGGGGTGCTAGCCAGTGGTGTAAACAGTGAATGTGTGCCGTGGGTAGCAGCACCATCATTATTCAGGGCACAGCATTTCTCTCAGCCATGTTTCACATTCCACTCAGTCTGAGCTGATGCAAAAACACAAAAAAAACAAAACAAGAACAAATGTTCAAGCAGATGTTAAGAAAATGTAGCTGGGTGATTAAATAGATCTTTTGCAAATTGAGATAGTCTTGCTACCTCTAGCTGCAGTGATAGATGCTGTTTCCCATTTCTGATAGGGTGAATAGTTCCCTGCTTGTGCAGGAAGAAATATGGGATTAGTTCTAGGTGGTGATTAATCAGAGGAAAATGCAGCATCCATCACTGTCTTCTCATCATTTTCCAGGTCACACCGTTATCAAATGATTTCATCTGAAAGGACTCTGTGTTATTCACTGTGTATTGTCGTGTATCACAACTGATCCACTTGTAAAGCGATTTATGAAATCTTAAAGTAAACCCTCTATTTAATATATTTATAGAGACACATGGTTCTGTTCTCCATCCATTAGAGCTCGGTGGTGTTTTTTATCCGAGATCCCTGAACCGCTGAATGCTGTTGGACTTGCAAGGACGGCCCCAGGGCCTTCTCAGTAAAGACCAGAAATTCATTTCATTTTTCTGCCATGGTCATTTGTTTCAATTAAAGTGCGCCGCTTGGTTCCTGCGTGCACCACTTTGTTGTACGGATAAAATGGTCAAAGAAATTCAGATTTGAAGTTTGAGGAACCGGAGCTTGCGTTAATGATCAGACTAACTCGTCTTCACTCTCTCATTCTCTTAAAACAGTTTATAGAGGTCGTCATCTTTTGCGTCCTGCTCTATCTGTACAAGAGGAGGAATGTGAAGCACATCGTCATTGTGATGCTGCTGGTGGCCCTGCTCGGTATGCACACGTGGAAGGTGCCTGATTGAGGGTAGAGGTTAAGGATGAAACCATTTTAGTTTGTCAGAGGTTGCTTGTTGCCTGGCTACCTGGCTTCATTGTACAATGTACAATGTATTGTTTATTTTTTTTTGTTTTTGCAGCCTCTGTGACGGTCATCTCAGTCAAAGCTGTGTCGGGAATGATCACAGAGTCGATAAAAGGTCAGCTACAGCTCATCTACCCCATCTTCTACGTCATGCTTGTCGTCATGGTCGCCTCCTGTGCATTCCAGATCAAGTTAGTCAAGGTTTTTCCTCACTCTACTTCTGTGTACCTTTTGTTTTGCTCTCTTTCAGACTCTTATTGCTGACATTCCTCTTTCTCACCTCAAGCTACATTCACGTTTGCCTTTCCAGCTCCTGAACCAACTGAAGAAAATAACATATTGTACATGGTGACATCGTACCTGCAGCCCAGCTACAGTATTATGATGGATAAACAGGCTGCTGCATAGTGCCAGTGAAACAAAGGACATTATATTGACTAAACTTCTTCAAAAAATTCTCTCCACAGATTTCTCAATCAGGCAATGAAAATGTTTGATGCCACAGAGGTGGTTCCTATAAACTTTGTGTTTTTCACTGCAAGTGCCATTGTTGCAGGTACGTCAACCGTCTCACCGTCACTGTAGTTCAGGGTATCTGGTTCTGTGGTTAAAAACCCTGTGCGTTAAACTTAAGTCATTGCATTTTTTCTAATTATAAACCAGTTAAAAAAAAAAATTAGGACAAAACCAATAATGCATTGATCTGCTAGCATAGCCTTATGTAATCCGCTATTGTCCAAAAAGGATTAAAATGTCTCCAATGAACCGCAGTTGAATTGTCACGTTACTTTGAACATCTCCCATCATCTTCTAACACATGTATTATTCCATCACTGAAAATAGTCCCCAACTAATTATTCATCAACACTAGAAGTGCCATAGTAGCGCTATAAAGTTATGCTAAGCTAAATGCTAACATGCAGATATTAGCCTATTCCTTTCAACTAAAGCTCCTCACAACATTTTAAGTTGCTCTGTGAAAAATTTAATTTACTGTAAGTGTTTTCGTTTTGCAGGGATTGTATTTTACCAGGAATTTGAAGGCTTGGCTTTACTGAACATTTTTATGTTCTTGTTTGGGTAAGTGTCAGTGAACACACCAGTAACTGCAAGTTGTTGAAAAGTGATGAACACGCTAAGATGGTGTGGATCCTTTCTGATTTCATTTGAATTTTTCCCCCAGTTGTCTTCTATCTTTCCTTGGAGTTTTCCTGATAGCACGAAACAGGCCTAAAATAAAGCAACAAGACCGCAATTTTATCCCAATGGATAGAATCCCTGGTGAGTTTTGGGGTTGTTTTTTTTTGCAACTCTCTACACAACAAAGTCTGCTGGTGATGACCTGTTTATACTGGTCATAGTGTATTGATTAGTCAGCAGTGACAGTAAGAATCAGCCGGGAAGGACCCTAGATTTATCTGACCACCAGTGTCTGCAGCTCTAGCAGCAGGGTCCATCTAATGAGCTGTTTTGTCTGTGTTCACAGGGAGAAGGCACACAGACAAAGTGCAGCCTGAGGCAAAGACTCAGACATATGGATCACTGGCAGCCAAACTCATGTGCAACAGAGCTAGCCAGGCAGACGATTCATAGGAGCAGCTCCATCTGTTGGGACTGTGATTTTGTTAGATTTGTGTGTATATGCATCTTTCTGGGTACTTCATTAGTATCTCTATTTACAGAAACAAGTGGTAAATATATTTTAGTGTAGTGGATTGCTAAAGTCAAAAATGAGAAGAATCTATCAAAGAAAAAAAAAAAGGTCAGATGCCTTACTAGCAGCAGTTCTGTTTAAAAGAACAAGAGGTACAGGAGGTCACTGAGAAATGCCTTCCATTAAAAGATGAATGATATTGATCTGCTGAACAAACTCTTCATCTTATTAGTTCTCAATAAACAACAGCAAAATCTATTAGTCTTAAGATTTAATGTTTTATAAGAAAATAAGTGCACTACTGCCCTCTACTGTGTGAAGCTTGAAGTTGACCACACATTGTGGTGCATGTCATGTTAATTAAATAGAAATTCACAATTCATAATTTCAAATGATTAAAGAAAATCAGCATAGTAATGTTTCTCTAAACCTTCCTTCATGGCTCAACAGTTACATGATCACATTTCTTTTTCAGGTATGTGTGAAAAAAACAAAACAAAACATGATGCATCAGAAATACACTAAAAAAAGCACTAATGCACAGCCTGCCCACCCATCTTTACCTCAAATAAACCTCAGACTAAACACTCAACTCAACTACCAAACTTTAGTGTTGCCAAGCAACAAAACTCTTATCTGCCACTTACACATTATGGGATGTGTGGGAAACCACTGCTCAATCCAGCGTAACTATAAAAAGAATGGATGTTAAAGTATCGGTTGTTCAGTGCATTTACTTTTAATGGCCGGGGGATAAATGTGTTTCAGCGACGCAGGTTAAATGATTAAGTGTTTCTGACAGATGAAGGAGACTGTAATTAACCACGGATGGCAGCTTCTGTCAAGTGCAGTATGGCTCTTTTATTAGCTTGTGTTCAAACAAAACCTTTTCACTGCTGCGGCATTTTTAAACAGAAACTGACACATTTCTGAACTTCAGCCGTATTTATTCATTAATAGCACGCCACCAACATAAATAATAAATAAAAATGACCTAAAATAAGACATCATCTCCAACTGAAATCGAGGCCTTTGTTGAGTGCCGACCATTTACCTGAACCCTTTTTAGAGCATTGGAAAGAAATATGCAGGAACAGCCAACTGTATTAAACTGAAATAACGAGGATGTCTCTTAGAAAAGTAAAATATACACAACTAAAAATTCTCTCTTCAACACTGACACCAGCTCACTGGACTGTACAGTAAATGATGGCACAATCCAAAGGAGCAATTATCAAGGCACAAATCACCGTCAGATCATTTAGTTACTGAAGCATAAGGTGACTTAATTGCAGACGACTTTAGGCTCCATGCAGGATCAAAGACGTGTATATCTATATTCACCATTAAGGCAGACTTTGGTGAAAGTCAAGTTGTAATGAGGACGAGCTGTTTCAGACCTCTATATTGATTTTAGCAAAGCGGTAATGAAGAGAGGTGGGGTTGCGCAACAGCAACATTCCTCTGTGTTCCTTCGGCTGGTTGAGGAGGGTGTTGAGCAGACCAGCGACACTGACAAACCCAAGAGCCTCCCCGCAGCCTGCGGACAGCGAGAAGTCACCCTGTGTGATCCAGCCTACAGTGACGCGGGAGCAGTGAGAGGTGACGCTCGGCAAAGGATCCGGCCACAGTCCGAAGGTGAGATCCGTGGAGGACTGAGGGGATGATTTGGGGCCTTCAGCAAAAGTGGTGAGGTCTGTTTCAGAGACAGAGGGAACGTCTGACCCTTTACCCTTAGTCTTATCAGAAGACACAGATGATGGAGCTGTGTTCTTGGAGCCTTTCTTTCTCTGTTTAATTCTGCTTTTAAAGTGGTTTTTGTGTGGCGGCTCCTGGGGGCCGTGGCCGTCGGACTCTTTGCTCAGCAGCTTCAGGTCCTCTGTGGCTGGCGCGCAGACCATGGCGTGGAGCTCTGGTTTGCCCTTCGATTGCAGTGACAGACGCACCCACACCAGACTCATCACGTGCGCTGTAAGAAATGATGTCACGGCTGACAGGTCGAGAGGTATCACCTCCCTGATGCGGCACTGCCTCTGGCCTTTAGATGTCGTGGGTCTGCACCAAGCGGAAAGCAGCCTCAGAGACTTTTGGTTCCTAGGAAGCAAAGATAACCAATATCCATTTATAACAAGTGATTAATACTTAAAAGGAAAGGCTGCATTTGTTATTGGCTCCATTAGGCGCCCTGGGAGACATTACATTTTGTTGAAGAACATTTCTATAATTCCTAGCACTAAAAACAAAAAAGGCAGCCAATGGGCGGTGAAAATCAATCCAATTTTTTTCTCATAAAGTCGGTCATTACTCAAAGCTTGTGTGATGGTTTTATGAGGATAGATGCAACTCTTCCCTGCCACTAATCTCTATGATGTATTGCAGCAATTTAAAGCTCAATGTACTTTGGGTATTCTCATCAGACACATTATGATGAAAGGGAGGCAGACTGAGGAAGCACTATGCATTAGGTCTGTCAAAAGCTGCACTGGGGTCTCTTAATAAAAAACAAGGAAAGAGGTAAGTGATGATTGGAGCCCAAAGCCTAAAAAAACAAAAAAAAACAGTGCACATTTCTGCTCAGGGGACTTTTAAAAGTCAACTGCATTTAATATTGTTAGGTGCGATTTAAATTTGCAGGATCTTAAACGTCTGGAGGGATTTCAGCATAAACCTGCAGTGGGTGTGTGATTTAAAAGTGTTTATCTTCACGATACATAAAAGAATTTAAGAGGGAGGAAAAAAAGAATCTTTTCATGAATCATAAATCACAAACAAGATTACAGAAGAAGTACAACAAATAATTTACCTCAGTACAGTGAAGCAGCTCTGAGGTTTTGTTACACTCAGATCTAGATGTGATATCGCCTCCTCCTTCATAACTGTGTCAGCGCCTGTTGTGTTTTGGGTCTGGCTGTCTCCTTTCCTCTCCTCTCTTCCTTCCTTTGTGAAAAGCTCCCACTCCTCAGCCAGCTGTTGCCACGGGCAACAGAACGGAGCCAGACAGCCATGTTTAACGTAATTGGTCCTTTTGGCGGGCGGACGCCTACAAAAGAGGTCGGAGGGTCAAACCTCTGTCAAACTGCTGGGGCAACTCTGCCAATTTGTGTAACAAATCATGACGGCCGAGCAGCCGATGGCAGGGGACGAGCAACCAAGCGGCTTTATTACAGTCTCATCTGCATGGCGGGAGAGAGCTGCATAATGGAAATGATCAGGGTCAGAGCTTTTCGATTGCTTTCCCGTATCAAAACCTCTAATCCACTGACAACTCACCACTTACTTAGGCTGTAGGCTACCGAATATTATCTTTTCCTTGCAGACGATTGCACACTCACAAGACGAAGCATCAGCTTACCTTATTTAACTGAAAGCATGTGCCCTCATAGTCAAAATGCTCTAACGACTATAATGTAGAAACATGTCCATGAGAAAAACTGATTTTTACACACAGTTATATACAGTTCTTAAGTTTCTATCAGCAAGTTCTATGTTTGTGTTAATCACATTATTCTTTTTGGTCCTGCTCTCTCACTGCTGTCTGTAACTGACCTTTTGAACTTGTCCAAGAGCTCAGCCTCCTGCTCCTCCTGAAAACGAATGCCTGCAGGGCAGTCTGGGTAATCATGGGGGAAGTGGGGGGCTCCTTTATTCTGAGAGTGTTTCAGACTCATATTCAGGCCACCGACACGAACTCCTCTGTATACCTAGCACAGGCAGAAATAAGTAAACATCAGATTTTATGCGACTTGACAAATAAAGCAAACCTCAGGGTTTCCAATCTGCCTTTAAAGTTCAAGGTACATTTAACATTTTCATGGTGCTTTTCCAAAGGAAATGGAACTGCTCCAAAACATGAACCAGGCAACAAAATATTTGAAACATTTTTCACAGAGCTTTACATACAAGCATGCACTGTATTATAAACTGTATTCATGCATCCTTATAGCAAAAAGCTGAAAGACCAAGAAACGCACCTCCTCACCCGATGTGCGTCACTGGTCTAAAACACTACACTATTTCTACAGTACATAAAACATGGAAGGCAGTATGTTATGAGAATGGAAAATACCACAGTTTGAGCTAAAGACTAACTAACACTAACTACTCCAGAAAAATACTATATGCTGATAAGAACAAAAAAAATAACCAAGTGAAGATCAGTCACAACCCACGCTACGTACCAGTGAGACCCAGAAGGCCATGCCCCAAGCTTTAGGAAGCAGCAGGTCCCATCCAGCACCCCAAGAGCTCATCTCATGTCCCACTTGCTTGCCTGGCTGGTGAACCAGTAGGATGGGGACTCTGCCCTGCAGAGGAGTGGGCCTCAGCCTGGAGCCCGGCACCAGCACCTCACTCCTCATCCGGTTCATCTCCTGCAGCCATACACAGAAAATGTTAGATGTAAAAAAGATACACTGGCAAAAGTATAAATAAAGTAAGGAAGTTAAACAGTAAACAAAAGTATTAAGAACATTCACTAAAAATTCTATATGACCCCTTTATAAAGAAAGGAATAAGCCACCTGCTCTGATATCTTGTTATCAGTGACGTTGTTCCGTACAAACTGCTCCCACAGGAAACTCTGACAGCAGGGTTCTGGTACCCCCCGCAACATCAGCTCCCTCTTCTTCTGCTCATCCACCTCTGGCACCCAGCACAAAAGATATAGGATGTTCAATTCAATTCAGTTTTATTTATATATAGCGCCAAGTCATCTCAAGGCACTTTACATTTTAAGGTTTTAAGACCTTACAGAATATAAGTAAATGCAGAATCATGTGGAGACCCAACAATCCCGCTTGAGCAGCACTAGGTAACAGTGGGGGGAAAAAAAGCCTTTAATGGAAGAAACCTCCAGCAGAACCAAGCTCAAGATGGACAGTCATCTGCCTCGACCAGTATGTTCCAGGATGGACACTATCATATGAAGCTCTGTGATCTCATAATAAAAATAAATATCAGCCATGTTTAAAGGATTTAACACTGGGAACCAGTATAGAAAGTGGTCTATATGAAGTCAGAAGCTTTGAGGCCACAGTGTTAACCACTGCACCACATAGTTCACATGATTGTTAACATTGTTTTCAGACCCTTCGACACAATTTCGTCATAATTTCAAACACCTGAATCCCTGGAGCAAATTTTCTTCAAGGATGATGAACCTTAGGTGTCCCTGCCTTAGCATAATGCTGTCACCACCATGCCTCACCATAGGGATGGCATTGTTCCAAAGTCCAAGTGACTGCAATCTGTGTTTTTCTCAAAAGTGGCATCAGACAATTCTGCCTGTGACACTGTCACTTAAATGTAATTTCTCTTGCACACTGGATTTAACAGGATTGTTCTTTTCTTTAAAATTTGCAAACTGTGTCATATTCCCTTTCCTATTCTTGTATTTGCCATATTTATTCCCTTACTCCAGCAATTCTGCTGTGAGGGTGTACATCTGTGCCTGCAAAAGTTATGAAAAGCTATGCAGTGACAAGACTGGCTGCATATTGTAATGGAGAAAAATAAAGGCCATGGTGGAGAGGAATATTTGTGGCATCATAGCCAGTGAATCAGCTGTTTCCAGTCACTGAAGGCGTGTATGGAATACAGGGTCCTGCCAGGATTCGAACCTGGAACATCTGCATGGCCAGGCAGAGGCCCCCAGGAGCACAGAACCAGATGTGTATTCACTGACACAACCTCAGGACCAGACAAAACAGACTGATTCTAAACGAGTCCACGTTAGGAAAGAGAGAACAACCATTACTGAATGATTCAAGTCTTAGGAAACCATTTCTGACTTTCATTCCCTTTTAACCATTAGTAACTGTAAACAAACTACTCTCTCCATCTGTCTGTGTGGTAGGTCAGATTTTACCTTGTGCCTGCTTCACACAGGGCAAAGCTTTAACCTTCTTTGTTGGTAAAGTCACTCTGGGATCATCTACAGTCAGACCCAGCACTGTGCCTGAGGGGAGCTCTGCAGATGAATAGATACCTGATGATTAAGAAACGTGCGATTAGAAAAAAGTGAAGAGAGTCATTAACAGGAGACAAAAGCAATTCACGCTGAGAAAACAATAACAATAAACCTCTGAGTGTGTGAAAGATGTCAGCTTGTTGTTGATGCAGAGTCATCTTGCTCTTGTCTTTGCAGTGCTCAGGCCACCACAGGGAGGACTGCTGGGATTTGTTCATTTCCTTTAGAGAAAGAAAAACAAAATCTTCAGTATGAAATGCTGATACATTGCATATCAGAGATTGTGTGGTTTTCATGTTGAGAACACTGAAGTCCTTACATCACAGTCTGTAGCGGCTTCCAAAGTTGCAGCCAGGACAGAATGGGACTGTGGTCCAATCAGACGATAGCGTATGATCTCCATGGTGAGATCACTGCAACAGATTCACGAGTCAAATAAAAACATTGCGAGTAAAATAATCGCTGTCATCTCCACTGAAAATTATTCACCCAAGTCACACATTTACTAACTTTATAACTATTCCACTTGAGCTGGACTTCCAGGTGATCGGGGTGGAGGGATGTCTGGTTCCATCCCCCAGGATCTTCTTAGCGGGAGGTCCACTGGCATCCTTACAGCTGCGCTTTCTCTTTCTTCTGGGGATCTGCATGGCCTGAGGGGTCTCATCAGATTTATGTTCCAGTTCTGTGGTGGGAGCATCATCTGCAGGTGGCATCACCACAGGCACAGCTGAAGCAACAACAGCCTCACAACACTGGCACACAGTTTGTAATTCAGAGAGAAGATCCTGAAAAAAAAAAGAAATTATCTGAAGTTAACACGTTTTCTTCCTACTGAATCTCATTAAAATGGAAACATTTAATGTCAACAACAACCAATTAGACCTCTAAAACACCACACACCTGTTTAAGAGTGGGATGGGCCCAGATCCACAGCTGTCTGTGAGCAGATCCCTGCATACGGGGTCTCCAGAGGAAGGTGACAGGGCCCAGTGGCTGCGAGGGGTAATGTCCCGCTCTGTACACCACCACACTGCCCTGTCTTCGCCCTGACACACAAGGGGCTGCAGAAAATGTAGGACCTGAAAACACGCAACCTTACAGATTAAGATCTGTCTTGCAATGGTGGTTTGAATCTTAAACTGATTTCCTGACTAATTGAAGCTTAAATAAATATTTTTTCAACCACGGAAATTTAATAAGGCTCTAAATGTGCACTGATAACTTGTCAGATTGTGTGATTCAATATTCAAACTCAACACTCCAGCAGGCTCCAGCAGAATTACTCTGTACAATCTCCTGAGATTTTTAAAGGGCTAATAGAAAGTCAAGCTTATGAATTTGTTGTTGGGTTAAGGAACATTTGTACCAGTCTCCTTGCTCGTCAGTTGTGACAGAGAAGCCAGCAGCTTTTCCTCCTCTCCCTGTAGCTCTATGCAGCAGTAGTACGACAGATCCTGAGAGGACCAAACCACAAGGTTTATGCAGAACTCTCCAGTTTTGAAGTACATGAAGTTCAGAACACATTATCATTCTGTGTGGTTACCTGCAGCAAACAATGGTTGCTCATGGCTCTGTAGCAGGGGCGGTAACATTTATACGTGGGTCTATCCCCGAGGCAGTAACCCCACTTTTTAACCATGTGGAAGCGCTTGGCGTGCCAAATGTGTGTCTCCAGCCACACGTTCTTCCTCTGACGCCGGTTGAACTCCAGCAGGAGGTTCCCATGCCGACGGCGGGCCTTGCGGCTCTTGCTCTTTGCTTGTTCTTTTTTCTTCTTTGAGGCAGCCTGGAGGCTCTTCTCTCGCTACAGGAGGAAGGAAAGAGAAATGTCACTGACCTATGGGGAAGGAAAATAGTTTTAAGTGAGACTTCACGTGTCCTGAACTTTACCATTCTGTTGGCCACGTCTCTCAGTCTGCGAGGGAGCCGCTTGGTGTTGTGGCTCATGGCCCGTCTCCTCATGTGCTTGGGCAGGGCTCCAAACACGTGGCAGCTGCCTGTTGTCTTGGTCACGGCTTTCAACATAGCGCTCACCTCTGCTGCCCTGGCCCTAGCAAAAGCACCAGCTGGGTAGAGACAAGAGCGTGGGAGAATTTACTTGGTGTTAGTTTAAATGACTACAATCTGTGACACTGCATTTGAAGATGAACTACGCTTAAACAGAACAGAAAACCTACTCCACATAAATAAAAATAAAAAAACACTAAACTGAGCATTTTCTATGGCTTGTAGTATTACAAGCAAATAAACAATGGATCTCAGTAGTTAAGATCAAAGGGAAGTGATCACACTATGTAGGGAAGCCATTATTTAAATAAAACACAAATATATGATGCTGTGCAGTATGAATGTGAATACTGTCTTTACCAGTGATACATTTGGGCATTTCACTAGCGTAGCCTCCTCCATCTTTCTGGTGTCCACAGACCCACCCACCTCGGTGATAAGGAGTCTTCTCTTTTTCTGCAGATGAATGGATGTCAGTTTTTTTATCATTTTACAGACATTGCATGGAAAACTGAGAGTGTATCCAGTGTCTCTTAAGATAAAGTCACTCCTCTTCTGAGAGACGTTTGGATAAATTGACAGACAGTAAAACAATGGAGCTGCTATTGGCTATGTGTCATGTACATAATTTAAGTTATTGTTTGTAAAGTCAATCCTAGGCTTATAACTATCATCTGATACAGAGTCAGTGATGAACTGAGATGACAAACAGGCTTCAGACTGTATGACTATACAGCAGCAAGTGGCCCCGATGTCACACACTGAAAGAGTCGTGGAGAGAAGAGCATATGCAGGATCATAACAGCATGTGAGAGACAGACTGAGAAGGCAGTGTAAGCTACCAGAGGCGGAGGTCTTCCCTCCATGCTGTTTGCTGCTCTCCACACTAGCAGAAGATGGGTACTGCACACTGACGGGCTGGTTTCTCATCTTCTTCTCCCGCATCTTCACTTTTGCACCAGACATTTTCTAACGTTATAAAGAATCAAGAAGAAGAGTTTGAGACGCCAGCTGTCGCAATAAACCAGCTATTTGCTAAACAGAAAGCTGGCTATCCCAGCAGCTACATGACTTGCCTACTTGTTAGCTAACGTTAGCTGGTTAGCTACATTACGTTTATCTACAGAAAGTGTAGGTGTTGGTTTAACGTTAACTAACAACAGCACGATAAAAACAACATATCCAAAAATAAGTACGGAACAGCTTCACCTCTACATTCCTCACTGTCAGTGTATGTCAGATATTTGGTTCCAGCGTCCTGTCTTGTTGGCTACCATGTGAGTTTTCCTCATGTGGAGACTCTCGAGTGACCGCTGCGATGGGAAAACGACTTCGTCACGTGACGACACGGAGGCACGCTACTATTTATCTCAATTTAGATAAGTAACAATCTGTAAATAAATTATCCATCGACAAAAGTCTTGCGTGTGTGCTTTAAGTGAATAGTTATAATGGCTAAGTTCTATATTTCAACCAAACATACTCTCTCTAACGAAAAACTTGTTTTCGGTCACGTGACCGGCACCTTGCAGGCCGTAGCGGTCAGAGGAGAGTGCCTTTGCTCATTACGGTCGTGTAACGTTTGCTGCAATATGAAATGAAGATATGTAAAAAAAAAGCAGCATACTCTCTGATCACATTTGGTCACATTTTCACATTTGTTATTCTTGAATTGAGTATGAAGTGCTTTCTTTCCACTATTAATACCAAAATCAAAATTATGAAAACTTTAATTTTTGAGCGTCTTCAACGTGTTTTACGGTAAAAGCAGCTCTGACGTTTTTTTTGTAATCCAGTGCTCTTTTCCCTTCTCGCTGGAGTTCACTGTTCGTTACACTCTCCCTTCATCACTGCACTTGTCTTCACCCTCTTGGGTTGATATTTTCCCTGTAAGATGGCTGCATTGATCAGGAGGATCATCAGCACCGCGAAGGCTCCTGCTGCTATCGGCCCGTACAGGTGAGAGGAGTTTTGAAGTGGGCCCATCAGCCTGGCGCAGACGCAGTAGCAGTCGATATAACACGTTATAAGAGCAGAAGTTGGTGAGAGAGTTAAGACGTAGAATAGTTATAATTACACTGTTTAATATATTAATAATAACATTTCTAACAACATCCCAACACAGAATTTCACAAACTTTATTAATTTACTGTCTGCTTTTTACTTGTGGTAATGAAGAACTCCAGGAATGACCAGAAGACTTGAACCATTATGTAGTAGGAATAACTGTTTGTCTCCCAGCCAGGCGGTGGTGGTAGATCGGACAGTGTACGTCTCAGGACTGCTGGGGATGGATCCTGCCAGTGGACAGCTGGTGCAAGGTGGTGTCCAGGCTCAAACAAGACAGGTGACACCTTCACAACACCATCCACGAGCACAGCATAATGGGAAACCATGTCTCCCAAAAGTAGCACACTGTATATTTAAAAAAATATCCCCCCCCCCAGGCTCTTGTGAACATGGGTGAAATCCTTAAAGCTGCTGGATGTGGTTATGAGAACGGTGAGAAAAGCTTCAGCACCTCCAGTTTAGTTACACAGCTTAGTACAGTTTAGTTATTTTGTTGTTGTTCCCAGCAGTTGTGAAGACCACAGTGCTCCTAGCTGACATGAACGACTTCACTAAGGTCAACGATGTGTACAAGCAGTGTAAGTATGATTGTATTAGTATTGTGATTTACTTATTGCGCTGGTGTCATGTCACTTTGACTCTGATCATCTGTCGGGGATGTGACTTCACAAGAAAAGGTTCACCACTTGAGTTGTGAAATGCAGATTTTGCCACTGGGTGTCAGCACAGACCAGATAACCCATATTAACCATGTGGACCATGTGTATTGGTGACGTAGGCGACGCTGAGTGGGCGACGTTTCCCTTGGCTTTTACACAGAAACACAGATCCTGCCTGATCATTTGTCAGAGTCTCATTTTTACCCAGAATTACCTGCTTTTTCTCTGTAGAATCTATTTATGAAAAGTATTTCTGGTGACAAATTGACCTGCCTCCCTTTGCTTTGCACAAGAGTTCAGTCTGATTGAAGTTTTGACCCACAGAATACTAATGTTCATCTAAATCCAGATGTTTGAGAGAGGGGGTGGGACTGACCGACCTCTCATTCAAAAAATAAAGTTTGTTCATCTTCTTGTCTTACAATGGCAACCAGATAGGATGCTGTTGGACTGTAGTGAGTGTGAAAATGGTTCAGAAAATAATTCAGCAAAACTAGAAGAAGGATCTGGTCTGTGCATGTCCTCACAGTTCACTGAAACTGTAGTGAACCACTATATAGTGGTTAGAGATATAGTTTAGAGTTTGTTGCACTACATCTCCCAGTAAATCCCACTGTATGGATTTTTCTACAGATGTACAGTATGAGTTTTATATGGTAAGTCATAGTAGACTGTTCAGACTAATTGGTGTAATTTTCTGTTTTGTACTAATAGGAAACTAGACACTGTTTGACTTGAAGGACAGAAAGTGAAGACAAAAAGCTAAATATTTCCCCATATATCTCATATTAAGTGACACCTGTGCTTTTACTGTGAAACTATGTACTGGAAATTATTTTATATATTAGTCAGTAACAGTAGACCAACAGTGTTAGACTACAATCACCCTTGTGTTTCATTAATGTCAAAATGTTTGAATGTGTCTCTTCTGTAGTCTTCAGAACAAACTACCCAGCCAGAGCCGCCTATCAGGTCGCTGCTCTTCCACGAGTAAGTGTGTCTTTAAGACTTGTGCTGTTCTGACATTGATTCTGTAGGATAAACTAAAAAGCACTCTCCACTTCCTCTCTGTCTTTTTCAGGATGGACTGGTTGAGATTGAAGCAATTGCTGTTCTAAGCCCTCTGAGTGATGCTTCCTAAAAAAATTCAATATGTCTTTATTTGATTATTATTACATTCAGTGGTACTGATCATTTTAACTAGTGACGTATGATCTTTTTTAGGGCTTTTGTAAGTGCTTAATAAGTGCTGTCATGAACAGACTAACAGCAGTCAGGCTAAGATCACTTTCTGCCTATCAACAGTGATGAGACGACATGAGGATGAGGAGACAACAGTGCATTTTAAATCCCCTCCACTCATATTTCATTTACAATAGCTGAAAAGTATCTAAGCCTGTTAGCTGTACTGGATAACCTTATCCCCCTGTACTGTCACAAGCTTTGCCCATGACAGCGTATCCTCTCTCATTATTCCAGATGATGGATGATCAAGTATTCAACTCAGGAATAAATTGTTAATTTGCTTAACTACTCCTGTTTGACATTCACTGTGAGCATAGGCAGTTTAGTTCATTATATTATTTAATTCATTTAGCTGCAAATGTAAATGAATCTCAGAGAAATGTCTAGCACTCTAACTCAATTTGAATGTGTGGCAATGCATTTGATTTTAAATTCTTCATCGACTTTATTGTAGTACAGCGTTTGCATAACAGGGATAAGTCAACACAGGCTACTGAAAAGTGGCGTTTTCAGGTTTTCATTCCATCTAAACTGCACATTAGCTGATTGAAATGATTAGCCCCTACTGTCCATTACATTCCAAACAACAGATGAAGTCTATGATATCACGCAGAGGAGTTTTTCAACAAGAAGCAAAGACCTGTTTTGGAAGGCAGACAGTTTAATATCGTTTATATAAATATACTGGCCAAACTAGAACAGCAGGATGCAAGTTGAAAATTGGTGAAGTTGCCCTTTAATACCTGAGTTGCATCCTGCCAAACATGGGGAAAAGAATGAGGGAGCTCTTATGCAAAGTATTTTAAATGATGGTCGAGCTGGGGCACGTTATGTGCTCATAATATCATTACTAATTTTAATCGCAGAGACAGCTTCACCAGTTTCTCTGGAGATGACAACAAAACAAGCACAGTGTAATGGAAATATGTGGTAGTTCAAACTGAAATATTCAGAATCAGTTATGTTATTATGTCACCCTGGAAGTTTGTGGATACGCATGCCATATGATAATAAAAACCTCCTCAAGGCCTGTCCTGAACAATTGTGTAATTTAAGTGGCCTGTTGTCACTCAGTGCTGCAAGTATCCTTGGATAAAACATTTTTTTAAACATAGTGGTTGCGATACACCGAACCGCAGTCTCATTTCAGTTAAAAGGCTTTATTCTATACTTTATTCTGTACACTAAAAGGTTAGCAGGATCATAGACAAGGCTCAGAGTGAATATATTACAAAGACAGAAACAGACTAATGAATGAAAATACCATAGATCAAACCAAACGTCTGTTCCCACGATGTTAATCTCATTTTTAAGCAATTAAAGATCATTTTCTCAAACAACAAAGAGGAGAGGTCTCATGTTCACTGTGTCACACCTGTAATAAATAAGTGCTTTTGAACATGAACAAGAGATAAATGTTCCCAGGCACTCTTGGGTACTGAGAGAGTTACACTGCCATTAATATTGGAAAAGAAAACATTGCAGGGTCAGCTCTGTCAAATTAATGAAGCCCCACCTGTAAGGATGAGAATTATTGATAAAAAAGGGAAATTATAATCAATTTCTTCTTTCAAACCTGGACATAACTGGGCATAAAATTAATATGTTTAAAGGTTTTTGAGGGGTCCTCTTTTCATTAATCATTCTGTTCTTCCTACTCTTAGTTGCCTATCAACACATGCATGATGTTCAGTATGTAGAACTAAAGATAATATATAAATACACCGTCCACTAGGAGATATCGTACTGTGCTACATACATACTACATGTAATCCACTCAGTTGGTAAGCTCCTTATTTTCAGAGGTGTCCTTTTATGAAGATCTGCCAGCTGTACTGCAGCTGCACAACATGGATTCATGAAACAGCAAGATGACGTGTCAGGACTTGGATCATCTGCATCACCAACCTGGCAGTGATTCATTATGCCATGACTCTTTTTCACGTGTGTTTTTGTTCTTCCTGTAGATGTTGTTCGTCCGCTCGGTGTAATGTATCTGTCAGTTGAATCTCTTTGCGCACATGAATTCACAGTCATTGTGTTCGGCATGCATTCCTCAGAGGTGCCTGCTTTAAATAGTCAAGAAAAGCACAAGTAAGCATCATTCTCTTCACTGACACTCCAGTCACTTATGAGTTATCGCCAAATTAAGGAGCTCACAGATTTCCAGGTATTGCACCGTGCACAAGTGTTCTCATAGCACTTTTGAGTACAAAAGCTCACATGTGCAGTCTGTAGTGTAGCTACAGGCACTTCAGGTTTTCAGTAGAAAAACTCATCATAAAAGTTTTATGTTTACAAATGTAGGAAAGATCCTGATCCTTCCTATAAGACAAGATATTAAGGCACATTGAATATTAATGTATCTGGTGTAGTCTGGTTTGGTGAAAGCTGATGAGACAATACTGTAAATGTAAGGTTTTGTTGCTTTATCCTGGAAGTTTTCATTATCTTGGTAGATTACCTGAAAGAGTAGGAAGAACATACAGCCATGAGACATGCAAGCATACAAATGTCTTATACTGAGGTAGAAACTAAAAAAGAGAATCTAATAACTCCTCAACAGGAGGAAGAAAAGTGAGTCTGATCCTGCAGTATTTGCCTTGGGATTAGTGTGGGCTGTGGTTGTGCTCTTACCATTTCAGTCCTCCTTTTTGGTTTTCTCGCTCTCTGTCTCCTGGGAGGCTCCTGCTGCAGACACGACTGTGGACACACATACACGGAGATGAAATCAATATGTGGCGTTCTGTTTCAATGATAGCCATGTCCTAGTCTTTAATGCATGGGTCATTTGAAAAAGTGATAAAACATCATCAACTATAGCCACAACAGCCCACAGGCAAGAAGTGAAGAGCTAACATTCCTCCTGAAACACATCTGGTTCTGCTGAACTAGTTTACCCTGTGATCTACCTGTGCTCCGAACACTCTCACACACAGTATGCTGTATGGTAATTAAAGCTGGCCTGCACACGGCATAGCCTCCGGAGAGAAAGTCTCATAAAAAATGATGCAATGTCTTCCCCAGTAATGTACATGTGCTGCACAGAGGGATGTCTCTGCTTTAAAAGTACAATGTGTTCTCTCAGAGTTAAGAGTGGGGCGCAGGCTTCACTGAGAGGGCCTCTCATTACACACGGCAACTGACCACTGGAGGTTCATTTAAGGGGGTGATGTGCTTTTGTGTATTCTGTAAAGTATGTTTTAACCAGAGAGTAGCTGTGCTATGTGTGTTATAGAAATGTGTCAAATGGCTCATACTATAGACAAATAGATGTGTATTTATTTTTTTAATGGAGCGAATTAGTTCCTGTAATGAGTGCATGTTGCACACATACAATTTAGAAATGAGATTAAGTAGCTAGCAGTGAAGCGCTGACATTTTTGAATACTGACAGGAATCAAGTCGGCCGTGTAGAGTATTTGCATTGTCTTACGTAATTTCAAGCAGCAGGGCATGATTACTCTGTATGCAGCTGACAATAGAGCACAAAGAGAGAGAGCTGCCAGACTGGAGCTGCTGTGCTGACAACACGTTCGTGCTATAATCGACTCGCTTGAGACGAACTACCCAGATGTGTGTGACTGCATTATCTGTTCAGCCTCACAGGCCCAACAATATCCTGTTCATCCTGTCAGCTCCAACCAATCACACGAGTACATACAGGGACCTATGTGAGCGTTTGGTGTGGTTGCATACCCACGTAGTTACCAATGGCAGCACATCTGAGGGGGAGATGTACTTTGGCCACATGTAGAAAGTACATCGACTGGCTATAAAGACATATGAGCAACTATTAATAGTTCACTTGGATGTAAATATAAGTCACAGACTCAAGTATTCACCTTTTCTACCTTATCATCACTTTCCGCTTGTTTGTACATGTTTAGTGCATAAGACATGCTCAGCTTTGCAAAGGTGTCTCACATTTCGTCTACTGGCTGCACTGACCTCCACCCAAAAAACTGTCAGATTTGTCATTCATGCTTTAATGAGCGTGAAACAAGCTATGACACCTTACATTCAGCATTAGCGTGGTAGCATGGAAACAGGGCTGTGTTTAATCAAGTTCAATCAAAGTACGTCAGTGAACAAAAAAGCAGTCATAAACTCCCTCAAGACATTATATTCTGTAACAATGGCATCCATCAGCTGTTGTGTAGAATATAAAGGAAGTCTGGAACACTTCTGAATATAGATTATTCTCTGTTTGACCTGGGAAGGACTGCTAAAAATGGGGGCTAAGCCATTCAAAAAGTTAAGGCAGGATAAGAAGAAGAGTAATATTGAGGTGTTAGTGTTTCATACCTTCCGGTAAAGGTTCAGGAGCTGGATCATTAGCAGGGGCTGGTGCTGAAGGTGCCTCAGAGTCTGCTGGGAGGACCTCTGTTGGGGCTGTGTTGTCCACCATTGGCTCTGAGGTCACACTTGCTGGTGATGCTTCTCGGGCTACTTCTCCAGGGGTCTCGGATGTGGATGCCGGAGCCTCGACGACCTGGGCCACCTCAGCAGCCGCAGATTCAGCTTCTAGAGCCAAAGCAGGGCTGATGTCCGCAGAGCATGGTGCCTCTGCTGGTGGGGCAGGCTCAGCAGGTGCCACAGGAGGTTCTAAGGGCTCTTCAGCAGCAGGCTGAGGCTCAGGTTGGACCTCAGCTGTGCCTTGAGTTAATGGTGGCATCTCTGGGATAGTTGCTGAAGCAATCTCAGTATCTATCAAAGGCTTCACAGCCTCTCCAGATGCCGTGGATTCATCTGACACTGATTCCTCACCTGGCACTGCAGCTTCACCTGGTGCTGCAGTGTCATTTGCTGCCAGTGCTATAGTTTCACCCGGTTCTGTGGATGCAGCTGGTGTTGCTGAAGCAGTGTCTGGTGCCATATTGTCAGCAGGGGCCTCCGCAGGAACAGCCACTTCTGTAGGGGCCTCAGCCGCCTGGGTTGCTGCCTCTTTCACAACCGCTGCCGGCTCTGTTGGCTCAGATAGAGCAGGTTCAAGTGCAGAGGTGGACTCAGCTGGCACAGCAGGCACCTCCTCAACAACAGCAGGGGCCTCTCCATGCACCGCTGCAACCGCTGCAACCGCTGCAACCTCTGCTGCCTCTGCTGCCTCTGCTGCCTCTGCTGCCTCTGCTGCCTCTGCTGCCTCTGCTGCCTCCTCTATAGCCTCACTAAGGACTTTTACCTCATTTTCTATGGGGGTAACCTCCTCTATTGGGGGTACTGACTCCACCACAACTAAAGCAGGCTCCGATCCAGTAGACAGAGTCTCTGGAACTAGTTCTTCAGGAACAGCAGGTTCAGGAGCAGCCAGAAGATCTTCACCAGAGCCAAGATCCTCCTGGGCCTCAATGGCCACTAACACAGTGCCTGCCTCATGATCAGTTCCTGGTTGTAGATCTTCTGGTAAGCCAGTCTGCACAGGCAGCTGCATCTGGTCCTCAATGGTTTGTGCATCTTCTGCGATGATACCATTTCTGACTGCTGTTGGTGCAGGGATAACACAAGGCAGGACTGGTTACTTTGCTTCGCAGACGCTTTTATCCACAGCGACTTACAAGAATTATGGTTAGAATCATTTTTATGAGTGAAAAGCTTGTGGACTGGAATACGTCTTTATCCATCCTTTCAGCCGGTGATGTCTCCTGTTAGTGTGTAACACTGACTGCATGACAACACCGAGCAACATAAAAAGAGCTCAGGAAATGAAATGGAAACAACTGGGGCATCTGAATCTGTTCTTTTGTCATTGCACAACAATGCACCGGACTAAAGAAGGATGAAGTGTTCTATTGCAAGCAGTTTCTGTATCATCCCTTTCTTGCATAAATTGTTAATTTATAAACTGAGTTTCAAATATTAATGAGTTGATAAACAATCTATTTTATGTGGAATTTAACTCACTAAATATATGAAACCAAACTAAGCAGAAGTGCAACTTAATTCAACATCAAATGCAGGACATAGGAAATAAGCAAAGCGTGGCACATGGGGAGCGTGCTGAGGAAAACATTTTTCATTTCCGTAGTTGAAAATGTGATTTTTTTTTAAAGCCTGTGTTTATGTAAAGCCCTGAGGACACGCAAGTCACTCTTAGAGAAAATAAAATACATGTGACGATGGCTTGGCTTCCTGTGGAGAGATGCCTTTATTCTTATTCCCTGAACTCTTGTAAATGTGGGTGTGAACAAGCCTCAGGAGAAATTATAGTAGTAGAGGAACAATGGAGGGCTTGAACAATGTAACTCAAATGTCAGGAATTTCCATGCACACCTATGAGAATGACGACGATCTACAAGCTTTCATGTATTTTTATTTTACAGATAACTAGGTGGACGTTGCTCACAAACGAGGCAAACTAGGGGAGCTCGCTAGGCTAAATGGGTGGATAGGTTGGACGCTGCAGCTTCCTGATTTTATTTGTCTGTCAGATGGGGTGAAAGAAGCCGAGAGTGATGGGTGGAAGGGAATGTGATGGACTGGCAGCTCAAATGAAAATGAACCAGTGGAAGAGCACACAACAGGGAGAAGTATTATAGCAATAAGAGTGTTTTTAGACACTGCTTTTAAATCTTTGTTACATTTTTGTGACTGTCTTTCCTACATGTTTCCCATCTGTCCTCCGTCCCTTTACCCAAAGCTGTTGTCTGAACGCTGGTCTGTGTTTGGGTCGAGAACAGCCTTTCCAGGCATGGATGACTTGTGTGTCAACACGATTTTCCAGCCAAAGATGACAGAGATCCCAGTCAAAACAGTGGCATGGCTGGCCAGAAACACAAGGAAGGGAGGAGGGGTGGACAGGACAAGGGGCCCGGACAGGGGATGGGACCAGTGGTGGCTTGGATGGTATACAGCTGGTTTGTTAAACAGACTGTATACTGTATGATTTGAACCCCCACCCATTCGGCCACATTTAGAGAAGCCTGCCTGAGTGAGGAGTACAATCCGTGGTTCTCTTGTTAGAATGATGTAAGGGTCTGAAAAGTCTGGCCAAAGAGACAATGCACTCATACACACATCATACAGTGACATAGTGGAAATGCTGCACGTTAACACAGCTGAACTATGTAAGCTATAACAAGTACGTAACATTAGTATTGACTACTACTAAAAATGACATTTTAAGCTACATGCTTTCATTGTTTAAAGGATAAACTGTTGCAGAAACGTTCTACATAGGCCAGTAACTGTAATGTTTAGTCCAAGGAGATGCAATGAAAACATAAAGTACATGCAGTCTCCACAGTCCTCTGCATAAAAGCTGTAAATTCCTGAAGTGAATTTCAAAAACGCCTTTAAACTGCATATGCTGGTGTTAATCTAAGTGACTCCCTTTTTTTACTTGCATAGAAACGTTAAACATAATACAGATACACACATTTTCCCGATGTTGCAGAAAAGAAGCTAACTCGTGAGTCGCAAGTTAGACTACTGCAAAGTAGAAGCAAACAGGTTGAGTGACAGCTCTTGCCTGAGGCTGCAAATGGTCTGTTAAACACTCACAGTTTGCTTTCACAGTGTAGTAATGTAGGAGCTTCATGCAGTCCTATTTAAAATCTTTGATTAATCTAATTGTCAAATGCACTTTGAGGAATGAGTCAAACAAGAACACACAGTTACATATAAGTACTGTATGTACTCATTTCATGTGCAAATCAGGGTGTAAGACTAAATAAATGCCAAGACTGATGAGAAAACAAATCAACAAGTATGATTCTCTTCAAGAGAGGCAGGAAAGCACACAGTGTACCAGACCTGCCAGCAACAGTCACACACCCCTCAGCAACATTTGGTCAGTGCATTTATTTACAGGAACTGTTGTTCAGATGTTTAGACAATGTTCTTATCATGTTTCATGCTGACTAGTTTAAACTAAACTATTACAAATAACCCATTTAGACTCTGCAGAAGTGATGACCACTTACCTACTGTATCTCCATTGCTCTCCTCCGGCTTTGTGCCTGGTCTTTTCTCTTGATCAACAGTCTGTGCGCTGGATGACGAGCACCCCATGTTTGACAGAATAGCTGGAATGAACAAAACACTTGGAACCTAGAAGCTGTGTGTTAGCAAAGACAGACACTGTCTGCCAGTGAGGACGCGGACGGCTGAACTCTCTTTAGTTCCTAAGAGTAGCTGGGCACCATTATCTCTCCTCGCCTGTTTGTGTGTTCATGCATGGCCTGCTGCCCTCTTGCCCCAGACAACGATCTGTTGTGAGCGTACAGCTAAGCAGTGCAGGCACTACTGCTTTATGTCCTCTGGCTGCCTCTTGCTCACAGTCACACTATTCATACTGGAGGAGGCAAGCGTGTGCATGAAGTGTGTGTCCTCCCCTTTATAGGAGTGTCCTCTTTGGAGAAAATCCACCACCCCGTGGCAATGTTTAGGGTAGCAGGTGCTCAATGTACGTCTTAGACTGGTTTATTCTGTGTCAGCAAGTGTATGTTATTGGACATAACAGACTGATTCACTTTCATTAAGCTTACTTACTGTAGAGATAATCACACAACCTCATAAAACCTGACAGTACAAAGAGTCATTTATTTGACTTGGAATTACATAACAAAGAATATTACACATGAAACGACACTATCTTGTATACAAAAGTATATAAATATCTTCAGTAGAAAGCATTGCATGTGAATATGTTTCAGTGTAGCTTCTTGAGCAGGATTAAAGGGATGCTGTGAATGCTACGCTGCAGGTTAGAAGACCGATGGAGCAGTCGCAGCCTTTTATTCATGCACAAGTTGATTCTCGAGGGTCTCCAGTTTCTTTGACATAGCTTCAAGTGGGCATGTTAAGAAAAGATGCAGATGCATGTGTATAAATGACTAAAATTCTCTGAATGGTTAGAAGAGCCAGACCAGCAATACAAGTACCAGACCTCACCTGCACCTCTCCACAATAAGATAAATTGAGCATAATTAAAAAAAAATTTAAAAAGCAAAAAAGCTAAAATATAAATATTCAACTTGCGCAAGAGCTAATACGAGGCTCGAAATTCACTTTGCCTCCATCTCACTGCTGTCTAACGTCTGCCATGCTTCACCATGCAGTTTAGTTATTTTCAAAATTGCATTAAATAAGAAACTGCAAAACAAAGATATTGTTAGGAGATATTGACCCGCTCCATAAAAAGATAAGATTTGGAACATATTTCTAAAATAAAAGGATAAAGTACAGTGTTTGAGGTACTTGCACTTTACATTTTCTGTCCTTTTAATGCCACAACATGTCAGGTGGCCTGGTAGCTCAATGGGTTAAGACTGGGATGCAGGAGGTCGCAGGTTCAAATCCCAGCCTGACTCCTAGCCCATCCCCTACCAGGTGTGTCTCTGAGCCAGACACTCATCACTAGCTCCATGTAAGTCGCTTTGGATAAAAGCGTCTGCCAAGTAAAGTAAAGTAAAGTCAGAGGAATGTTGTGGCTAGTTCCAACGTGTGTCATTTTATGTCACACATCAAAAGTTGTTTGAACCAACTGAACCTCTAGCGGAGCTTTTTTCAGTGTTGAAGTAAGCATGTTGTTGCATAGTATATTATTTCCCAGTGTGATTCAAACTTTAGAAATGCACAGAGAATCGATGTCTGCTCTGAAACTGAAAACTACAGTGAATATCATCTGTTGATGTATCAGTGGATTTGACAGCTGTTCAGAAAAGGATATCATTCTGCACCAGGTTCTTCAGCTTTTCTGTGACCTGCTTTTGAAACAGTATCACATTCTCACACTGGCACACGTTTTCATCGGATGGTTTGTCTGTGGGGAGTGTAAATAAAATGAGAAAACCCTCCTTGTCTTTGGATCAGTTTATCTATTCTCATCTTTTCTCTTGCTGCTTGGATTATTGTTTGTAAGGCTGCAGCAGGTGGCAGTAATGCACCATCTTAACGGAAGAAAATATTTACTGAACATACTGAGCTGTAGGTGAAACAGCACTGAACGGTGAACAAAAAGATTTGTGCATAGTGCTACTGGCACTCTAATAATTCATCTATTTTCATCTATCCATCATCAAAAGTGCTTATTCTGAAGAGTGCTGGAGCCAAACCCTACTGTCACTGGATGAGAGGTGGGTTACAACCTGGACAGATTGCCAGTCTATCACAGGGCTAATGCCTAGACATACAGACAACCAGTCACACTTACATTGAATTTATATTCACCAATTATCCTGCAGGTCTTTAGACTGCAGAAGGAAACCAGAGTACCCAGAGGAAAACCGCAGAGGCACCCTGTCTTGTATGTTAAAACATTTTAAAAACCTGTTCTACAGGCTGGAACCTCCTGTTTGACACACTGCTTGTTTGCTTGAGTAGTTAGTACATGTGTGGAGTACCTTTACATATGCTGGACTTGAGCTTCTTTGTTATTTCTCCCATTTTTTCAAAATCTTCAGCATAATAAAAGTGGTTCTCCGCAGGCTCTGAGGCTATTTCTTTCAGTTCCTGTTCGATGGCTTTGCCTACACCCAAGGCATATATCACGATCCCTGAATGTAAAGAAAGAAAAGAGCACTGAGAAAAATCTGCAATATGCCGTCAAACTGCAATCTGGAGGACAAGGCAAGATCATGAAGTTTGTCAGTGTGAGATAAATTGTACCAGAGTTCTTTGCTTTGGTAGCCCATTTAGAAACGTCATCCTGCGATCTTCCGTCAGTGAACACAATGCTGACACGTGGGATGTTTGGCCTGGCGCCTTCTTTGGCTGAAAAGCTCGACTCAAACATGTGACGTAGAGCTGAGCCAGTCATAGAACCTCTCCCCATGTACTGCATCCTGGCCACAGCCTGTCTGATGTTCTGCGCCGAGGTGTAGTGACCCAGGGTAAACTCTGTGCGGACCTTAGTGGAGAACTGAAGGAGGCCAACATGTGTGCCTTTGTTAGAAATGTCCAGCGAGTCCACAATGCCGTTTACAAACTGTTTGACCAGCTCAAAGTTGGTCGGGCCCAGGCTTTTAGAGCCGTCAATCACAAAAACTAAATCCATTACTCCATCACCACACTCTGGTTCTATCGGAAACACAGACATCAACAACAGGTTTTTATGTATTTTTAGGCAAGTTAAAAATGTGAAGGCAGTTGTGTACAGTATATCTAAGAGTGCTGGCGTCATACTTCTGCAGCTCTTCCTGTCGTCAGCCAACATAAATCCTTCAAAACATCTGCAGATGTAGGAGTCGTTGATGCTGACACACTGGTGCTCACAGCCATGGTCCACTGTCTGACACAGATCCAGGCCTGTGAGATTATTTGTAGACAGACAAGGATTAGTGGGATTAAAAAAAACACAGAAGACTGAGCTGTCATAATCATTAAAGTGACTATTTCTACAACTTTAATTCTAAGCTATTTTTAAGTCCTTAGTATTATTAACCAATTGCTGTCTATCCCAACAAAAACTATCAGAGGACCTGAGTGCTCTGTGATGGTAAACACAGCATATTCCTTTAATCTGGGGGGGAGGTGAAAATAGATATTTATTGTGTGGTAGAGTTAGGATTAACTCTGACCTCTCAAAGGTTCAAAATGTATTCCAGATTATGTAACACTGAAATACAAGGGAGCGAAACATCGCAGCATTCAAGAAAGCATTTCTAATAAACAAGCCCAGACTCACTCTGACACGTTTTGCCATCAGGTCGAAGTGTGTATCCTACTCTGCATCTACACACACACGAGTCGTCTGTGCTCATGAAGTCCTGTTCACAGCCATATTTCCCATCAGCACAGTGATCAGTCTCTGCAGGGGACAGTTACTGAGACATTATATTATATTATATTATATTATATTATATTATATTATATTATATTATATTATATTATATTATATTATATTATATTTTTTACACTGACTATAAATTACCATGTTGTAATTTTGAAAATTGTAAGTAGTAAGAAAGTAGTAGTAGAAAAAGTAGAAACAACACTCACTCTTGCATGTTTTCCCATCAGGCTTCAGTGTGTAACCTCTCCTGCATTTACACGCACAGGAGTCATCAGTATTCATGAACTCCTGTTCACACCCATGGGTGCCATCAGCACAGTGATCGATCTCTGAGTGACATTAGACAGTTGTTAAGGTTATTCTACAGACTGTTTCATCACATTGCAGTTTAACATCTATATGTCGCTCTGTTGTTGTTAGTTCTTAACTGTTAAAGTTTGCAATGCTATTTTGACTTGTTTTACTTCTAGTACTACCACTACACTTTTTTTCCTGGTTAAGAACCAGCAGATCACAACTTTCTTTTACTCAAAAAGACTGTTAAAGTTCAGAGCTGTGAACCCAAGACAGAAAAGTTAAGTCGTTGTTTTGATTCGTTGCTGCTGCCGAAACCCTGAATACACCTCCACAGTTCAGCAGCTGCTCTGATGATTGCAAAAGCACACTTCCATCAGGAAATCTCTCCCACTTCCCTTCTGAAGAAGAGCAAAAGGCTCAATTTCCAGCAGTAGGTGGAGGAACATGACAGGAGTGGAAGACTATCAAAGTCACTCACACATAGCCCAAGGCAGCTTCTTGCACCTCTAACTAGGTAACAGTTAGTGAGGGTTACTGCCATACACACAACTGTATTCAAATGCAGTGGAAGTAAAGCAACTACTGATGGAGAAGAAAGAGAAACATTTTACTGTTGCACGTCTTGAGGTTTAGGTTGAGTTGAAAGCCCGGACGGCAGCGGCACTCGTAGCCATCAGGCAGGTTTGCACAGATGTGTTCGCAGCCATGATCCACCACGGCGCAAATATCCTCAGCTACAGAGTGACGACATGGAGAGAGATCCCACTGTCATCTATTGTGAAGTCTGCAAAATTAAACCTTTGATAAACTAATCTTTTAAGCCACTTTACAGCAGCTGAAACAAGCAATATGCCATAAAAAACTACATGAATGAATATATGAAACAGCTCTAACTTGCCTTACTCTCAAGATCTCAAGATAGAATTTACTTTTTGAAATATCAGCAAATAAGTAGAAATGAAAAAGTATTTGACACTTGCGCTTGCATGTTTTCCCATCAGGTCTCAGTGTGTAGCCTTTCCTGCATTTACACACACAGGAGTCATCAGTATTCATAAAGTCCTGTTCACACGCGTGGGTGCCATCAGCACAGTGATCGATCTCTGGGTGACATTAGACGAACAAAAGCAGAGAGGAAACAGAGACAGACAAGTATTAGCATTCATTTTGGAGCCTGTATTACATGACTGTAATTCACTTTTCTTACTGTCAGAAGTGTCTGACTCTATAGCTGTTGCTCCAACATGTTCACCAGCTTAACTCTAACTACGTCTGCCTACTGTTAGGTTCCAGACAGGCAGTGTACAGTAAGTAAAAAAATAAGAGATCAAAAACAAGATTTCCCTCACCTTTACATGTCTTGCCATCAGGGTTGAGGGTGAAGCCTTTCCTGCACTTGCATCTGTACGAGGCAGGGCTGCTCACACAGATATGTTGGCACCGATGGTCCACAACCTCACACATCTCTGAAACTAGTGCACGAAGGGACATAGACCAATACACACAGTCAAACTCATGGAGACAGAAGCCTGGAAAAATGAGAGCAACATTGGAATAAACAGAGAAGTAGCTGGGATTCATTCACCTCCACAAAGTTTGGACTGGAACACGGCGACCAGGGTTTCCATCTGACTAAAGTTAGCCACCAAGTGGACATGCTCCGAGTGCGGCTCGCTTCCTATGGCCTTCAGAGTATTCATGTCTACCCTGCCCACTCCAATAGCAAAGATCTGGATGCCGGCCTGCCTCGCCTGAGCGGCAATGTC
This sequence comes from Ctenopoma multispine, assembly GCA_034779795.1. NCBI lineage: Eukaryota > Metazoa > Chordata > Actinopteri > Anabantiformes > Anabantidae > Ctenopoma > Ctenopoma multispine. The sequence goes on along the minus strand of JAUYWH010000008.1, from coordinate 19,882,624 downwards.
CTCCACTGTGTCCTGAGGCCTCCCGTCAGTCACAACCATGGCAATGCGTGGGATGTGCAGGTTTGCTGGTCGTGCTCCCTGTTCCTCAGTGAAGGCGGTCTCCATGGTGTACTGGATGGCCAGACCAGTCATGGTCCCTGTGGCAAGGTGCTCCATGTTCCTCACTGCCTGCTCCACCTCAGCTTTAGTGGTATAGGTGTTGAGGGAGAACTCGGGCTGGACGATGCTGCCATACTGGAGCAGACCAATCCTTGTGTCATCAGGACCGATCTTGAGGAACTGAAGCAGATTTACGATGAAGGTCTTGACCTTCTCGTAATCGTTTGGGCGGATGCTTCGGGAGCTGTCGATGACGAAGACAAAATCCAACGGGATGGCTTTGCAAGGGTTCTCTGTTATCAGCAACATGTAGAGAAGTGTGAGTCAAAATCTTAAGCAGATTGGACCTTAGTATCTTAAACTCAGACAAAGTGCAGCTGACAAAAGACACTTTCTGGTCTCCAATCACTTACCCACTGTTCTGTTTTGGACAGCAGTCTCATTCTGCCTCCCAGCTACAACAGGGCTTGGACGGCGTTTGTCCTGTTTAACTGCATTAGAGCACAACAACAGGCAGAAGAGGCCAAGGGCCAGGGACCTCATTCTGACTCAAGGTGACAACTGCAGAGGTTGTAGAGAAATAAAGGAAGAAAAAGAAGAGCTGACAGGAGCTGTGACACAGGGCAGTACACACAGAATACACACCAGCATGGAGCAGTGCAAAATGCAAAACTGCAAAGAGGCAGAAACAAAATAGCAAAAAATAAGTCAAAAACAATAAAGAACAATCTCTTCTGTGAAATAACCAAAGCTTTGGCAGGAATATTTGTGTTCATTCACAGCTCAAAGAGGCAGAAGAAGCAGGTTTTTTTCAGCGTCTTCAAAATGGAAAATGAGCCTCACAGTTCAACTTACACAGATGTTAAGAACCAGGAGGGACGTAAAAAGAGAGAACTTTCACCTCTTCCATATTTGTCCTGCACTTTAGATTTCACATTTTATTGTTCATAGCTCTAATTTAGACAGCATGGATGTGCAGAGCCAAAGATAAAAGCCCAATTTCAGACAGAATATCATTAACAGATTAAGTATACTTCTACCTTGTGTAATTCTAAATAAGTGTGAACTTTTTCCCTATCCATCCTTCAGGAGAGCCATTCATTTATCATGTTAAGACCACAGGCTCCACTGCTGTCTGACATGATCAGGGCACATATAGTAAATAAAATTCAAAAACAGATATAGACGGTCATAAGGAGGACTCTACAGTAAGTTCTAAGGCAGGACGTAAGCTCCTATAAATCCTATATTTCCTAGTGGAGTTCTAAACAACTCTTTGTTCAGGGTGATGACACCAACTGAGACGAACCTTCTCTCACCCACACGTACATGTTAACTGCTGACCTGAGACCTTCAGGGATCACATCATGAATTCATGCTGCATGCCACATACAGCTGTTGACCTCTGACCTGACATATGCTTTCCTGCTTTCCTGCAGGTGTTTTCTTAATTGGAGGGCACAGCTACATACATATATGCACAATGATCAAAGTATCCTACATTTACAAAAGTCAGCAACAGGAGGTGAATCATTTAATACACACATAATATTTTCTATGATGTAGAATGATTATGATAAGCTTCTGATACAGCACTAGAGCAGAATGCCGTGTAGTTTCCCTCAGAATAAACACGAATGATTACATAACCACAGGAATTCTGACGTGGTTGGTTATTGATACAACCCTCTCAAGCTTCCTCACGAATTAAAGCCAAAACAGTGTGTTTACTGTGAAACACAAAAAACAGCACGTAGCTGACAGTGTTTTATGGGAGCTGTTCTCTGCTTTGTGCGTTAACGTGATGGCTTTTCAGGATGCAGGTGATGGAAATTAAGCTGCTTCCTAACCTAGAGCTTCAGTAAATACCAGACGGGTGTTTCCTCTTCTTACAGGTTTACAGGAATATCAGTTCTACTAGATATAATCATTTATGTTTCATTTTATTTATATTTATGTATAAACAATACACATGGTAATTCCTATGTGTGTCCAAACTTTTGACTAGTAGTGTATTATAATGTATGTATATATGCACATTGCAAGTGATCCAGCTACTAAACAGACTTATGTTTGCAAGAAAATAAAACAAGCAACTTACCTTGTGTTTTAATTCCTTTAATCAAAGACTCTCAAGAAATGACGACACTAAGTAAAAAGAGGAATTTCAGCAGGAAAGAAAGCGACAGACTGTAACATGCATGAAATCCAGCTCTGTCTTTTTTATATCTGTGGAGGCTCAATCCACTCTGTCTCTCCGTTTACTCCCCCTCTGACTCCCCCTCTTCAGCGATGGGGACACCTCTCGTTCAGCTCATTCTCTGTGTGAAACATTATCTCTGTAGCTTTTAATCAGATACTTTTTCTCACATGCAGCCCATGAGCCCTAAGCCTTGTTCAAACTCAGTTTGAGCTCACGGTTTAATTTAAGATTTATTTAAGCAGCTTGTCACTAATACAGGAATCAAATTCAGAGATTTAAGATATCTATGTAGGCCATATTAAAGGGTGTGTGTACAAACCAAGCAATTATCATTTATTAAATTTTGCAAGTTTATACACTTAGATTTGGTTTATGTTTTATTAGTCTTATACATAATTATATGCAAAGTCCATGATTTTTAACATGTTTAATATCTTAATACTGTCAGTTTAAAGTGTCTAACTGTACTGTACTGTACACTGTGTCACTGTGTATAGACCAGGTGAAGAAGCCATGGAGCTGCAGTTTATGGAAAGACAGGAGCAGAGTCATCAAAATATATCATCCACTTTGGGGATACCGCTCTACCACACAATGAACACAATAAACCCTTCATACAACTCTTGCACATAGTTTCCAGGGACACAGCGTAGGATAGAGACAGAGTCAGTGTAATCCAAAACATTTCCATTCTAAATATTGTGAAGTAATAGTATAGTTAAAATTGTGTCCTGAAACACAAACGTCCTCAGGCTCATCAAAATACAACACAAACATCTGTCAAGAAAATGTGATTTAATAGACAAATAAACATCACATCTTTATTCTTCATACAGCAGCAGTCCTGACGTTTGTCTTGTGTGTCCTTGCAGGGAGCAGCTTGCCAATAACTGCATCTGGTGGAACAGACTCGTGTGTTTACACATACCTGGAGCTCAGCTTAATTGAAAAACCACAACCAGGATATTCACTGAGCTCCTAAGGATAGTGTCTAGAGTCATTGCACCAGGTTCCCTCAAGCAAATCATCCAGAGTGACTTCAAAGAGCAAACTGATTCCAGATCAGTGCTACTTTTGCGCAGTCAAAACGGATAAATAGCAGCCAAAGATACATCTCGTCAAATCAGTAGAAACAAACAGTTACATTTAAGAGTCAATCAGTCCAGTCACTTCCAACTGCAGTTGAATAAAACAGTAACAGAAGGTGATATGTTCAATATACATTAGGTTGATCTTTGATCATGTTAAAGTACAGGCAGGTGCAATTCTTTGGGAAAACTTCCAGTCAAGGTGACCCTTCAACACACGGCTCTACAGAGAGAGAACATTAATGAAATCGCCATTTCTGCATTAGTGCATACGTTTAATATAAATATCAAAGTGAGAACACATAAAATACTATCACAAACACACAGAGCATAAACAGAATTCATAAAAATATATATATATCATCTATGAGCTATCAAACGTTCTAGTGCTTTCATGTTACTTCAGCCACATTCACATGGTCTCTGGAGTTAAACTAACAAAGACAGACAGAATTCACTGAAGAGTTAAGGTAAAAATATGAGTTTACCAATACATAACAGGAATGGATGAGAGGTCACGGTGGCGGCAGTGCATGTGTAATGTGTGTGTAGCTACAATGTGTGCCCGATTAAGCTGTGTACTTGAGAGGCAGTGCGGTGCATAAACTCTGCTGGGGTTTCCTTAAAAGTCGGCTCCAGTCAGAAGGATCCTGGGAATGTTTTCATGCTGTAGCAGTGGTGTAGGTTGGAGGAGGCTGCTTGGGAGGGACACTGACACTGTCATCGTAAGGAGGTAGCAGCACCTGGAGATAAAGAGAAAAGAAGAAGCTTGTTCAGGAGAATTTGCAGTTGAGCAGATAAAATATTATAGTTCTGTGAATGTCTGAGGCTGTTTTGATGAAATGATAGATTTAGTAAGACTAGCAAGTACTGTACGCGGACTCGTATAAAACAACACCATGTTTTAACCAATGAGACCACTGAGGGCTTCAGTGCGTATGGACAGGCTCAGCTGAGGAGGTCTCTAATGGTGATTGTACATTGTCTACATAGACCACTAAAGTCACTTTGTCAAATCACTGATGAAGTCAATGAGTCAACAAAAAGCCTCAGCTTTCCACGTCACAACATCATCAAATGTTTTCAAGGGGTGACAGGTCTGGTCTGCAGGCAGCCAGTTCTGTGTAGCACCTGAACTGTTTTAGTACAGAGCCAGCGTGTTGGAATACATGCATGTGCTTGCTAAAATAAGCTGGGCGTTCCCTGAAAAAGATGGTGTTAACCATGCAGTAACGCACCACCGTACCATAACAAGGCTTTTGAACAAGCCAGATGGATGCAGCATCCATGATTTCCAGAAACGTTCTAATTATAAACAAATCAGGTGAAAGGTGAATCAACCCCATAAAAAAAATCTATGATGTTCCTTCTGTTCTGTGAGGCATCGCTTTACCTAACGCGGCTGACTTTTCTGTATGTGCAGGAATGTGGCTCAGATGAAAAGCATTAACGGAAAATGCACAGCCATGAAAGCTGTTAAGGGAAAGCGACGAACCCGCCTGTGGTCTGTGGGGAACTCTAACTGAATATGTCTGGCTCTAATTGAAAAAGCATACCTACAGAGGTGAGACTAATGCTAGGAGATGAAGGCCTCTGGATCTTCTGACTGATTTTACTAATGATGTCAGTGAGTCATTGGAGAGTGGCCTCCTGTTCTGTTTTACACATCAGGAGCCTGTGGACATCTAAAGTCTTAATGGAGCCAACTATTAGCAGGCATACAAGCTCAAAACATTTTGTCACACCTTAACCACATTTCATGATAGTCAGAACAGAACATTATTGCTTTTAGAGCCTCGTTTGATCATCATCAAAGTGCAGTGTGTGGGCAGCAGAGCAGCAGCAGTCACTGGACCAGACCTAGGTAACAGTACACCGACAGGACGCCCTAAAACATTTAGACAGAGCTCATTCGCTTTACTGTACAGCTACCGTTGTAATGGCTTTGCCAGCGTGGAGCCTCTTGTCTCCATCCAAGTCTGTTCATCCATCCGTGCTACTGTAGACTGTATAAAACTCCCTGCTATGACAGCCCAACTTTATACTTCCTTCCTTCAGTCAACATGGTGAACGTAAACGTTTGAGACCGGTCTGAGCAGAGAAAACCTACGCACACAATAAAAAAAAACGGGATTTTCAGTCTAGACTGAAAAAGGAAATCACTTTTCCACTGTAGCTCTGCTTGTGTGGTGTTTACAGGTGGAGTAAGCAGCAAATCGAGATCAGATAATGTTTGATGCTGGATCTCTATAACATTCACACAGGTGGTCTGACAGAAGAAATGTACTGGTTTTCTGCTGAATGTGTTTAACTTCAGTGCAACCTCTCATTAAGCGGAACAGTTAAACGGAGCAGAGACTTAGCACAATGTCAATAATGATCCATTATCTGTAAGCAGCGGTGGCCAAAGGATCAGAGAAGAGTTTATCAGCTCGTTTGGATCCTGTGGTACGGTAAAGATCAGCAGAGGTGACTTACTGTGGTGTCGTTGGTCGTAACATAGAGCAGGATTTCTGAAGCTCCCCGGCCACTCACATATCTGTAGCAGTTCCACACACATGCAATAAGGTAGGCCTGACATCGGGCAGAAAGAGGACAAAAAAAAGACACATCACACGATGACTGCAGATGCACAGTGTAACACCCCAACAATGCTCAGGGGGTGAATGAGTTTTTCTAACATGGTTTTTGAATTCATCATCATCCCCTCGTCATGTTGACTGAACACTTTGTTTTCAGGTTCTGTCTGAGCGTTCACTTCAGTGTAAAACAAAAAAAAAATCTAATTCCTGTTTTTTTTCCTTCTGGTTCTAAGCGGGGCAGCTCGCTACCGGAGCTCCGCGGCCAAACACAACACCATCTGCTACATCCATTCACTAGCAGGTACTAAAGCCACACTGAGCTGTCTAACCTCTACAGTAACCCAATTAAGAGGCAGCTTTAAAGCTCTGACAGGTCAGGTTTTTTAACCCTTTAGGCATTTAGCAATACAGATTCTGGTGTTTCCATTCTCAAATCACAGTTTGCATGTATCACATGGTACTCCATCCAGTATTTATTGACACACGATGGTACTGGAGGTACAGTCATCTTTTCTGTTGTAAATACAGTATGTGTCTGGCGGGTCTGCAAAGAGCTATGTATACGCTCAGCTCAGCATATGGAGAAACGAACTTGAGGTGACGTTACCTTGAAGCCAAGAATACAGCCGATGAAGAGCAGCACGATGAGGACCAAGCACACGTTACTGAGAGCAGAGATCTCCTCTTTGTAGGGGAAGTTATCAGGCTGCACGGTCAGAAAAACAGCAGAGTTCTTCAGAGGTTTAAGGAGCATCAGTCATGACAGTAGAGACAGATACACTGAAACACACGTTTGAGTCATCAGAGAAGAAAGATCTGGTTCCTTACCAGCTGCTGCAGGTAGTCCTGTATCGTGTTTGGGTAAACCACAATGCTGACAGCGACCAGGGTGTTGAGAGCAAAGTCAAATATTTGGTAGCAGAAGAACGGGATGATCCAGGCAGCACGCAGCTGAAGAAGAGATCTTTATTTTAGGTATTTAGGATAGGTTGTTATATTTATCTCAGAGGAGCAAACTCTGCTACACGCTACAGACATAAATCAAACCTCAAACTGGGTCACAAGAAGATTACGACGCATTTTAAAGTAATAAAGCAGGAGGAACGGTGCTTAGATTTATGTTTTCAAGGAAGCCAAAAATAGATAAAATTTACAAAAAGTTACTTGAATGAACTCTGCTTTGCTTTCCACAATCAAATCAATACGTTACCTTGTATGCACCGTATGTTGCCATCCCACATATGAGAATCATCAGCAGAGAGATCGCTGAGGCGATGCACATGTCTGGATCAGCAAGGAAAGCAAAGGTTAGATACACTAGTGTATTTCTAGTGCCACTGTTTATTTCACTTAGTGTGGGCTCACATTTCTGAGAACGTTTACAACATCATGTCCAGCTCATGTGGGCGAAGCAAAGTGTGTTCAGAAGAGAAAATAGACATGCCTGTCACACACACCAGGAATTAACGTTGTGCTCTGCGATTGGCTCGGCGTCGGCCTGACCTCGGGTCAACGCCACATGACAGAACTAATCATTCTGTTACATAAAAGGACAAAATCTAACGTCAGGGAGAGTTTTGAAACTACACAGAGAGGCAACATGCACTCAGGCTGATTAAGAGGGAAGATACACAACATCTCACAGTAAATGTGCCTTCATGAAGGTGATCGTGTTTTTGTTTTAGAGACTGACTGATGCCAAAACTGATAATTAACTTGTTCAGTGTGACGTCATGCAAGAAATCCAAATAAAGTTTTGTATGTCCTCACTGGCTGCCGTACAAGCTTTGTTTTGCTGTTGTTCTCAATGATATTTTTCAGCCGATGCACCAGAAATAATGACTTCAGTAAAAGCACAGTACCAAGCACATGTTGCGTTATTTTGGCAGGGAAAGTGGCTCCAGTTGACTGGTTGTTGACTATCAGATTTAATTTTTAGCAGAATTAGCAGCGCATTTCAAAACCCACATGGTGGTGAGAGAACGACGCAGCATCTGTGAGTGCAGCCGATCTAATGCTGCATCCCAGCATCACCGCAGTGATACAGCGGATGAGCAACAAACTCTTCACCATCTTCTGCTAAACAGTGGATCTGATAAACAGAAGCAAAATGGAATACTGCTCCCTGCATCATCTCTTTTTCTCCCTTCACACTCCAAACATTATCAGGAATGATATGACAGTGTGTATTGTTGCTGCATGTTGAATACTCTGAGTGCCGTGTGGTGAAGTGCGGGCCTGTGAACGCCGCTTCCCCCTTGCAAAATAAATTTCAAGCATGAACGACTTCATGCAGAGATGCGGAGGCGACAGTGTCACTATTCTAATACTCCTGTTGCTGACCATGCTATTTAACCATGTGCCACTTATTATTCAGACCATAAGCTGATCTACCAGGTGCTGAAGACAATTAAAACTGTTAAGACATCTAAGAAAATACTTTGATTATGTTTAAGGGGCTGCGCGGATTGCACTGTTTAGGATGTTTGGTTGTTCACAGAAAGAGCTGACAGTGACATGAGTTACTGTCTTCAACCCCTCTAAGCCTCTGATGTTCTCTAATAACAAGAGTTTAGTTTTAGTACTGTTAAAAAATATGTAGATTCATACTGTAGTTTACATATCTTTGGTACTATTTGTAATTAGTAGTATGTTGCGTTTGTCTCACTGCACCACGAGCTCACCGTGGCATTTTCCTAATCTGGCTGAACACACGTTTAACACTTTTCAACAGAGTCTGCTGCTAACACAGGGTGTGGCACTGGCAGCAGCAGCTGGCCCAGCCTGCAGTAATGGATCATAGGATACTGTAATAACTGGGAAGTGGGACACCTCCAGTCAGACTACTATCCAGCGTGCACCAGCTCTTTTTAGGAGGCTTTTCAAACACGGCGCACATGGACGTTACACTTGCAGCTCTGTGGTTTCGGTTGTTTGATTTAAACAAACGTGTGAGGTCCCTCCTGACCTCCCGTCAGTCAGACTATGGCACATATGGGGCATTCAGTGTAAAGCACTGGCCTTCTGGACTACTTACTGGCATCATCCATGACATCCAGGTCATTAGCCAACTCAGCGCTGGTCAGGTGGTAATGCTCAGGATCGCTGAGTGCTGTGAGCAGGATGAGTAACACCACAGCATTGATGAGCTTAGGGACAGAGGACATATGGGCAGATAAAGCAAACAATACGGACAGACAGACAGAGGCAATGTGGACAGTGTAAGAGGACAATAAGGATTTTTTCCCCTCATACTGCCATACAATAATCTACAGTACACGCCTTTTATTTTGGTGTGGCTAACACAGCTCATTATGCAGATGACTCATACATCCCCATTGATCAGGTGAAGGTAATGGAAAATTCTTTTGCCCTCAACAGGCCAAGCCTGACACAAAACCCTGCCACCTGAAGAGGCCCGCTGCTAATTTATTCATATGGAGCAGAGGGAGGACTTCTTTTTCCACACGGGTTAGGGTTAGGGTTTAGTTAGTATCACACTGGTCCAACCAGACTCTACAGTGAGAGATAATCACCAAAGTCAGGGTGCAGCTTATTCAGCATTTTCATTTAGAATATTAGTTTAACAATTACTCACACTATGAACTATTGCTACCTGAAATGTACCTAGTTTAAAAATAATTATTTACAACAAGCCAAAGTGGAGGTGTTGTAGGAATATACCTCAGTAAGCATAACAAACTAGTAACGTCTACCAGGTTGTGGTCCTAAGAGGACAAATGTGTTACCGTAAACCGCAGCATAAATCCATGAATCCTGGATGTCTACATGCACGCAGTGAGTGACAGACGGCGGTGCTCACCATGTACCAGACCCCCAGGATGATGGTTCCTGTGCGGACATGGCAGCACAGACAGCAGCTTGTGGAGAACCAGCGGTCCCACGGAGAGATCATCATGTTCGCCCTCCTGCTAACGTCCGCTGAGCGTCGGTCCTCACCGAAGAATGACGAGCAAGACCCGACCGCCTCTCTCCGGTCTGTCCGCTTCTTATCGCCGTGAGCAGCTTAACGGGACGAGGCGGCCACCGTCAAGCCAGCGTCCGGTAAACACGCAGTTCCGGTTTCAAAATAAAACTAATAAATGATTAGTCTCCTTAAAAGGTTTTTACATTGATATCTGGTTGTTTTCTCAACTAAAACTAATCACTTAGTCTACAATATCAGGACGTTTTCCATATTGTACACAATTTCAGAAGCAGTTAGGATAATGGATGGATGGTGGTTTTACGATGACTGCTGGTCAAAATATGCTCAGCGGTTAAAGAAGAATCAGCCAGCATGACACATGGGTGTGGGCAAGGTTAGCAAAATGTAGATGAAAATAAGATTGTGAATATAAGGTACTGCTTGTTTCTTTAGGCCACATTAGTGCCCGCCGTGTGCTCTTATTTTGAGCACCTCATTCCGGTGTTGCTCTCGTTAGTTGTGCCTACTTGATGATAGGATGAGGACGTATTTAGTCTGATAAACACGGAGGTTGTGTCAGACTAGTTAGCATCAAATCCGATGATGTAAGCAGTCATTTCCAGAAAGTTAGAGAGAGGCGGTTTAAACTAAATATGTTCATCTGGAAAATGACGTCATGTGGTAGTTAGCAGGCCATTGCAGCACTGTTTTTATGTCCCTCTCTGTTGTGTGTACAAACTGCAACAAACCCAATTATAGAAAAACTGGCCTTTATTTAGTCTTTTTACATATGGCTTAAGCTTTTCTTTTATTACAAACAGGTTTTACAAAAGGATCTGAAGACTTCCGAATTACCCACGGTTGGAAAATCGCGAAGAGGTCGATGACACTGCAATGGTACATCTACAATCAGAGGGTCCCACACAGCTCCGGCCACAAAAGCAGTCACAGATAAGTTAAAAACACACCGCAGTACAACATCAGACAGAGGACAAATCAGATGGACTGAGTCAATGAACTGTTGTGGTCACGTGTAAATGAAAAATACAGAGCACACGATTCCCTTTTCTGCACTTAGGGACGCTCTTATTTCATGTAGGTCACTAAATGTTTACCGCGTGTGGAGCCAAAACTGCTGACATGGGGGGGGGATTGATCTCTAACCCACTGTACCATCGTGGCTCGTGAACATCAGAGCAAAATAAAAAGAATGCAAGCAAAAGCTAGTTTAACATTATGGCCCAGTGTCGTTCTACCTGATGCGAGATTCGACTGTTCTCTTTCTCAACACGGTAAACTCCACTCGTCAGCCATTACAACATCAATTTTCTAGACGTGATCAGTATTTCTACAGGTCTAATTACTACAGCACATCTCATTCAATCCATTATTTGATTCAGTGGAATTAGACACAATCAAGAGTATCAAATGCATACTTAAAAATAATCAACACCGCCATTACGTTAAGATTGCACTGCATCTAGTCCACCAACTGACACTCGACGTGTATAAAAGTTGTGTTCATCTTCCAGACAGGATTTAAGGTTAAGTCCATCACGATGACCTTTGTTTAAAGTTCTCGTCACAAAAGGTGTTGCATAAACAGGATATTAAAGTCTTTTTGCATACAGAGGTCTGCAGAACGGACTCTGTCTCATGTCTCTCTCCTCGCCTTCTTCTTCTTCGCTGGTTTGGGCGCTTGGCTCTCCTCAGGTTTTTCTGTCGGAACAAGAGGGAGATTAGTCACAACTCAAGAACCGCGATTCACTGCTCATTATTGCCAAGTGAATAAAAAACTAATGACTTTACTTTAAAAATGAATTATATGCAAGTGACAATCTACCATGCTTACTTTGTTGTGTTGGAGCAGGAAGGTTGTTCTGCTTGGCAGTGGGCTCTCCGTCCACTGGCTTCTGTGGCACTTGTGTGACAGGGGGTTTCTGGGATGTGTTGTCCTTCACCGGTCTTAGCTACAGAAAACGCAAGAGAGGAGAGAAAAAGGAGAAGATGAAAAGAGAAAAGGACGAGTTAAGTGGCAGGTTTTCATGTCAGATATCGACTCCGCTGACCTCGGCAGCAGCTGCTTTGACAGGCTGGACGGCAGCAGTTTTCTCCTGAACAGCTGGCTGCTTCTTCACTGAGGCCGCAGGTGCTGTCTCCTTCTCTGGCTCCTCGCCCTTCACAGGAGCCAAGAAAACAAGCTCAGTTTACACCCACCAGGAGAAATATCAAAGACGGATATGTGACACAGACGAGTGTGTGTATGTTTTCCAACGGGCAGTTACCTGGCCAGTTGCTCCTCCTTCCTCCGCAGCCTTCTTCTTCTTCTTTTTCTTCTTTTTACTTTTAGTCGCCCCATTAGCGCCTTCCACTTTGTCCTTCTCGTCATCATCATCCTCTTCCTGAGGAACACCAAAAAAAACATGACTCATGACTAAGAAAGAAAGCGGGACCAAAGAATTCAAAGTGTGGGTGTAAAGCGCCGTTTGTACACATCTGCACAGTGTTGAGAAATGATGGAATGTGGATGCGTCAATGTTTTCTCTCCATACAGGGCCAAAGTCATGGAAAAACAAGACATCCACCTTGGGGCCTGAGCCCAGAGGAGTCATCAGTTACTGGGGTGATGTTATTTTTAAAAACCCTACAATGCTTATTTGTGACCCTGTTAGTCTGGGTGTGCTTACAGTGGCTCTGGTCAGCAGATTAACCTTAGCAGGCTCAGGAAGAGGCTGCTCCCGAGTCAGAGGGGGTTCAGGGGTGGGTTCTTCATAGTTGCCCCAGGCTTCAGAGGGGGCGTTCCAGTCAGAGCTGGGGTCGACTGAACCACCATCTGAAAAACAAAGTAAGACCTCTGAAGGTTCAGACGTTGTGTTGATGTAAAATAAATGTTAACAGTAATGTTACAAAGAATGTAAGGACAGAAATATAAAAACAAATCAATATATTTTTCTTACTGAGACCAGACCACTCATCATCCACTCTAGGTTGACTGAGCCAAGGCAGCTCACTCACAGGCTGGGGCTCTACAAGAGACAGTGACTCAACCTGTCAGGCACATATGTGGGGAACTCTGCCATCTAGTGGCAAATCTTATGAGCTTCTCCTTACCAGCAGTACCAACTCCCAGTCCAGTGAAAGTCAGATTTAACTCAGTTCCCCTCTCGATTACAGTCCATGAATCTGAAACACACACACACACACATTTCCCATGTGCTGTGATGTAACTGTTTAACACGCATTTCTTCTTATTTCTAACAATAACTATTCACTGACCTACAGTTTCGTAACTGACTCAAATGGACTTCGTTTGCACATTCATTCAACTTTTTGGTCTCTTAGACCTTCAGGTTTTTAGAGGAGCCATTACATTGTTCCACTTATGTAGGTTGGGTAAAAGTAAGACTACAGGTGAAATGATGATAATCTTGCAGTCACTAACCACCCAGTGAACCTTTGACAGCGTCACTGACAAACATCAGGCAGCAACTGTTTAATAAATTACCATAAAGCTGTAAATGATTATACACACACAGGGTTCAACAACTAACAACAGTTTTGTGGTAGAGTGAAAACATTCCTACCATCAATCTCTTGCCTCCATAGTTTCGCTGGTTCCCTACTAGTCGTCCAGGGGCCTGTCTTCTTAGAAACACTGTGAGCAGGAACCTTGACTGCCACGTTAGTCACCGCTGCAGTCACTGCTGCCCCTTCGCTGCTGTTAACTAAAATCAGGAGAGATAACTCAGACGGAATAACCACAGATCAGGCTGGCAACACATCTAATGCCATGTAATTCATCATTACACAAAAAGGAGCTATAATTGGGGTGTGATTGTTACCTTGAGAGACAACAGCTTCCACCTTCTCTGCTTTCACTTTTGTAGATTCTCCTGAAGAACAGGTTACAAAACAGTTAATATATGCAACAAACACAGAGAGGAGGCACAAACACTTCAGCAATAGCACTTCAAGGAAAACTCACTGGAGACATCGTTTCAATTCCCATACCTTGCCTGTATTTATAGTGTGACCTGTCAACAAGAGACCAACCAAAAGGCAACAACAGCAGTTAATATTAGCTCTCTAAATGTCAAATTAGGATGTTTGTCCACAGTGGTTTTGTGCTTCATCTGCATCTATACATGTAGAAAATATGCGACTTTTGCAAACTCCTCCACACTTCCCAATTTGAAAACCTCTCGGAAGAAGAAAATCACAACCCAAAAGATAATATACATGATCAAAGCTACCTTTTTTCTTCTTCTGGTTTGCAGGTGCAGGGGCTGCTGGGGCCACAGGTGCCACAGGGGCCTTTGGCTCCTCTCGGTGAGCACTCACAGGTGTGCCCCCTCCGCCAGGACTGGCTGAGCCATCACTGGAGTTTTTGTCCTTCTTGCGTTGTTCACGTTTCTCTTTGTTGCTGACCTTGGTCTCCCATGTGCCTGAAAAGTATGTGAGTACATTGTTTGGAATTAATTGCAAAATACTCCAAGAGTCCATTGTGGGATTAGTGAGAAAATATGTTATGGATTAGTCAGGATGAAGGAATCGATGCAGAGACTGTTAAAATACACACCAAACACATCTGAGATGAGAAACGATTGAATGTTCTAAAACAATATGTGAGGTGTAAATCAGACTTTATTTGAATCACACTACATTAGTATCTCTGTGTAATGCAATGGCCCCGTTTCTGAAAACAGTGTCTTAATAAAGAAACAAATTAAACTATAGGCCTCGTCAAGTGACTGATCATACCCAGGCATCACTTTGACCAAAACAAACAAATTATTATCCAATTAAAGATATTTCACCTTCTTCTGGTTCTTTGCCATCTGTAGTCACAGTCTTGGTCTCCTTCAAAGCCTGTTTGGCCTTTTTCTTGGACTTCTTTACCTATAAGGAGAAACAATGAGCATCAAGTAGAAAAGAAAGTCAGTGCATCTAGAAAAAAATAACTTTGGATTGTGAAACTGGGCTGAATCAAACAAGGGAAGGGCTACACGGAACATAACACATAGTACTTATTATTTCATGTGAAAGAAGAACAAGTAGGCAAGTGCCTCCATGCTGACTAAACCATGGACGGTTAATCAAATGTGCATGCTCCAGCCACATCTATTTATAAGTGAAACTACATCCACTGACCAACACCTACTAAATCTGTTACATGCTCTTTTTGTAAATACTATTTCTATCTCTTGGCATCCGCCCAACTCCATCACCTTCAAGACCACCATTTGTGTTACTTTGTGGTACTTTATAAAAAAGGCTGCGACCTCGTGCTGTTCTAAGCCAGGAACCATCTTTCAGGATTTTGCTGCACCTGCAACTTAAAGGCTGTAACCCAACACTAGCAGCTGCTCTGGTTACATCAATACAGGGTGACAGTGAGAAAACGTTTCACAACTGCGATTCACTGCCCTGGTGATAAGACTGACAAGCATTAGCAGCTAGGAGCAACTCGTTCACTTAACACAACCGGGGCACGTCCATCACGATGGTCACAAAGTAGTTCACGCCACAATACTGTGTCAAATGTGTGTGTTCTCACATGTCTGTGTTACAGCAAATTACCTCTGCAACCTTGTCAGCCTTGACTTCTGGTGGAGGCGGATGGTGATGTGGCACTATCTCTTCGGACGCTACCGTTTCTTCCTGTGGCTCAGCAACAGCTCTTCCATTAGGCTGGGCTTTCTGGAACAAATACGTGAAAATAAAACGTATGGAGAGACACAACACTTTCCTGCTATATTGCTTTAGAGTAGTCAATAAATCAGAGGCTAACGCTGCCTGAGGTAACAAAATGCAAACTAGCGTTAACTGTCAATGAGGCATTAGCATGGCAGCTAGCCCTGCTAACGGTGTGGTTATCAGGCTAGGTATGGGTGTAACGTCAGATTGGTTTCATTTACGTACTTTTTCTGCTTTCTTCTTTTTTTTCTTCGGTTCCTCGGATTTAATAGGTTTACTGACACCTCGCTTTATCCCGACGCCGTCGTCGACATGGCTTAAAGCGGGTCGTTTCTTGAAAAGTGCCCGGCAGACTGAGGCCCACAGGGCGACCATCAGCACCAGCCCGGTACATGCCGCAAAGAGGATCACCCATGGCGGAATAAGCTCAGGCTTCAGTCCCAAATCCACGCCGAGCTCGGAGCGCACTAGCTCCAGGCCTTTGGACAACAGTTCATTCAGACGTTTTGTTAGCAGCTTGACCTGCTCAGAGGCCGCGTCCTGCCACTGCTCCATTTGTATTGTTTCTCTAACAGACCGATTAGTCACGCTTTGCTTGTCGCTATTAGCTGCGCTAGCCTGCGGTGCTACCTAAAAATAAACGAACGACTTCGACATAATGGAAAAAATTAAATTCATCCCCTTCTCCGCCAGCAACATCGGCATGTGCAACTGCGAGCTAGCTAGCAAGCCCCGTGGGAGTACGGTTACAAACTGATTTCGCTAATTAGCCACTAAGCTAGCGAATATCATCGTAAGATAATACGCTACCGTTAGCTGACCATCGCAATGAATGTACTGTGACCGCGAGTGAAGCAGGTTCACCTCATATGGCTCAGTTTTCACTGGAGACGAAACGCTGCCTTCAGGGTGCCTGCTAAACCGGAAATTCCAGGATGCAAATCTCAACTGCGTAATTTAAAATGCTTTTTTTAAAGAGGCAATTAAAAAAAAAGGTGTCGTTTCGTAGTTAGTTGTTAAAAGAACATATTAGACTACATACTCAGATTGAAGAATACATATAACTATTCTTGATCTTGTCTCTGCTCTGTTTTAAAATTTGATCTGTCACATTTTTATGTTTTCATGTTAATGTGCATTGACCCCGTTTCTTTTGTCATACAGTATAATCTTGCTTATCTTGGTTGATCCGGTTCATTTAATTCCTGACTTTTAAAAAAGTACATGAACACTACAAAAACAGGCCGTCACAGCGCCAATAAAATAGGCGGGGCAGCGATTTCTTCCACGATGATTGGCCAAAACCCATGGTTAAAAAAAAAAAAGAAAAAGAGTCCTGTTACTACAATTATTTATGAGATGTATTTGTCAAGTATAATTTGACTTTACTTTGACTCATAAACAAAGCAGAACAAATAAACACAGAACAACTTCTTTGCATCCAAGTTTATTTTGAAATTCCCTACTCCCCCTGTACAAGAAAAAAAGGACTTTCCACAAAGGCAGCAGTGAACTGTCAGTGACTAGTACTTTTCTAGGGAAGGAAAAAAAAATTATAATCACAGTGTGTCTTTTCTTCTTTTTAAATACTTCTACTGCTGTCATCTTTGGCTGGGTTACGGCAGACAGCTTTTCTGTCAAACCAAATTCCTGGGAAGCAAAGGTTTAAGCCAATAGAGCAGAGCTGTGGGCTGCAGACATTTAACAGTGCCAATGCAGGAATGTTCTGGACTGTATACCTCTTCTTGATTAACACAAAAGGAAAAAGAAAAACACTTAAAACTGAAATAAAAATAACAAGCTGTTTGTGTTCACAACACAAACAAATATTACCGCCTGGGGAGATGGCGACAGTATGTTGAATTTCATAAAATTGTATAGACAAAAAATAAATCTACAAAAATGGAGCTAAGTAAATATTACACAACAGTAAACATGTTTTTTTCTTTTTTTTTCCTTTTTTAAACTCTTCTGTCGAACCTCTACACAAAACCAAAATTCTTGGTCTTGATGGCTAGCAGGAGTTTCTGTTTGAGTATTTGTTTTGAAGAATAAAGTGGCACGTAGAGACGTGAAATGCAAGTATTGGCTGTAGGGAGGTGCTGGTCGTCTGGAGGCCGGATGGTGATGGAGGGCATCGGCTGGAAGCCTTCCTCACTGGCTGGCAGAGACGGGCTAGAGGTCCAGAAGTACACCTGAGGAAGAGGAAAATAATTAGTCACATTAATAACCTCAATGTTGGGCAACATTAGCTGACCATAATAAACACCAAAATGGCGACAGTCTTGGTTTCCATTTTATAATTACAATAAAAAAGGAGACTTACCAGGTCTTGCCTTTCGGTCATGCTCATTTTCTCTACTATGGACCAAAACCAGCGTTTAAACTGCAGTAGTTTGTCCGCATTTTCCCCTGTTGGATTAAAATTAAGTCTTTGGTCAATATAATGCATCAGAAATGTACGACATTACATCTTCAGTACTGAGTAAACAGCCATACCAGATTCATCATTGAAGGAGGTGAAGCTGATGAGCATCTGGACATTGACCTCTCCACAGCCATTGACCAGCAGCCTGAAGTCCTCAGCAGTTAAGTCCTCCAGAGCATTCTTAGGAAGGACATCTAGCAAACCCTTCCTCATTGCCTAACATAGACAAAACCCATACATAGTGTGAAGAAACATTTAAACGCTGACAAAATATTTTTCAATTTTTTCTTACTGTCAACAAATCCCCAGACTTCTGTTTTCACTGATGTGTTTTATTATTAATTATAATTTTAGATTTTTTTTCTAAAAACAGCCACACAGATTAGAAAAGACCATCACTTTCACAGTCTCCTGAAAGCAGCTACTGTAAGACAGGTGCCACTGCACATACAACAAGAGATAGTTTGATGTGATGGATTAACTTAACCATACTTGTAGCACTTAAGTTTTCACAAGAGAAAATACTTGCAATGTTTTCTCAGAGGAAGAGAGTGGGAGCGACAGCTGACACTAACATTATCCCATTGACCAATGTTGAGGCAGAGCTATGGGAGACTAGTGGTACAGCTGGTGTCAGCATTCAACAATGCTCAGGGCAAATGCATACATTAGATGCTAAGCCACAATAAGTGGGACAATCTGGTGCCTGAATTATGCACATTGAACAATCCTAGAGTCACGTATAGAACACCTTGTTTTCTAATGTTAATTTGTGCCAGTTGAATAAGTAGGAAAAAGCTGACTGTTTACAATACAGTGTTCACTGGTATGTGCAATGACATCAGCAGTGAAAGTGATGGCTGCTAAAAATCAGTGGAGATCATCATAGATAAACTCAAGTGGCCATATTTTTTTTAAATTAGCGTGTCACCAGCTGTAACAGTGGTCACTGATGTATAATTAATAGTTGCGGACAACACAACTATACAGAACAGACATAATCTGAACCAGGTTCTTTATTCAGATGTTATGGTTAGTAGATGTAATTCAATCAAAATCACCAGCTTTTTTCTGAAAACTCTGATAGTATTTGACTCACATGGAGAGGCTGCTCAGCCACCACCAACATTCTGTACTCTGCATACTTCCTCACGTACTCGTACACGTTAATGGGAGTAACTGGCATGTTGACTCCGCCGGACAGAAGCTCCACCTGAACCAGGAAGAATAAGGCATCAACAAATCACTTTATTATTAACATATTTCACAACCACAGTATACAGTATATTCAAAGAAATCTTTAGAGAACTCTTTAGAGTGTACTGAGATATTCAAATTCTCTGGTCAAAAGATGAAGCTCAAGCACAACATTTTGCACCTAATATTTCAGTGGAACAATGTAAGAAGTGTGTATTTTGAAATAGAAGCTAATCCCTGTAGTAGATTTACCTCATGTTTGCACTCAAAGATTCAGTGTTACACATCTATGACACTGTAGTCTATTACCTGTCCAGATCCTTCCTCTTTGCACAAGTCAATGGCGAAGGCCAGGTCCATGGCAGCAAATACTGCATCTGCTTCACCAGCCTGCGAATGGCGGATAAGCTGCCGCAGGCTTTCGTACATGACTGGGTCAAAGAATGCAAAGTCGTGCCAGTTCACCTGCAGTGAGAAATAAAAGCACATTTAACAACTTCCTTCTGAAAAGGACCAAAATTATGGAGCAGAGTCTAAAAAGATTTGCTCATACCTTCCTCCCAAGCAGCACCTTGATGACATGTCTGTTCAACGTGATTGGACAGAGCTCATTCTGCAGCAGACATAGCCCCAGTATTCTGGAAAGAAAACACAGTAACTTAACAAAAGTTTCAAAATATATATCTCAGATTTATCAGCTTATTTCTATTTTTCCAAATTAACAAAATACAATCATTGTGTGACACAACCAAGAAAGAAATAATTCATTACCTGCCAATGTTACGGAAGCAGTTGAGTCTGGCCTCTGTGTTTTTGCCAGGCCGTGGAGAGTAGAAGCCTCGTTTGCCTGGTTGGTAGAAAAGCGGGGCGTTGTCATCCCCATCGTCTGGATCGTCCAGCTCCATGTCCACCACGCTGCGGGTTGAACCATGACGCTTTCTGTTCTCCTGTTGCTATAATGACACAAAAAAAAAAGAAAAAAAGATTGTTATATCAGGCTGTATATGCAAGTATTTATTGTGATTTCAGGTCCAAAAGAAAAACTAATTCCTATGCCAAAGCAGTCTTGTTGATTCAGAAAATAAATTTATCAATACAGGGTGTGACAGTAAAAAGTGGAAACAGAGAGATTTCTACTTGTGTTTTCTCCGGAGCTTCCAGGAGACCCAGGTCCAATATACTGTCAGCACCATTTTCCCTGGAAAGACAACAGATGCATTCAGTTCATCTGTCAAACAAATATCTTCAGATGTTCAAGGAGCATCAAAACTTGTGACTTGTGATACTCAAAATTCAGGTGGGTTCTTGAAAGTTAAGTTTGGTATCATAAAACAGATACGTAACAAAACCCACTGTGTTTCACATCTATGGCTGTGTTACTAGCTGTTCTTTTACCTTCCATGTGCAATAAGGAGCTCCATAGCCTCTTCCACTCTGGCTCTGAGGGAATCCTCACTTGCCAGCAGCAGCAACAGCTGTGCAGGGGACAGCTCCAGCAACATGCCTGTGATTTTACTGGCAAACGCCTGAGGATACACAAGCACAGTACAGTCAAGAAAAACAAGCAAATCCAAACAAGACAGCATTCAACAGAACACCAGCCTCTGAGAAGATCTGTTAATGTGCCAAGCAATGTCATGCAAATCTACAGTAAAAGAGCTTTAACCAATGCTGATGTTTTCTTACCGGTTGCATTGCATGAACACGTGGGTAGAGCCTTTCCCCCAGGGCTTGTCTGTGTGCAGGCAGAGGGTCGGGCTCATCACTGGGATTGCCCTCTGACGAAGGCCTAAAAGGCCTTGTGTCTATTGACAGCTGCCTCCTTGAGTCTCTGTGAATAAGAAACAAACATTTGTCTCACAAACCACGGTCTTTTCTGATTCTAATAAGATTATAATATTTTAAGCCGAACTCTACCTGTCTCGGTCTCTCCGAGATCCCGCTCGAAGCCCACCACTCCTTCTCTCCCTTTCCCTGTCTCTGTTCCTCAATCGCTGCATTAGATCTACACAAACACACCAAACAGAACAACTTCACTTTTAAGGGTCAATTGTCTTATGTAAAACTATTTCTTCATTCGATTGAGAAACTGCATTTAGCATCACAAATGCACCATTGAATGTTACAAGAAAATCAACAGTATAGTTTCTATGTATTGTCATACTTGAATTGTAATCGTGATGACACGTACTGCTGGCCTGCATGCCCTTGCTAACACTCTGAACACAGTCCAGGTTGGGCAGCTTATCGTTGGAGAGGAGGGCCAGGGCAATCGCTGTATAGAAGCTGCGGGCCACACCGCTGCCCTCGCCCGGCTCATCTTTGAAGGTCACCTTCACCCGGTGTACAGCCATGGGTGTGGTTGTGCAGCGCCTGCCGAAGTGAGTATTTAGCTGGCGCATGGTCTGCTGTATTAGCTGGTCCCGATCCCGGTCCACCTCTAGGGCTAGGTCACGGGACTGAAGGTTCCTCAGCTTCTCCATCTCTCGACGGAACTTGGATTCCTTCACCTCAAAGCCACCCAGCTCTGTGAGGATCTGGGATAATAAATGTTAAAAAAAAAACAATAAGATTGTAATAAGCTGATATACTGTAGATCTGTTTTTATTAACTGCATATTTTCAGTTAGGAACTTAAATGACTTTATAACAGTGTAATAGGAGCAGGAATAGACAATTATTATTTTTATTTTAAAAGTAAATGAATGTTGAGATGGAAACGCACCGATCCAGGCTCAGCTCCCACATCCTCCATGAAGACACGGCCAAAGAGCTCCAGCGACAGACGCCAGCGGCCTAGTAGCATGTCATGTGAGATCATCATGCCCATAAAACTACAGTGAGGTCTGCACAGAGAGAGAAGAGAAATGCAGGTTTTGGTGTTTTACAACTAGTTCAATAGTATGTTAATACATAAGATAATGTTAAAACAGAACTACAACATATTGATGATGGGGTTTCAGGCTTTATTGGAGAATAATTTATTCCCTATATAGACTATGCTTGCAATCTTCTCTTTAGAATCAGCATAAAAGACAGTAACTCATGCACTGCGGCCTTTGAAAATTAAATATGGATGTCTGAACACAATGGGTGCTTCTTGGGTGCTTACCTGAATGATGGTAGAGGAGGACCATCGCTCTCAGTAAGGCCAATCTCAGCAAGCAGGCTGCTCTTCAGCTGGGCAGCGAGGTCATGGGGTGAAGGCCCTGGTTTTGAACCCTCCAGCTCCTGCTCTGTCAGTGACTGGTTGTCAGTGCTCCGCTGACCAGTTTCCATGCTCATCACATTCTTAAGGTTGGCTGAGTAAGACATCTTAGTGGGCAGGATCTGTTTAAATGGGATGTACAGCAGGGTTGTTCTTTAGAAATGTGAACAGATGTGCATTTTGAGATGATGACAGTGTGATGATGAAAGAATGGAAATGTGGAAACGGGACAGAGAACACAGGCTGTTCCAATATCCACAATTAAATAAATTAAAAACCATTCAACATTTACATCATTTCCTGCTATCAGTCATTACCAATCAGTCTAAAAAGCCGTGGAAATACCTTCATTTCAAATAATGTTAAAATTTTTAGATAGTTTTCTATTCAGCTTTCAATTTAAAAGTAATTACTTCAACATGTCAGTGGTGTCTGTTATGTGTATATATTAGAACACAGCTGCCAGCATGTATGTCCAGTGGAGAGGAGCGGTATACCTGAGAGGGGGAGGGTAGAGAGGAGCCCATGTTTACCTCCAGGCAGTTCCTGTCCATGCTTGCCTCAGCCAGGCCCTTGGTTGCCATGTACGAGGAGGAGTATAAGCCCTGTGAGGGACGACCAAACAGATCCTCCTTCCTGGCATTAGGCTAATAGAGAAGACATTAGGGAAATTGTGAGCTTACACTTAAGACTGTGTTTGGTCATTATATAATCTGACTTATGTCAGTCTGTCTATTCACTGTGCCCTGTGTGTAGTGACTTGCACTTCAAGCCACCACTACTAACTGTACCACGAGCGCTCAAGTGTTTCCTGCCAAAACACAGCCTCTTCATAACAAACACTATCTGGTGCTGCATTGTGTTCCTACTGGAGGCATTGCACATGCTTTAGAACTCAGACTTGCATTTTGATTTTGGATATATATTCTCATTGGTACATGGATAAACACTGATGCCACAAATCAATGCACTGTTCTGTTCCATGCATGTAAGATGCGGACAGTGTATTTAACACTTTCTGTTTTTCTATATGCATCCTGTGGACCAGGCAGAGTGAGTCTGACCTGCAGGAGGTGGGGCTGGTCTGCCAGTGGAATGGCTTCAGCCAGAGGAACATCAAAGGGATTGGGTGGGATGCAACCCAGGAAGGTCATCGAGTCAGAGCGACGGAAGAAGGGGTGATTCTGACCAGTTTCTGCTGGAACTGGATCCTCATCCTTGTCCTGCAGAGTTGAGCCTGTCGTGAAGCAGAAACAAGGCAACTGTCAGCACGCTCAAGAATAAAAATTATACACTGATCCGATACATAATTTGTGCTTTTACAGGCAAAATGTATTATTAATTAATTAATAAATAATATTAATTATTATTAATAATGAATTCAAAAGTTATTTTTTTACTTTACTATTTTTCATACTACTGCTATATGAAAAAAAAAAATCAATATTATTTAGTCTGCAGTTTTTAACAGCAGTATTCCCTTTGTACAGTAGCTGTTTCTTATATATCTCAACTCAAACGTTAATGTAATCAAATCAAACAGAAAACCAAAGCTATTTACCAGGACATTATAGAAAACCTAGTTGTGGAGTCCAGAACCACCTGTGTTTAACCACAGGTCTGTACTTTGTTCTTTTATTAAACTAACTAAACAGCCTCATGTTATTTATCTTATAATGTAGTTATAATAATATTATTTACCTTATTATTTACCTATTTACCTCATTATTTACTAATGTAATGTCTACTATTCTCTTCTGATCTCTGTATTGCACACAGCAGAGCTCCTATGAAGTAGCGAACACACAGACAGACACACCAGAGGACAGAGAATCCATGTTGGAAAATCTGTCACATCAACCACCTAAAAAGCATTTTTCCAAACACAGTCATGTTAATGACTGCTGTCATTAAAAAAAACACATGAATGTCCTGATTCCTTAAAGTGTTTGTTTCTGTCTCCGTGATTTGCTGCATCAATGGTGCGTATTGTGTTTACGTGACAGGTCAGACTCTGAGTTCTCCGGTGATGGGAAAATCAACTTTGCACTGGTTACAATTAATAACTGACTATCAACTCCGCCGTGTGGATGAGATTTAGGAAGGAAAATGTCTGTATGTGAGCAACAGATATCCGACTTACTTTGATTGGTGTCCTCGTCATTTTCATGTTCAGAATCTTCATTGTCCAAACCCAGCTCCAAGATCTCTCGATTCCTACAAATGTGGATAAATATTTTGATTAAACCAGATACACAAATTCATAAAAAATTTTAGGCAATGATTCAACATCATCTATGCCACTCTATTTGTCATACTTAATCCTAAAAATAGTAATGTCAACACAACAGATGAAATGCTTATTGTAGTATTTCAAACCATAGGTATGAACACAGTTTAAAGGACATCACTAATGGGAATTTGTCTCTTTCTGGTTGTAACCAAACCAGAATTACACTTCTCGTGAGCTAAATTCAGATTTTTTTTTTCCAATCACAAAGCATTTCCTTTGCTTTCTCAATTCACCTCTTTCTATCCATCTGTGGAGTATCCAGTGTTGTCTGCTGGTTCATGGCCTTAATCCAGTAGATGAGAGCCTGAAAGACGTAGGCCACATGCTTCAGCGAGCACACGTCCAGCACAGGAAGGACATCAGAATGCTCATCATTATGGGAGCGCATCAAAGACAGGGCGTAGTTCAAGAAATCTCCTCGTGCCGACATCATGCCTTGGCGAGCTGTCAACAGAGTGGCTGCCCTCCTGATACAATTACAGAACAAGTCAGAATCTAGCAAACATTTCGGAACAAAAACACACTCACTTTGGCAATTTTCCCTAAAAGTTAAACATATTTCTCTTACCTGCGACCTTCCAGTGTGCGGAGGCTGGCCTCCTCCCGAGCAGTCATACGTTCCCTGCGTGCTGAATGCTGAGAGGCGTGGAGCGGGTGACTGGGGTGACCGGGGTCTCCAGCAGACGACAGGGCTGAGCCATATCGCAGCTGAGCCTCAGTGGAATCCATGATGGACACCATCCAGTTCCAGGTGGGAATGAGCTTTTCTTCAACATAGTTCTGGTTCAACAAACAAAATTTTTGCTATTATTGAATTAATTTATCTGAACAGATAATAATGATCAAACACAATATGCTATAATGACTGTCTTTAGTTATTTTCTACTGGTTTGTTATTTCAAGAAAGTATTTTAGCAAAAAGGCAATAAAATATGTTGGTGCCTTGGTGGAGTAGTGGAGTCTAATTTTATTGGCACCTGATGGCACAGCTTCTCACCTGCAGGTTGACTGCATCCTGGTAGGTGAGCTTTACAGCAGCGGGGTACTGTGAGTACACTAAATGGTTGTACTTTGGAATCAGACTCATGAGGTCTGAGATCTGCCTGATGACAATGCTGTAGGCCCGTGCCAGACTGCTCGCAGATGTCAAGTAGCTGCTGGAGTTGCTGGCCTCCAACGCTGCTGCCGCAGCAGCAGCACTGGAGCTGATCGCACTGGAACGACGTAAGTTGGTAGGGTCGATATATATCAGGCCTGTGGAGCTTGCTGTGAAGATCATAACAGGTACAAATAATACAGTATAAGCCATTGCTGTGACACCAGTCTAAAGACTGAGATATACAAAAGTGGCTATAAAGTGCTTAATTTAGGTTTACATTTTATCCTGGGGCCCTGTTGTTAAACAATTATATGATTTAAAGTTTTCAAGTTATAAAAGTGGAAATACATGTTATAATGCCTCTTTATGCAACAGCTCCCCTGGCTTCGAGAATGAAATGGCTCATTTGAGCTATTTTTTCAAGGCCCCATTTGCCCTGTTCAATTAGTTCTGACTGGCCAGTTTGTAGAAGTCTTTCTGTAGGCTGAACTATGCCCAGTTGGGTACACCACACTGACCTTCAGCAACAACCTAACCAAAAATCCTGGTGCATACTGGGGCAGGTTATGAAAACAGCAAAGTAAAGTGTACAGGTAAAAACATAGCTTGAAGTCTGTTGCTGGCCTGTAACTGTATCCATTATTGCTTGGCTTTGGGAGAAAACAGATGGCCAATTTCCAAACTGCTTGACAACAACTGGTGGAGCATTTTGAAAAATACTGGCCACACTGAAATCTGGGCCTTTCATTAGCAGCCAGCAAGCAAACACACATTCATTTCAAGCTTCTGACTATGTGTAACATGAGCAATCTACAAAAGTATATATGTAACATTTGAACACCAAAAAACATAATAAAAACTTTAAAACCAAAACTGCAAAAGCATAAGGTTTTACTGACCAGCTGGTGTTGAGGAGCTCGAGGGAGCACTTCCAGTGTTCCTTTGGTTGGTGGTGTTTCTTACAGCCCACTGCATTGAGCGAGGAGCCTGGGCTGCACTGTTGGCCTGTGAAGCGCTAGTTGTCCTTTCCAGTGGCTCATCCAAAAGGAATGTTTCCTGGTCTACATCATCACTCTGACTGCTGCTGCTGTCAGAGTCACTGGAATCGTTGGACTGGGAGTCATCCTCTGAAAAGAAGGCAGGGACACTGCTCGCACCTTCAGAGAGGAGGATGATGAGGGATAAAGAACAAAGATAGAAAATACCCGTTTAATGGTTTCAGTATCCATCCCATCTACTTCTCTTTTGTGTTTCACATCAGATTTATCCAAGCAGGAGTGCAAGTTAGTGAATCACACCACTACAAGGCCAAACAACACTAATATGACTGTGAGAACACTGAAGCGTCAAGTCAAAACAACAGCTGCACTCTGTTGATCAACTTGTGCTAAACAATATGGTTTCAATTTGTTTATTTTTTTGCATTTTTTTTAAGATTATCGCAAATTTAATGAGAGAGATCAATGCGAGGTCTCAATTGTACGGAATAGTCCAAGAAAAAATGAAACATCATTAGTAGGAACTACATAAAAATACCACACCATTTGGAAAAAAGCTACAAGTTGATTAGTTTGTTATTTGGGTGGAAGAACAACATGACTACATTTATGATGAGTGACAGTATTAGCTATAAACAAGACACAGTAACAGTGAAAGGTGAGGAAGGGGACGGACTGAAGGAACTCTCAGCAGGAAAACTGTGTATGCACTTTGCAAATTCACTCTTGCCCTGACATCTGTATATGCATTGAAGTAAAGAGGAGCTCATACCAAAAATAGGAAATGCCAAGGACACCCTACTGCCTGCAAATGAAATACATCGGGTATTCAGCCAGGGACCATTTTGACTGCTATATCATTAGCTCTCCAAACATAAATCCCCACAATCCAAAACGCTGACTGTTAAAGCACTAGTGATTCTGTATGGACTGAATTAGTCTGTAACTCAAAGAAAAAAAAATACACCACAGTGCAGCAAGACAGAAATGCAATTTCTATTTAGTAAGCAGTTGGAGCCTTACAGACATTTGGAAAGACTTCAGTTAAAGGAGGTCAAAAAGACTGGTGACAGCATTTACACAAAAGCAAAAAAAGATACTTTGAAATTAAGGAGAATGTTTCATGAAGGTTTCAAAGTAAATCTAAAAGTAAATCTTAACTCAGAGATTCAAAACAGCTGTTGACAAACCTGCTTCAGAGCCAGCAGTGGCTGCTGTGACGACACTCCTACGTCCACTGGCATTATCCTGATTGCTGTGGTTGCTTTCACTGTCGCTCTCTGTTTCAGCTGCTGCCAGCAGATCGAGTTCCATGTCACTTCCTGAAAGCAGAAGCGGACAGGCAGATGAGTCCCTGGTGTTTGGCTTGGTTTTCAGATTGACATTACTATCTGTAAACTAAATAAATAACTTTCTTGCACTCAATACGTAAAAAAAATACCAAAAGAAGTGTCTCACCATCCTCATCATGCTCATCATGCTGTCCTTCTGCCTCAGCATTTTCCTCTCCTTGTTCCTCTTGGTCATCATGATGGTCTTCCTCTCCTGCTACGCCTTCTACAACTTCAACCTAAGAGTCAAACACACAACATGATCCTGACATGCTTTCATGTAAAGCAGAACACAGCAGATCCTGTCGAAGATGGTCTAATACCTAAACAAAACAAAAGTGTCTAGCAAAACCTCTCTCAAAAAAAAACAACAAAAGTAACATTCTACATTTAGTGCTGTGAAAAAGTATTTGTTCATTTGTCACAAGTTTCAACAGATTTCTTCCCTTAATAAATAAAATACTTTTAAAAAATACATTTTGTATTTACTCTAATTACTTTTGTGTCATTTTTTCTTAATTTTCTTAATGATCTGAATCATTTAAGTGTGACAACTATTCAAAGAAATCAGGAAGGAGGCAAATACTTTTTCACAGCACTGTCCTTTGAAACCCAGTCACCAACATGCACTGAATCATTTATTATGGCCTTCATGATTTTCTAATGAGGCTCCCCACCTCTTCCACATCTGCTGATACAATATCATCCTGCTCCTCATCTCTTCCTCTGACAGGCTGAGACTGGCTGCTGTGTCGAGGCTGGGGGTTCCTGATAATGTAAGAGGCAGCTGTCTGGCTGGAGCTGGAAGAAATTAAGCCTGTAAGTCTTTCGATGTAGAGAAGTAAAATGAAGAACCTTTTTTACATTAAATTTTTGTCTGCAATTCCAATTCTACTGAATGACTCCATAATTAAAAAAATAGACATTTTACTTCAGCCACTGCCACAATACAGGCACATGTTTAGATTCCTTCATTTCTGACAAAAAACAAAACAAAAAAACAATCAACCTGCTGGATTGGTCAGGTGAGGGTCTTGGTGGGAGAGGTTCAACAGAGAAGAGCTCCTCACTGCCCTGAACGGCATCAATGCTGGTGCTGGCCAAAGTGAAAGGAGCTGTGGGTCTTGCAATACCCATTCGCACGGGAACAATAAGTGACTCTGCTACATTACACAGCTCCTCTACGGCATATGGCAGCAGGGCCTGGAAAACTCGCCGACATTTCCCAATAGGCTGAGGGATGAAGTTGCTTCAGGAAGAAAATCAAGACAAGATAGAATCAGTGTTTCTATTGATGCAAAAGATTGTGTAAAAACTACCAAAACTGTGGGTTCTTACTTTTTCTTCTTGGAAGAAGCCATCTCCACGCTGAGGATGACAAACACACGAGCGACAGAACGTAGGAACCTCCTGGTGACATTGACCGCCTCCTCTCTCCGGCCAGGAGTGTACTTGTTCTGCAGCTCCTTCACCAGTGTGCCTAGCAAAGTGTCTATGAACTAACACAGGACACCTACACTCAGTGATGACCAAAATATATCAAAGAGCAAAGAAGTTAAAACTGAAAAAAGAAAAATGTGGCAGCATTTTGGGTTTTATGTAAGAAATTCAGAGAGAGTGAGTAAAGACTAACTGGACTTACAGTGATGTCAGGAGCACACTTGACAATGAGGCAGTGGGTAAAACAGTCAAGGCGAATGGTGCCACTCTGCTGGTTCAAGTAGACCTGTTCTTCAGGCAGGAGGTGAGCAATTCTGCTGCTGGCACTGAGTCTAGGAAACACACCGCTGTTGAGTTTTATGCACATAATTTTTCTGTTATTTAAGGACCCAATTTTGACTCTACAAGTGCTGTTTTACTGTGATACTCACGGGTCTTTATTCTCCTGAGAACCAAACATGATCATAGATTTGAGGGCATTCCAGTCCTGCAGGACCCTCTCAAGAGCCAGCTGAGCAAAGCGGGGAGGTTCTAGGTCGTGGTCTGGCATATCAGAATCTGTAAGAGAGGAAAGATGAATACCGTTAATATTGTTACGTGTGTTATGGGTAATAATGTGTTAGCCAAAGTCAAAATCAGAAGAAAATTTTGAAAAACTGGTTAGTCTGCACTGACAAAGTGGATAAAATAAGAAAATGACAAATGAAACTACCTTCTGCACTAGCGGCCTTGCGGTTCCTGTCTTCTCTGATGCGTGGTGGTCTATACTGACAGTGCTCGACACTCTGCCTGGCAACAGTCTGCACCAAGAACAGTAGTATATGCTCTCCCCTGCAGAGAGAAACGGACATCTGTCAGAAACATCACCTTTTGGTAAAATATGTAGAAAGCACTGTATATAGTAACACGTTAAGATAACACAGTTATTTAGTGTAAAATATTCACAGTAACTTTCCAATTATGAACACAACTCTACCAGTACAAAAACCATAAAGATCTTACCTGCTGTTTGGTGTTGTGACCAGGTTAGTTGTTGTGAGCAAGCTGTACAGCAGGTCGAGTCGAGCTGCCTTTTGACCAGCGATCAGAGTTTTACACTTACATTTCTCCCAGCAGTCGCAATATGCTGTGGGAGAGGTCCTTTTCAGCCTGAGAATAAACAGGGGCAAATGTATGGTCAGACATAGGATCTACTTTAAAATAAGCAATGAAAAGAAATGTAAAATAGAGCGGAACTTCTTCAAAGATTAAAAAAGGTATCATCCAAATGTAGGACTTACTTGCAGTCATGTCCTTTGTGACACACCCTTGCACACTCAGTACAGCAGCAGAGAGACTCCAGCAAACCACAGGTGCGACACTCAAAGATATCCTAAATATATAATAAAAAAAAATATGTCAGTGTGTCAGCTCTCACAAGAAAATCATATATTTCAAATCCTCACAGAAGCAACTTTGCAAAATTAAAAAGTTTCCTCTTGCGCACCAAGAGAATCAACACCAAAAATGATTAAGTTGGCCATGTGTTAGAACCAGCTGATATATACAGGTTTTATTAACTAAAAACCTTTGGGCATCTAATACTAAAAGACAGAATCACCATATAACGTAGCTTCAGTGGAGTCTACACCAGATCACCTTTTAAAGCAACAAAGGTTTTTGCTATAAATTCTAGTGGAATGATATCCTCTAGGGCTGACCTGGTTAATGTGCTCTGCTCCAGTCCAAGTGAAGCTGCAGGTGTCATTGCAGCAGAGAACATAGAGGGGCGAGTCATCTGGGTTGGTCCCCGAGGGGCAAATCATTTCCATGAACACAGAATCTGCATCCTCCTTCTCTGCAATGCCTGGGTCACCCACTGTGTTTAAAGCATTTGAGGAACAAAAAGAAAAAGAGGAATGCCAGTTACAAAATGATAGTTGGATTTTATAAGGAGGGCAGCAAAATAGGTCAGGATTCACATAACTCCTGGATATCCTCCAATGTTCCAGCTGTTACCTAACCAGTTAAAATTAGATTCAGAATAAACATGCTGCTATCTCTGAATTCAGAGGTGGTGGCTGGCTTTATTTCTTTTTTCTCTTCTTTGTTACTCTGTGTGTCAGAACCACATCACAGCACATTTTGCGAGTATGTATGTAATACTAGGGACAAAGAACTACAGGTTTTCGACTAATTGTCTTTATTCTAATGTCAAACCAGTTCAAGACAGCTTACTTCTTGACTTACCCT
This sequence comes from Ctenopoma multispine, assembly GCA_034779795.1. Classification (NCBI taxonomy): domain Eukaryota; kingdom Metazoa; phylum Chordata; class Actinopteri; order Anabantiformes; family Anabantidae; genus Ctenopoma; species Ctenopoma multispine. The sequence continues at coordinate 19,850,802 of JAUYWH010000008.1, read as the reverse complement.
TGGCCATTTTCTGAGCAGCCTCCAAAACAGTGATGGCTGCTGGATAGGCTCTCCCACTAACGGCCAGCATGAACGGCGTCATTCCACGAGCATCCCTGTCAAAAAGCCGATTTACATGTGCACTTTAGAGGGACTGACAGGCAAATGAAGAATAAAATTGCAAATATATGTATGTAAGTATGTTGATATAAAAATAAAATAAAGAACTGTACTTTGCAGAGAGGAGCTCTCGTAAGTGCGGCCTCAGAACAACACTGTCACACATCAGCTTTAGAATAAGATGGGCGTTGGCCTTCCTGTCTTTAGATTCAACCACAGATGGCTCAGTGGACGGCCCTGTTCACATGGAAAACATCAGTGAGATCACTGACAGCTGACACAGTTGATGAAGCAACAAATATTGAAGTGAGACACAAACAATAACCAAGCAGAAATATCTGTGTGTTCAAGCAGTAAGTATATCACACTCTCCTCAGTGAGGTGTTTCATACCTGGTATGGTGGAGGTGCTGGGTCCCTGGCTGGTCCCAGTGGAGGCGGTGGTGAGTGAGCCCACAGCTGGTGCTAGAATGAAGTCAATGTCACCATCTGTTTATATAAAAAAAACAAAAAGCAGTTCACATCTTTGAGTGAACTTGAGTCAAAGCTCAAGGTGCCCTTCAGACCAGTTACACACAACATATACAAAATAAATTAATAAAAGAAAACACCAATATAGCAGAGTATTTTCAAATCTGGCAAAACCACACCTGCCCTGCAAAGCTCACGATAGTAACCATTATCTCAGAATCAAACCTGATTCTATGTGTTGTATCAAATAAATTCTCCCTTACTAGTTTTAAAACTCATCTATAGTGAATTTACGCAGTACTTGTATTAGCTGGTCTGTGGTTAGCTGTCACTTTGAATAGAATAGAATAGAATAGAATAGGTACTTTATTGATCCCCTTGGGAAATCCCTTGGGGAAATTCCTTGTGGACAGGCTGCCTCTGTGAAGCGCCAAGGGTCGGGGTATCGGTGTCTTGTCCAAGGACACCTCAGCCAGCTATTCTAGCTGGTCTGTGGTTAGCTGTCACTTTGCACATTGTACTGTGCCATTCAGCGATGCAGAGATTCTCTCCTGTTTGTACCCAGTTGAAGCTAAATCATATTTAATATTTGTACCTGGTGTGTGAGCTTATGCATATTTAAATCACCAGCACAATCAATTGCTAGTGAATATAGCATTACACTGTGACAAAAGCAGAGTAAGCAGGTGTGTTGTTTGTGATGATGCTGTTTGAACAGCACACAGACATAATCTAATTCTACAGTCTTGTAATGATTCACTGACCAGGGTCCATCGGTGGAGGATCAGGAACCCAACTTGGTGGGGCAATGGGCGGTGACACCGGGTCCTGGTGGTCGCTGGATGATGGGCCAGACTCGTGGCGGCCAAGACCTGCTGCACGTAGAGACCTCCGCATCATCTCCCTCAGACGAAGACTGTAGGCGACACACAAAATAAAACACGGCACTGAAAGTAAGATCAATAAGGTTTGTGTTCTGAAATCAGAGTAGAACTGCTCACTGAAACTGGGCAGCAAGATGATTACTTTCTTATAGCAAGTCTTGTGCATAAAATTACATTTTTAGACTATTATATGAAAATAAGTAAAATGAGTATAAGTGGTTATGTACCCTCTACTGCTGGAGGAGCCCGTCCTATTTCCAGAGCTATTACTTGAAACCACAGAGATGGCATTGGCAATCGCCTCCACAGCAGAAAGGCGCTCTGCAAATGTGTTTCTCTCTGACCTTTCAGCTTCTGAAATGTAACAGCATGGTCATTTAGCATGGAGTAAAGAAAAGCAGGCAAACCAGGCACCCTTATATTGACTGCCGAGCGCACCACCATACCTTCCTCCTCTTTGGTCTCCTTGTTACTAACAGGGAAACACACAGAGACGGCAGCATGGAGAATGTTGCGGTTTCCATCACAGCGGTGACCCAGAAGTGCTCCCAGGGCCTGGCTCCCCTGATCCAGCAAGAACGCCTGCTCAAGGTTTACTAGGTACTGGCGACAGGCCTCATAGTCACATCGCAGCACATGCTGCATCAGTGTCTGTTTCTGAAACAAAGAGAGGATGAATGAGTACTGATGAATCATCACTCATTTAGATGACACAGACAACACTACCTTTTGCTTTCTCAAATATATTCATGGGTAGACACAGAAAAAAAAAATTAAATCAGTGCAGACTAGCTAAGTGTTGGCCATTTTTTTAAATAATGAGTGTAATTTGAATTTATCAGTGCCATTTTATTTGGTTGTTTAGATTTCCCAGCCTCAGTCCAGATCTCCTCTCTCCTCCAATAGACTGCTTTAAAAAGCTATTTACATAAAATTGGCAAAAGGACTGATTCAGAATTAAGTAGCTTTACAGCACAAGGGGCTCCACCATTATCCTAATTATTTTTTATAAATTATAATATATTTTTTATAAATTTCAACAAATCAGTTTGTTTTGCATCATATTCATAGTTTTACCTCAACAGCCATAATAATAATAGCAGCTTTCTTTTTAATGGTGGAGTTAGAGGGGAGATTAGCCAGAGAGTGAACCCCCATTCCCAGGCTGTTTATAGGTGGTAGATCCAGCCAATCAGGATCTCGAATACCGCCCATGCAGTCCTTGGCCATAGGGTAGATTGTGCCGTTCCCATCTCTGAGGATGATAGGCGATTCCTACAGGGAAAAAAACATTTCAGAAATTAAGACACTATGAAACATGCGTTTAGCTACAACAATATGTTACCTGTTCGTAAAGTCATCTCACCTGTCCTGCAGTAAAGATGGCCACATTGCGCTCACTTTGCCCCAAGAAAGCCAGATTACTAGTAGGAAAGTTATTTTCCTGCTCCGCTTTGCCTGTGGCCAGGTCAAAGATACAGTATCTTACCCAGCTACCAGTTTTTAGCACTGCATGGACTCCTGGAAGATAAAAAGATGCTTAAGTACTGGAAATATGCCATATATACGTACATCCAAATCTATTAGTCATATATGCATCAAAATATTAAAAAACAAAAGTATCAATGAAGAAAGAGACACATAGACAAGACCTACCTTTGGAGTCAACATTCACCGCCAGAATCTCTGCCTTTTCTGGGATCCAGAGCTTTTTGGGTGTGCGCTGAAAACAATCTGGAACTTTAGGAGTCCCACCGGTTTTGACCACCTGTCACAAACAGATTCAAGGACAGAAAAAGTTAACAGTTATGAAGTGATGCCCACCCCAGCATACATATGTTACCCGAGATTAATATAAACAATAGTGGATCAGCTTCTGTAGGTACCTGTAGCTCATCTATTCGGAGAAGTCTACAATCCTGCAACAGTGATGATGGGTCTGAGTCAGTGGGAGCAGCAGTGCTCTGACTGCTCATGCTGCTTGATGTTCCTGGAAACTTTACAGCAACATATGCCCCATCCACTTTAAGCACCTAGGAGGGAATATGAAGGTTTTAAGTTGTGAAACTAAGAACAACTGTCAGAACACAGAAACAAAAACAGTAAGAAAAAATGATCTCAAGCATAGACACACACACACACACACACTGTATTATTCCATGATTCCATGCAATTTTAATCTTTTTGTGTACTACATTGTTTCAGATGAACCCACCTTTCCTACTGGAACATTTTTTACGTCTTCTACAAACACCACCTCCCTGAGAGGCCACTGCTCCTCATTCACCTTCTCTTCCTCTTTGGGAGCTGGGGTAGAACGCCTTCGCTCTGCAAGTAGTACAGCACATTCACTTAGTTCTAAAGTGTACTAAAATAAGATGTGTCATTGTTATTTATTAATAACAAATTACTAATTGTTTTAATTTTACCCCTGATTAGGGCCATAAAACATACTGCTAACCAGGGGATACAAACTTTAGTGTGGACTAAGAAAATTTAATTAGCAACACTGGCAGCTAGCTGTATGATAAGAGGAAGTAAAAATGAGAGCTGGCCACACTTCCTTCACAGTAAAACAGGAGGGGGAAAAGTTGCTGATAAAAGCTTGTGCACCATCTGTTTCAAAGTCAAATGACTAATGAAAGGAGAGAGTGAGGAAGAAATTGGTTCTGTGCCTGGGAGATAGAGAATAAAGTGCTGCTGAAAGAGCTAGAGGCAAAGAGGCAGAGACAGCGAGAGAAAAGCTGACATACTGTAGGGCAGTGAGGCACTGCTAGCAATGGAAGAGGTATCACTGCAGGTAGATGCTGGGGAGGGAGGAGGACCCATCTCAGTCTTCACCAGCTCTGGCTTGCTTTCAGTCCTATGGAGAAAGACCATAATATTGAGATGAGGTTTGTTCTGGATTTTTAAGATCTAGCATAGCTGCATTTGGTAATCAAAGACTCGGCTATTTGTGGTAAAAAGTGTACAAATAGAAAATAACAGATTTGTGCTAAATAAACTGAAACTGACTTGATTTCCTGGGTCTTCGCCGTCTTCTCCATGTTCTTGAGACTCTCTGGAGAGCGTAGCTGGAACCTGCAGCTGTCATTCATGTTCCAGACAGACTCTAACAGGACACCCACTTTGGGAATTCCAGCATTGACAGAAAAGGCCACTGCACCAGCATGATAGAGGGGGTTATTCCTCAAGCACACCTAGGGAAAGGGAATGAACCGGCACTATTATTACCAAGAAATTTGTTTTACACTACTACTTAAATTAAAGTCCCTAACATCATAAGTCTGTGAAAGCCACTGAATGTGTCTTACCTGTGTTCCCACGGTGATGTTGGGTATAGAGGAGATGCCAGCACTGGACTTTGGCTTTTTGTTCTTGGCTCTGGCCTTTTCAAGCATCTTCTTCCGTTGACTAAAAGGCACAACACCCCTGCAGACAAATGGAAGTACTGAAGTAACAAAACATAATTGACATACATACCTTTCTCTGACACAAACCGATCATGATATTTCCAGTAGCGCTATTTGGGCTAACTTGCTAAACACTAACTGCCATCAAATTGCACTTCTTGGAAATTATTCTTACCTTGTTTGACATCACTTTTGTAATCCTTGCTAATGTTAGTACTCAGGAACAATTAAAACTGTTTGATACATGTTCCGATTTTGTATTTTAGCAGAAGACAGCAGGAAAAGACAAAAACTACAGTTGAATCACATTTTGAAGTACGTTTTCTTCTAAAGATTTACCCATCATAAAAGCAAAATAAAACCCTTTTATTAATCCACAGCTCAGGTGTACATAAATCCTATATAATCCTGACTAATCCCTCTATATCTGAAATGTGTAATCTTTTGTGTTTGTCTTTAAAAAAAAAATCTATGGCAGTGGTGGGCAATCCTTGTCCTCATGGGTCACTGCCCTGCTACTTCTCTGTCCCTGTCCTGTCCACTGCCGATTACCTGGATAAGGTGTGTTCAGCCAATCAGAAGCTATGTGTGTGGGGATGGTTGGAAAATAAGTAGGACAGTTAATTGCCCACCCCTGCTCTATGGTATGGTCCAGGACACTACACTTAGCAAGATAACAATGTTTTGATAACATTCAGCAGACAATGTTAGTGTCACAAACAAATAATTATAATTTCATTCAATGTAGGTCAATAGAAGAAAAACTCCTCACCACCAGTAGAGGCTATTCTCCAGCTGTGCACATGTGTAAAGTGCACAACAGTGCAGTGACACCATACGTTCGCCCTGCAGTTCAGGGAAAGCCTGGGCACTGTGCTCTAGCTTAGAGGCCACTGTGCTCAGTGTGTCATCCACCCAGGTTGCCACCTGCATCCAACACAAATACACAAAAACATCAGCTGAACGAACAACTCAATAAACAAATAAGTTAGAATGGCTGGTCAGTGAATATTATGAGTGTATTTATTTACTCAAGCAACAATCTTGGCCAAACAAATGATCCAGTGATCAAAAACGGTTTTCAAAAAGCAGAGCAAATGTACTGTACATTTTTATGTTAAGAGGAGCAGATATAATCTACCTTGTTGGTCTCTGTAGCTACAGTGGCTCTGATGCTGTTGGCAGACAATAAGATGATCTTCTCATTGGCCAAGCCCAGGAAGGATACACGTGGGTGATGAATGGAAGGATTCTGAAGGCAGAAAAGTTATTAATAACTTTCCTAAACCGCTAGTTTTTGAAAGCCATTAGCAATGCCACAAAAAGACATAGATACGGGCGGTATTTCAATATAAACTTAGTCCTGTTTTTTGGTAATTGCATTGATTAAATTCTCCACCTGTGCATTCCTGTAGGGTTCAGGTTCATTCCACTTCCACTGATAAAGCTCTCCTTTGGAGCTGACTGCCACAAGCTCTGAGAACATGGCTCCAATGCTCACAAACTTCACACCATCCTGAAAGGGAAATTTGTGATCAAGTATAGAAATATTTAAATCTATTTTAAATTTGATCCTAGTGGATTCCAAACAAATATTAGAGAGTGATGGCCACTTACAATGTCACAGTCAATTGTGCTTTGAAATGGACAATAAATCAGCGAGCTCTGTCTGTGCTCCTCCTACCTTCTCAGGCCACCACTGGAGCTCCTCACCCAATGAGACAGGACTCTGGACAGGGATACTCTTCTTGTCCAGGCTAGGCTCGCCCTCACGGCTGGTGGAGCCTCGCTCCGTGTCGAACGAGGCCCCATCCAGCCACCGGCGCTCACGTAACCTCAATACAGACTCACGCTCACGCAACAGCTCTGAGTCGCGCTCTAAGGGAAGAAGGAGAACTGGTATGCAATAAGGTCACACCAGTGGGATAGAAGTAAGCCACTCTCTGGGAAAGACCCGTCAACATAGTTTTAAGAATAGACAGAGAGAGATAGAATCTTTAGAATTGTTGTTATGCAAATCAAAATTGCAATACTGAAGTTTGAGCGGGAGTAAATTATACTGGTGGGTGAGTCAGTTTGCACGCTCTGATATTAAAATGCGAAGTAGAAGGAAGTGGATAGACAGAAAGAAAGCATGCATGTGGGCTAGATATGTTTTAGAATAGGCTGCCTTAAAGGGTCCCTGTTAAAACTTATGGGCCTAGCGGGCCTTTCTCAGAGAGCTCACAATATGTACTATAGCCATGCACCATATAACACCAAACATTTATAGCCTGTGACACTAAACATTCCGTTTAGATAACCAACTAAGCAGACTAAAGAGAAAATGTTCCAAGCAGACAAGCTAAAACTGTTTATACATACATTTTTACCAAACCTACACTTCAGTAAAGTATCTATTTAGCTAACAGAAAAATATTGTCACCTCTAAAAATTATTTTTGCAATTACCCCCGCTGCTGAAAGAGAATTTCTGCCTCACTAAACTCTTAAGCCATAGGCAAGTTTTTTCTTACAGTCCCTCTACAGAAAAAATACTTGTCTCTACTCTTGTATTCTGAAGCCGCTGAAGCTCGATCCCCACAGACAAAAGCTTTCACCAGTGCTGCCACCAAAGCCTTTTAACACCCTGCCTTCCTTTCATTTGTCAGAGGTGAGTTGTTGAGTTACCTCTGGAGGATCCCAGGCGAGACAGCGAAGAGCGTCTGAAAGAGGGGTAGCCAAAGTAGCTTATGTCCTCAGAGAACATGGCATCAGCATCAATAATCACGCTGGGATGGGCTGAATGAATGTCTGCATCCAACAGGGACATCAAGTCCTCTGCATGGAACAAACACACAAAAGGATGCAAGGTTTAAAAAAATATTACATCTTCCTTCATATGACTATGGTCAATACTGTCTAGAAATTTCCAGTCTTAAATCCCTTTTATAATATATTACCCTTGTAAAGTGAGTGTATGTATATTATAATGTGCCGGACTGCAGCCTAAACTTCATATTTTTAAATAGTAATTTAGGTTCCCCCCCCCCCACCTCCAGGGAGGTAGGACTCGCTGGCTGTATCATCTCCGTCATCTCCATCCTCATCATCCCGGCTCAGCAGGTTGTTGACGGCAAGGTTGACGTCAAGGTTGGTCCTCTGGAGCTCCCTAATGATCACACTCCTGGACTTCCCCTGAAGGACTACCTGGGCCTAGGAGAAAATGTCAAGGGCAACAAGATAAAAATATTTTATTTCCCTCATTTGTGTCCATAGATTAGAGAGTATATGTACTATTAAATATATAAAAAGTTCCCATATGAAAAAGTATTTAAAAAATAGTTTCACACAGAAAAGGTGTATGCACTCTCAGAATCTGTACCTGAGTAATAAGTTCTTCAGGGATGACAGAAGCTGGTATGACTGGCTGTGGCTGGCTACCAAGGAGGCCTGAGCCGCGGTCCCTTCCTGTACGGATCACCCTGGTCTGTCTGCGGGAATCGCGAGCTGCTGTTGACGACCTGCCCGAAGTGCCCCCACTTCCGCCTCCTCCTCCGCTGCCTCCTCCTCCGCTGCTGCCACCTCCTGCTCCACCTCCCCCTGCTCCTCCTCCACTTCCACCTCCTCCACTGCCTCCATTTACGCCAGAACTCCAGCGACTCCTGTTACATACAATGCAATTCCATGGTCAGACATAACTGCTAAAACACCACACAACTAAGGGAGAAGACTAAAAACAATGTTTTTAATCAGCAGCATTTAGGGAGAGGAAATATATAACTATAAATAATACAACTCTTGGCCTCTTCCAAATTAATTGGTGCAGGACAAATACTTATATATACTATATTCTAAAATACAGCTGCAGTATAAGATTTAAAAAAAGTTTCATTTTTTGATGTTTAAAACATCTTTTTAATACATTGAAGTATTTCAGTACAATGTAAAGGTGAAACTTTACAGGACTATGATTCAGGACTATGATTCAGTTCTATACAACTGATATTGCAGTTGTATACAGCTACACCGATCTGCCACAACATTAACACCAACTGAAGGTTTTAACAGTTTTCTGAGTATGGGGATTCACAGTCACAGAGCCTATGTTGACCCCTGACTGCAACAACATTAAAACCACCAGGTGATGGTTAATGCTGTGGCTGATCGGTGTGTATTTTGAAGAGGAAATCAATTCTCCAGCAGTCATCAATAACAAAAACACAAAAAGAAAAAAAAAAACAAATGCATACTGAAATCTTGGTTTGGTGATGTGTGCCATTTTGTTGACAAATGCATCGATTACATTTGACAGCACCCTACAGTTCTACTTCAGAACATGTGGCACTAAGCCCTGTGGGGAATTTACCCCTAAACGTCTGCAGCGTCAGAAGTAGTGTAATGCTCCCAACACTGAGCTTTCATAGGACAGTTTGTCTCAGTCAAGACTGACAGAACTTACCCAAGGGTGTTGCCTGCCAGTCTGCCCAGTGTGTCAGAACCAGACAGGAACCAGGGCGGATCACTAGTCCTGCCTGGCCTGGAGCTCCTTCCTGTCCCTGAACCACTGCTCAACTTTGAACTGGAAACAAAAGATGGGAGATCGGTTACAAAACTACACAAGTCCGAGAAGGACCAAAAGACTTTAGTACCTGGGTTAACAGAAACTACATTGACCCCAGGTATTTGTTAGATTGTACCCCTTATTTCAGGATTCTTTTAATTTTAATAGTACCGTAATAATATACTGTGAAACAGGATGGGGTATTTTGGAGAGTAGCATGGCAACACCCTTGGGAATCAGAATTGGCTGCAACTCGTCCCTCCTTCAAGACTTTCCTTTTTAAAAGTTCTTGGGATTTTGGGGCTGCAACAGCTTTCTCCTATTTCATAACTTCTTAAAATGGGATGCCTTCTCAATTTAACCCACAGTACTTTAGTGCTAATTTTCTTAAACTATGCATTTTAAAATAGGCAGTTGGAGTAAATAGTGTCTTGCTGTGGTGAGTGAACTATCATGACAATTGTCAAGGTTTCATATACCAATAACTATAATGACAATACATTTTGGGATTTTCCAGCAAATTAATATATTTAGAACAGCAGTGTAACAGAGCATAGTAGAATACAGAAATCTATTTGAATTATTACCACAGAAAAAAAGGCAAATTCATCAGCTGAACCAAATCAAATAATTTATATTATAAATCAAAAATCAGGATAAACCTTGTTCATCAAACTGACAAACTTGCCCAAACCAGACTTCCCAGAAAACATTAGAGTAGGGAGCTTCTCAGCCATTTATAGGCTGATTCACATGCATAATTAGCAGCTACAGGGGCCTTGAAAACTTTGAAATCATTGTTGGAAGATGTTCTGCTGGCAAAGATATCAACAGCCATCAATGAGCTATTCACCAAAGAAAAAAAAACATTCATGGCCAACACAAAACAAACCAGCTAATAAAAACACACACATTCTCACAGAAAAAGAAACACGGCAAGAAGCACACACAGCACGGCCATAAAGATAACTGGCATTCAAAAAGTTACACAAGCAATACTGAGACTGTTAGTTTTTAGGGGTCAAGATTACCCCCTCCCACAACACAAAATGACTTTGTTTTGAAAAAACTAATCTCCTTAAGTGTAAGGAGGGGAAAAACTCTTTGAAAGCAGCGTTATTGTGGGAATCACTAGAAGCTAAACAACAAGGCATCTGTCAGTCCTCGTAGCAGTCAAACAGGATATTTTGGGAATGGTCCTGTGATGCATTCAGATATGTGTTTCACTCTTGACCAATGGAAATCTTAATAGCAAAAAGTCTAGAAGAATTGTTCTAGAAGTGAAACCATGTCGAAATGCTTTATTTACAGCCATAAAGGTTACAAATGCCCAATTCAAATCATAGCAACTGCTATCAATAAGCCTGAGCATGTTCCCTGCATCTTGAACTAGACATTTCCACAAGCAATCTCTTTTCTAACTCTGTGCCAAAGCTTAAACATTTTCCAGGACAGATCCCATAGACAAGTCTCTCACCCATCACTGCCATCCGGTTTGCTGAGCTCCAGGCGATCAGGCTGTACAGCAAAGCTGATTCTACACACACGTCCATCCTATAAGAGACGTATTAAAGATCAGTGTCACATACTTGACAAATTAAAAAAAACATTATGTAAAGTTGAGTGCAATATATCAGATTACACATTAAAGCCTGTACAAAGATGAACATAACATCACATCTTATGTTCTCCATAATATAAAGACAGATCTCCAAGTCACACAGTTAGTCTATATGCAAACAAGTAATGTGCACACCAACTCATTTATCATACAGGTAAGCTGGAACATATGAGTCACATGAAAACCAGAGATAAGGCACCGACATGCTACATTGTGTATGATGAGTATTAATGCAAAATCTCTGGTGAATGCTAGTCTTATAGCATTACCTCAAGAAGAAATCCAGCATGGTTCGGACCGACGACACACTGTTTCAGGGTGGCCTGCTCCAGCAAACTAAGGTGTGGATGACTGCATTGGAAAAAAAAAAAGAGCAAAGTGAGACAATATTCTGGACAATGAACAGGTGATCAGTTGTGTGTAGAAGCCTTTAGCTACAGTGTTTACATACTCACCTGTTATAACTGTATTTATTGAGTTTCTCTGAGACCTCCCGGAGCCTGACAAGAAGACCAAAGTCAAATTAATGCAAGACCTAACAATTCAAGTTAATTTGTTTTATTTAAAAAGACAGACATAATATAAAAATATCACCCTATCAAATAACATTATAGATTGTTGTTTTAGCTGCATCTTTTCAATTCAATCTGATTTTCAACAGAATACAATTTTTGATTGTCTGGTATGTCAAATTACTCCCGAGTTAAAATATGTCGTAAAGGAAAAGACACAGGAGTGAGTCACAGTCAGAATAGTTTGTTATTACACTGAGGCACAAGTTGCTGTACTGATGCAAAAATAATTCAAATCCAAATAATAAACTGTATTTATTAACAATTAATCTGTCTGAAGAATATGAACATTTTGAGTAGAAGTGTTTCTTGCACATTTATTCGACCTGCCCGGAACCTAACATTGTCCATGCATAACATAGCAAAATGCACTTTTCTGAACCCAACATTCTAACTATATTCTATATACAAACTAATATATTGCAAATGCAAGTCTTAAGCCCGCCACTGCAACATCAACAATACCTGTACTAGCTCAAGAATAATTTATTCTTTCCACATCTGTATGCCTGCAAGTTTGACACAAATTTTGTCACCTGACCCAGTCCATGAAGGGCCGTGTAAATACATTTGCGTGCAACCAATATACTTGTGTCTGCATGGACAGTCTACATTTTCAGCACACAAACAAGTCAACTATTTCATTCACCAAGTATGTATTGTTAATTTTGATATCCATGACAATGTGCTTGTTTTTTTTTTACATTTTCATATTGTTTACCTAAATACAACAAACAAGGAGGCTATCCTTCCTGCTGTTGCCTGCACTCAGAAGTCACCGTCACATTGTAAGGTGTATGTGCTGATGTGCCTGTGTAAGCATACACAACTGTGGTATGAGCAGATGTGCGTCTGCAAGCAGAAACCATGAAGTGGCCTTAAGAGTAATTAATAACTTACTTAAATCTACATAGACAAGTATTGCTGCAAAGCTTTGAAAAAGCATCTTCTAATTTTAACTAACTTCATTTGCTTATTGGAATCTGCAGAGCAATAACTCAATTAAATTAAAACCCTCCACACTTACCTCTAAGACAGACTAACAATATCATTTATGACAAACTGTTAGTTTGGCATGCCATGTAAACCATTTAGACAACAGTCCTGAGGGACTGTACTTATACGACCATACTCTGACACTGGCCTATGTTAGCACGATAAACAGAACAATCTGTTTCTTTCACATACTACACACAGAGTGCACATCCATTTAATCTTCTATGATCACTATCTTTGCAGAGCTTGAAACATGTCATCACACTGGCAAAGCTAAAACAATCTAAAATGACAAACCCCTCAAACTGACCAAATGCCAGATAGTACGAGAAAATAATCCAGAAGTTACCAATCAAACAAATGGCACAACTCTAGCATAGACACAAAGACTATTTACCTATAAGAACCATTAAAGGTTGTTTCACAAAGCACAGCAAAACCATATTTATTTCACTACAGGGAAAGCCACTTGCCATTCCATGGTGCTAAACCAATGTGTCTAATCAGATATCAGTTAGTTCAAACAACCCACTGGCATTGGGGTTGAGGAAATCTGACCGGATGTTCATGCCAGGCAACCACTTTTAATGAGCCAAGCTAGACCAAGCCTTTTTGTTTCAAATAGAAGCACTTATCTACTTTGACAACTGCACGTTCCTTTATGGGAAAGAGAGAGGAGGGGGCCTCTCAGCAGCACATGGTGACTATAGCTTGCAATGGCATGCATGCTTGGGGAGGAACAGCCATGACCTCTTCAAGGAGCCAATGGTCAATGGTTTGAGTGTTGTTTTCAAAAGATTCATAACCAGTTGAGTAAACTAAGCCTTCCTTATAGTCAGACCAACCCGGGTGACCCACAGTTAGATATTACACATGCCTGCAAAAAAAGCAGCGTGATCATATATGCAGTTCTTAATCACAAGGTCATTCCCAAAACACAGTGACTTCTCAACCTCTGTCTAAGTAGAACAGCTCATTAATCAGTTCGATCTCAATGGATGATATAAATAGGTTTAGCATGAATCACGTGTTCTTCTAAAATACAGGTCGCACACAATTTCCTAGACTTTTCTTTCAACTACTGACTAATGACGAAGAAACCCCTATTAAACGCACTGCGATGTATGCCAGCAGCATGTCAGACGATACAAACAAGCGTGATCAGAAATCAAATTTACTGTGCGTGTATGCTGTAGCATAATAATGGTAATAGCTAACACTGGAAAACGAAACGTAACGCGATCATGTGGCTCCTGAAGAATTCAGCATTAATCATACACACTTTAAAAGCCCCGGCTTGTCCCCTTATGAAAGTCAATAGCAGGATTAGTGTGAATGCAATGTTGCTAACTGTGCCTCGCTGCATATGTTAGACATTTGTCTCAGTACGCAATGTTACAAACTGACGATCTGATACTTTTCGATAATATTAGGAAAACATTTGTGTCATTAAACTTTCGGGAATACCCAGATACAACGGAGACCTGAAAATACAAATATTTGGCTTTGTCAGGAGCGTGGTAGCTAATTAGCATGCCAGCATTAGCAACTAGCAATCAGTTAGCTGACGTTAGCTACTTCATTGATCGTTATAATCAACGAGACGCCCACAAAACAAACACTGACACATGTCAAAAGAGCGTTTATGTATTGTACACGACAGAACGTGTACATTTTCTACAACACAGTGTTTTACGACCTTTATTTCCCTCTCTTTTACCCATCCCCCAACCCGCATTGTCTATCTCAACTTTGACTGTGAGCCAATCCTTCCAGACAACCAAGGAAACAGCCTGCTAACGATAACGTTAGCTAGTCGTGCGATAGCCAGTTAACGGGCTAGCATTTAGCACTGAACCGACTGTTTAGGTAGCAGCGAGCTAACGAGGATTGTTCAAGATGCCGGGCCTTCTTTCACCCTAGGGGGTCATTTAAATAATTAAAACCCGAATGCACACGCATGACAATGTCAACATCGTTAATAAAGACAACACTGAATATCGTATACCACACCCTGCACATAAATATGGATTTAAATTCTTCTTTTCCACGGGCCGCAACAAAATACCTGTCATTGAGCTGATCCTCGGTCCCGGGCAACGGGTGAACAACGAAGTGTATTGATGTCATGGAGTCAATCCAAAGTCACACACGAATGTGTGAAAGATGTGGGAATTGTTATTCGTTCGATTACTGTATATATGGATTCATAGGAATCGTTTAATGGCGAAAAACCTCGAGTTCAGATCCCAGCCTCTTCACCCACATGCCGCCATCTTAACTCTACCAAGCTTCTTCTCCGTGTGTTGATTAGTGCACATGCAAGCGCTCCGCTGGTTGGACCCCGACCACAAACAGGAAATGTGTTAAATTGGACGTGATTGGCTTCAGGAAGGAAGACAAGACTATTGTAATCAAAATTACTACACTTTCACGCTCCGCAGTTTTTATTTACACTCCCATATGTATGTTTGCATTTTAAAGTACATGCAATGATTAGCAGCTGGGCTACTGTATCCTGCTACAAAGGCCAACGAAAGGGTTAAATATTGCTACTATAGAGTGTTTCTATACATACAAAGACAACAAGACATCAGAATAACCGCCTGATTCATCATTCATCGACTATTTTCGTTGTTCAGTATATACGCTAAACAATTCTACGTTACTTTACCAAAACATGAAATATAATACACCAGTTTAACCTTTATTCTAGTTTGTTTCATCATTATGGAAACATGGATTGAACTGAGTTTTTCAATCAAATCCATTCATGTTTCACATAGGTACATGATAATATGAAAGCCATACATATTGTAGTTATTGAACAAACAATTAGGTTATTAATTTAAGACTAAAATGACCATGTCATTATGATGAAGTGAGTATATTTAAAAAACACTGTAGTGTGACCAACCAAGGCTTAATATGTCAGCAAATCTGGAGGGAACAATGTGATTATATTTGGCATACTATCAGCACCACTGAGGAAATGGACAAATTCATGTGGGACCCTCAGCTGCTATTGAGGGACTGCTATTCTTACCCTATAATTATATTTAAAACTGAACCAATTCAAAGCTGAGCTCTGTAAAGAGCAGAGATGTGGAGGTATGTTTGTGTTGGGCTCCCTCACATAAAAAAACTACTACATATGTCTGGGTGTGATGTGTTAACATTACTGAAACCTTGTGAAGCTCAGAAAATTATTTAGACAGCAGCGATGCACGGTCCTCTGGTTCAGAAAATAAAAATGAAACAGACATAACAAAGCAAACACAGAAATGAGGGCTGAACATACACAAAGCTAACAAAACATTGACTTTTGGCTTGGGCCCCAGGGGCCGTGTGTTATTATAAAATAATGTAGACTTCTGATATGCCAGAGTTTTGTGTTTCCTGTAATAAAATATTTTTTAGTGCAGTGAACTAATATTTTCACCTTTATGCATCTATTTTCCTACTGTTGAGAAAAATTAAACAAAAAGACTGAATATACCAACATAAATCCAAATCAAGATGATACAGAGTCTATGTTTTACTTGTATTTTTAATCTACAGACCAATAAAAGCTTTTGTTGTCCTACACCAGCAGATGGCAGGATCCACCTTTCATAATGAGATCAGAATTAGTCCCAGAAAGCCACACTAGAAAGTATTTGTCCTTTCCTTGCTCTGTTCATCAGGGCAACCAGTTTGTCAACTGAACGTGTGCATATGGGTGTATAGACACAAACAGAGGTTGATACATGCAGATGTCTGGCCAGCACAGTCTATTGTATACATATATACACATGATCCTATATTTACTAAATGTCCTCAACAACTAGAAGTGAAAGTGTCAGAGGAAAACATAACGACAATATCAGACAAAGTATGCCAGAAAATAATTTAAACAAGGTTCAAGGTTCACAGTTTTTTTAATTTATCTGTCACCTGCAGCATGAGATCATCGAAGCAAACAGCACTAAGTCTATTTGAACCAAAAGGGTCTTTGGTTACTGTTAAACTCAACTGGAGTTCATCGTGTCAGAACTGGACGACTGTTTTATGAAGTGCAGACACAGAAATGAATAAAAATTAAAGAAATGAAAAAACATACATTAATGTGAGTAGTGGTGTTTGAATGCTTAATGACTTTTGCATTCAATTAAAGTAATACTGCAGATTATAATGTATATCGTCATTAAATCCATTGCTGGAACTCTACTTTCTGTTACAAATGTCATTTAACTAATATTGACAAAAGTTAGTTCTGTTTACTGAGTCCAACAGAGTTCCTCTAACTTTTTAAAAGAGTCAAGTCAAACAGAACCTCAAAAAAAACTCCAGAGCTATTTTTAGGTAGTTGGGCACTGAGTTATCAAGTGACCTCTGGTGTTGTTAAATAAGGGTACAAAGTTTCAGTGCCAGGAATCTGCACTATCACCAGAGCAAGGTTTAGTGGGTTTGGACCTTTAGGAACTGAGCACATTTCAGGTTAAAATCAAAATATGTAGCAGAAACCGGCGGGGCCGGCTCTACGTTAGGGCAAGAGGGGGCATTGCCACCTTAAATAAACGTCCTGCCCCCTTAAATCAAAAGATGGAAAAGGCAGAAATGAGAAGATACGTTTCACCTCTTGTTCGCTCTTTCCCTCCGTGATCTGTTTGTGCGCAGACTCACACAGCACTCAGCAGAGATCCCCCACTCCCCCTCCCTCCAGCTAAACAGCCAATCACTGTTAGTATGCAAATGAGCCGGTGGCAGGTTTCTCAGTAGCAGCGCTACGCATCCAACTCTGCACTCAACAGTTTTCTCGTTTCATATACTGATGTAATCACAGCGATTCTAGTAAAGTCGATCGGCCACAGATTAGTATTGACCGATTTCCATGAAAAAGTATATGATCGGTGATTAATGCCTTTCATTGCTGGCGCAGACGCGCGATGGCAGATGATGGTCAAACATGCCGTGTGGAACTTTTACACCGTCTGTGAGAGTGATGTAGTGATGAAGTTTGCATCCTGCAACACATGACTCTAGTGAACGAAACAATACCTCGCGGGGAAAGCTCGTTAAAATGCTTCAACACAACGAATAAACTACAGGTAAATTAGTAGTAGTGTCTATTTCTTAAGCACTAGATCCAGGCAACATCCCATGAATGCCTGTTTGTTGGTCATACAGTCAGAAAGAAGGACAAGGTCAAAAATAATCAGTGTAATTAGCAGGCAACAATCATCACTGAGACATTTAGATACACAGTAGTTATAAGTAATAAAGATAGATACAGTTCAACTCCTCTCTAGGGGGAAGAGAGGGGACGAACAGGAGCAATGAGTCTGACCAGACTCTGACCAGACAGTGCAATTTATTTTTATACCACTACCATCTATTTTATTTCTACAGTGCTAAGTTAGTTTTTGATATTTAGTGGTAGTTTTGTCTGTTTTGATGTTTAGTAGTAATTTGTCTCTTTAATACTTTGATTTTTCACTTGCTTTTCTTGAATTGCTGGAAGTCGGTGTTTTTGCTATTGGAAATTGAATTTCCCGGAGGAACCTTCCCGAGGGATTAATAAAGTATCTATCTATCTATCATCTATCTATCTATCTATCTATCTATCTATCTATCTATCTATCTATCTATCTATCTATCTA